>OZ007533.1:9194976-9794976 GCA_963931895.1 Eupithecia pulchellata | reverse complement strand
AGTCAATCATTCGTATTCCACAGTGTTAAGAAAAAATGCTTTTTTACTTCTAAGCCGCACTTAGTTCCGAAATGTCGGGAGGGAAATAAGCTGGGATCGACTTTCACTTAGCTAAGCTGAAAAACCTGAGGTTAAGCGCTTCTCAAGCCTACTCCATCAATCATGCATGTCACAAACACTCGCGGAAATATCTACCTGGCGACCCATTTTTTGTCTTCGGATTATTCGTGTCTATCCAAAGGTTGCCTGGAAGAGATCGTTTTCTGTTGCCGCGTAGCATCTACTACAATACAACATGAACTGTTTCACACCTCTGATTCAGAAATAGTTTATTGGGATCTTTTTTGATTCGGGTAGGTATCTAATCTACCTTTCTACATCATGTCAAATCAATCATCATGAGTAAGTAGCATGGATGTAAATACATATTATGTACTTATATAGCATTAACATTCGTCGATACACTTTGCATCCTCCCATTCTTCCGAGGACATCCGTGAAGGCTGGCGACGGCAGATTTAGCCGAGGATCTGAAGAGGTGCAAATATGCAGGTCTTGGCTGAGCCTGGACATTGGAGTCGAGACCCTAGGACCGTGGGTTTTAAAAAAAATATCCGTCTGACCGAAGCGATTATGTGACCCGAGAGCTGGTGAGTATCTGACGCAGTGCAGCAGGGCCTTTATTCACTATTGCCAATCCCAACGCGTTTCACAGATGAGAAGACAGCGGCGTGGAACCGAACAAAATCGTATTTGGAATACATTGTGACGTCACACTTTTTGGGCAAGGAATTTCCTATTTCATAGAGAATAAAGGTCCAGCATTGCCACACAGCGAGGCAATGCAGCCAGTGTCTTGGGGGCTGGTATTGATATGAATTAGTTCAGCTATCTGTAGATTTTTTGCAAGAGTCTGCAGTTAACTCACTTATTTCAATTATAAATTCTATGTAAATATCTTTTTTTCTGTTATTTAACTATAATAGTTGTTGTTAATAACATTTCATATAACATGTTCTTGCCTAGCTCAGCAGTCTAGCTTAAATTAGGCAAAAATTAGGTAATAAATAAATAATGCTGGACAATCCACACAGCCACCTAGCCCCAAGCTAAGAAAAGCTTGTGTTAGGTATGGCTACTAGATGACTGATATACATTATACAATATTATTTCATATACAGATATTTTTGATTATACAGACATAGAAAACGACAACACCCTGAACAAATATCGGCAGATCGTACAAATACATATTTGTCCCGAACCGGGAGTCGAACCCGCAACCTACTTCGCCCTTCGCGCCACAGAGGTCGTCGAAAGGTTCTCACATTAATCGATAAATACTAAAATCACTATCACCCCAGACAAGATTATACATACCTATAATGGATACGTACTCGATTTATATATAGATTATTTAAAACATTTGCGAAAACCTCTAAAAATCTAACGGAGTCTGCTCTTCCCAACACATATACAGCTACAATCCAAAAGGTTTCTATTTCCTGCCTCGCCGCATCCGCCCCCGCATTAAAATATGCATCGGATACAGAGAATATAAGAATAACTAGATCACTTGGCTAACCATCGAGTTATTTGTTTTTTCGAAATATTTTTGGAATTAAAAGTAAAACGTGTTTTATATGAACTAGCAACCCGCTCCGGTTTCGATACGAAAGAACGCAAGTGAAACAAATAACCAACTTCGTTTTAAAAGTACGTTCTGTGCTTTTTGACAGACTTGTTGTCAAGGCTTTCATTTCTGTCAAAACCTAAAAGTGTTCAGTTAGGCAAAGGAATGGTTCCCCTGCACGATTCCATTATATAACCATGCGCGATATCAGTGCGAATCCTAGTTCCCGCTTAGAATTAGAATCTGTAGGTAGTTACAGATTCTAATTCTAAGCGGGTAGTAATTTGTTAGGTACAAAGGCGCGCCCTTGTTACTTTTGAAGTTATTGTGTTATTTAACGTCCTGCACCTCTGCACGTCTGCACGTCTGCACCTTGTAATATATTTCAACTACCTTTGCACGGGTATTTAACATCAAAAATATTTTTTCATGTGGAACCGTAATTATTTTAAAAATATCTATAGCATAATATTCATCACAGAAAATTTAGGATTCTAATGGTCAAAGAATTTTTCAAATCGTTCCAGTAGTTTCGGAGCCTATTCAATTCAAACAATCAAATCTTTCCTCTTTATAATATTAGTACAGAAGAAAAGATCCCAAATCTTTTGGAAAATACTCTATAGCCTTTCAGAGTATATTTAATGCTAACCTACAAACAATCAAATCTTTCCTCTTAATAATATTAGTAAGATATAGATAACAATGAAGTAACACAGCAGTTGTCAATATCAGCTGTGGATAGTGTTATTTCGTACCGTGCAATCCGCAATGCTTAGTGATTTAGTGAGCAAGGTTCAACTGGCTTTAAGCGAAAAGTAGATTAAATCTTTGTCAGCGGTTTTAAAATTAATAAGCTGGAGTTATTTTAAAAACCGGGCTCTCAGCGGTTTTCCGATAAGGTTTAAAATGGATGGAAAACTTGCGTAGCCTTAGCTATAGGTATTTTAGAAAAACGAAGCTGTAGAAGTTGTCGCGCTTAGTTTAGCTAGACATGTTTTCGTTATCTATATCTATATCTATACTAATATTATAAAGAGGAAAGATTTGATTGTTTGTTTGTTTGTTTGTTTGAATTGAATAGGCTCCGAAACTACTGGACCGAGTTAAAAAATTCTTTCACCATTAGAATCCTTAATTTTCCGTGATAAACATAGGCTATATAATATTTTCAAAAAAGTTAGGGATCCGCATGAAAAATTCAATAATTGAACCGTGGGCTGTATATTCAACCTCTTTTTCTATTATGGCGCGTCAGAATAGAAAAAGAGGTTGTATAGCGCGCGGTGCTTGCTTTTTCTCTACGGCCAGTGTCAGTTTTGGAATGTCGAGTCAATGTCAAAAACCCCAATGCTGTTAAAAAAAGTAAAGATCCGTATGAAAACTGTGAAACCCATCGTTTTAGTGTGTATAATTTCTGAAATTTTTGTTTAATACCCGTGCGAAGCCGGGGCGGGCCGCTAGTATGTAATAACTTTGGAGAATCACAGATTAGATATCAGTACTAACGGAATATATCATTAGAATTAAAATAAGTAGATTATCGGCAGATGTTTGCAAAAACTCTGTAAAAAAATCTACTTCTTTCAAGTTTGTTATTTAATTAATCATTTTTCCCAGAAAAAAAATAGTTAAACATGAGTGTTAATAAGTTCCTTCTAAGAATAAAGAGGGTTTCTGCTTTTTTGCTAAAATAGAAAATAAAATGAAACATACCAACCCAGTTATCAACGAAAAATACAATTAATCAATCAAATTAGAACAAGTATTTACAATTGACCCAACTGCAGACGGTTGCAAACAAAGTACCTACAGGTAGCTCATCATATAATAGTTCACAGCTGAACATAGGCCGTCTCTATTGAGCGTTATTTATCATTTACGTTAGGTAGGTAGGCTCAACTGATCCATATACTACCTAGAAGGTTTTTGCAAACCTAGCTTTCGAGAAATTTTAAAATCATTCCAATGCACTGTGCCATTGCAACCATTGTTCAAACCTTGCTTCATTCGCATTTCTCTACAGACAGCAATCTATTCAACGAAAGTAATAAGATCTTATGTATCGTTTTCCAATAATTTATCTGAATAGGCAATCGCTGCAAGATTTTTTCTCCCCCATTTGAATCTGAACGCGTTATAATGAGCCTCAATTGGACTCATAATATTCGACGGATCTCAATTTCAGACTTATTGAATTCGAACGGACGGACGTGCCTTTGCAAATGTTATTGAAATTCAGGCCTGATCATTGATCAAACAGGGCCAGTTGCATTCAACGTTCAGTTATGGCATTTATTAACTTAAATTAAAGATATTTTGTAGTTACTTAAAAAAATATTTGTGTTTTCTTATCGTTTTCTATGTGGAGTAAAACATAACTACATATCTACTTGTATATTATTATGTATATCAGTTATCTAGGACCCTTAACACAAGATCTAGATAATGCTGTGTGAATTGTCCAGCATTATTTATTTATTTTATATTTATTTGTTAGGAGTTTTCGGCACCTACTATTAGTATTTAAAATTAAACAGGTTGTGCTGCTCGAAATCTTCTCTGCACACAATGCCTTTAGAAAAAACCTGCACCAGAAAATCTATAGGTAGGTACTATTTCGGTACTATGGATTTATCTGTGATTTAACTAAGTACGGGCTAGCCCAGAACTAGGTAAAGAGTTTTGGGTATATGTTCTACCTAAATATAAAATCTTTATTTTTCAGCATTCGCCGGGCCACATAATAAAAACAACTTTTGAGGGGCCAGCTTTTAAGAGGCTAGCTGTTTATTGCAAATCGTTTACTATTATTAAATCGTAGAACATAATTTAGCTAGCTAAACTTCCTTATGTAAATATAGTAAATAAATCAGTTACTTTTATTTCTGGTGAAGTCGGTCCTAGTCAAAATCAAAAAATCAAAATCAAAGTGCTTTATTTCCTTTAGACCTTACAGGACTCCTGGATACGTATGCATTTATTATATGTCCTACCAACTTATTCAATATAATTTTTAGAGCCTTTCAATAAGTTGTTGGTTATTCGATATGATTGCTAATTGCAATTGATGGGCAATCTATTGGGATTCCGCTCGAACATGAGTGAAAGGCAATAAAATCAAAATTACTTAATGAATAGTTGGATTACCCATTCAACCTTGCGGGTTAAGGTAACTCAAAAACAAAACAAATATTTGAGGTTTGTTTAAGAATTTTATTAACAAAGTATATAAGAAATTATTAATAAAAACTACTCGTAGTACCTACTTGTAATTGAGCTGCAGACTTTTGGAAATAACGTTATTTTTTTTAATATTTAATTTCTACAGTAATCTCTTTAGAATAAGATCTAGTAGCTATACCTACTAAGTTATATACCGATTTGTTAAAAAAAACTATTTGTGATAAAAAAATAATATTCACCCTCATAGTCTCTCGTTAAGAAGGGATGAAACGTTAGAATTCAATCTACACACAGAATGTTCGTAGCTAACCCGCTAATGAATTAATTTGTCATTTTATTTTATAAAATTAATATTCAGAAATTAGCAATGCTTCCATATTTGATGTCATATCTTATTTGTCAGAAAATCTGTAACACAGTTATAAATCAAAATCTGTAACTAATATCAATAACGTTGTTTCTTAAAGTTATTGTTTATTTTTTTATAACAATTACCAGCTTAATGCCATCACATTTCTTCTCTTCAAATAACTTTTGTCAAAATGTACACACATTTTGTAATTAATTAAAAAAGAAAGTACCTATTTAAAAAAGTACCTAGAGGTAGTTCAACTCGTTGCCTATATAAAACTGTTCTTAGGGCTTTTTAGTGAAAATAGGTAATTCCCAATGTTCATCTTGTTTCTACCATGCCAAGTTTAATTATATGCTGGCAACTGTGTGACACAGCCACTGAAAGTGAGCCTCTCTCGAGACAAGACCGTTTTCCCCTACTGACCTTTTACCTAGGTCATTTATTTTTTAATTGTTTACTAAAACCTTTATTGTCAAAGAAAATGACTTTTGAAAACATACTAATGGTAGCTCAACTGGTCTGATCAACCTAGATTAATTAAATTAAAAAAGAAAGTTTTTCAGTTGTTTTCACAACCAGTTCAAAATCCTTTTCACATTAAATTTCAGATTCAGATTTAAAATTTAAATTTTCCAGTACATTAACATACGAATTCCATAGTACAAGCGAGTCGAAAAAAACTTCAAGTCTCTATGAAATGTACATTATATTTTTACTAAATTTAACACGTGCTTTGATAAACATATATTTTTTATATGACAATTATTGGTATGGTTTCTAACCATTTTTAATCCTAAACAGGCCACCGTAGTATGTACTAACATACGTATATAAAAACATACCTACTTCATGAATTATTCCCTTAATAACCCAAGACTGCCCATAAAATTGTCTCACGGTGTGTTGTATGCGACTTTTTTCTTTATAAATATGTAAAAGGCACTCGATTTCAATGGACTTGGAGACTGGGAGAGCAAAGGTTGAACAAGTATTTGCGAGCTACCTGAATTGGTTTTTTAACCCTTGATCAAAGTTAGTCTAGGTCGCTTGATAAGTATCGTTAACCTGGTTTAAGAGTAAACCCTATTAACTTGTACTAATTACTTAAACAAGGGCTACCTAACGACGACGTCCTCTTTCTAATCTTATAACATTGCCAGATTCCACTGTAAAGCAGCCCTTCTCACCTTCCGTAGATCCTAAGAAACAAAATAGAACTTTTTTTCAAATATTTTTTATGAATTCTTCTATATCATTTAAGCATATCTTCTATTTATTTTTAATAAGCCGTACGCAAACTTGTATGAGACAAACTAAAGAACTAAAGAGGATTATTTTAAGACAGTGGGTGATCCTGAAATTATTATCGTAGTATTTGGAATGTACAAAAGATAATAATGTATTATACACACAAAGAAAGAGAACAATACAAACAGACTTGGTTAGAGAACAGTTAAGTATAAAGTATTTAAGTAGGTAAGTAAACGTATGCCTTCTAAAACACACAAAAATACCATAAAACCGTCAGTTTCACGAGCCCATGGAATGGAAGAAAAAGCAAACATAAATCAACAGACAAAGCAGGGACTTCCCCAAAAAGCCATTGTTTTCTCAGAATGTCATAGCCAAGCGAAAGTGACACAATAAGGCATTGTGTATCAAAATGTTTTTATGATCTTTATTTATAGGCGGTAAAGTTGAAAGTAAATGTTTTCAGGCGTTTGTATGAATGCTATTTATGGTGAGTGATTTATATTGGGAAATTAATTTAAAGAGCCAGCATTCTCTGGCTTTTGTGCTGGAAATTGCTCAGGCATTTGCTGGTCATTTCTTCAAGAAAATAGAGCTACAGTCCTAACATACGCAGGTGTTTGTATAAATTTTAACTGCTTTTATGAATAAAATATAAGTGATTCTAGCATTTTTGAAGTTGAACTTGCCTGCATGTGTGCTAGTGTATGAATAATTAGGTTTTGTTAACAAAATAATAATTTTTAACATATTTGGGTGTCGTAAGAGGCGACTAAGGGAAACAAACCGGAGGGCGGGCAGCACCGCCCTTTGCAGAACACCTCCATCGAACTGCGATCCGCAACCCGTACTCCAAGCGTGGAGATTAACTCCCTAATGATAAATAAAGCCTATGTCGCTCATTAGGTTCACTACTGAACAGTCCTCCCCACATAATGATGTTATGCCAAACCCCACGCCATTACCACGCGTGGTGAGAACTTAGGTGATTGCTGTAGATTTATTAAAATTTATAAATAATGCTCGACAATTCACACAGTATCAGCTAGCACCTAAGCAGCTATAGGCCTAAGCTATAGGTACTGGATGACTGATATACATAAAACAATCCAAGCCATTAAACAGATTTATTTATTATAGTTAGATTTATCCCTATTTGAAACGATTGTCATGATGAAAAAATTGGTAGGTGAATACAACTTCTGTATTTTATTCTATAGGCCTTACTTGCCTACTACCTACCTTGCAAGTTTTGTGTGAAGTTTAATGTGTTAACAATACCACAGATAATATAATACATACAAATACCCAAGAGGAACTCCTGCCCTTCTACTGGTCCCCTAGTCAGCTTTAAATACATCCACATAAGTTGAAGAAGCCGATTCTTACGCTGCGACGCGTTAAAATTAGTTTAATTAGTATATAAATGATAGCCTATTAGACCATGCGACATTTTTAATTAATTCTATTTAGGGGTTATCGCTAAGTCAAGCAATTAAACGAGTTTGACCAGATCGTCCCATTCAGACTCAATAAGGCATTCGTATTCAAACCAAAAAGGTACCTTACTAATTTTATAAACCTATCTACGGAGTTCGGAACATTTTGTAGGTACATATTTAACTTCGTTGATAATCAAAATGAATACTATATATAATATAGTATAAACTTATATTATAAAGAGGAAAAATTTGATTGTTTGGTTGTATGTTTGTTTGTTTGAATTGAATAGGCTCCGAAACTACTGGACCGATTTTAAAAATTGATTTCCCATTAGAATCCTAAATTTTCTGTGATGAACATAGGCTATAGAATATTTTAAAAAAAGTTAGGGATCCGCATGAAAAGTTCAATAATAAACCGTGGTAAAAAACCGTGTGTTATATATTCATTTTCTTTTTTTATTATGGTTCCGCTGCTTCCTTTTCTCTACGGCTAGTGTCAGTCATAAACTTCACAATTCGTCACTGTGGTGCGGGAGGCAAGTCAACTGTCGAAAAATAAAGTCAATGTTAAAAACCCCAATGCTGCTAAAAATGTTAGCGATCCGTATGAAAACTGTGAAACCCAACGTGTTAGTGTGTATTATTTCTGAAATTTTTGTTTACTACCCGTGCGTAGGCGGGGCGGACCGCTAGTTATGTAAAAGATTAGAAATCAGGTAGCCGTGTGGATTAATGGTAGAAATCTAACTTAAAATGACGGCACTACAAAAGTTTCAAATAAACAAAAATCTGCCCATACATTGAGAGAGGAAAAAAGCAATAACAAAAGAATAATAAAGTTGCCTAAAGTGTACTTACACATCAATAATTATGTAGGTAGCTTATTGCATTGCTCATGCTATCGTAAGAAAAGAACGCCAAGGTGACCAGCCCACATAAAGATTCACTTTGCAAGGCCAAAGGTCAAATGGTTTGGCAGACGTGCTTTAGACGTTTTTTAAAAAATTGAATTGCCTGACCTGGGAGGTGAGGCAAACCATGATTGCTCTCTTTTGGATATTGTTTATTTTATTTTAAGTCTTTATTTGCTTTATAATGTTTTTATATTTAATATTTCTTGTTGTTGAACTATCGACCCGGCCCGGCTTCGCACAGGATCAATGCTGATGCATTGATCCTATATTGTTGCTATATTGTATGCATTGATCCTATATTGATCCTATGCATACATAGACATAAATCCGTTGTTATCTCAGCATACATAGGGACAGACAGACAGCGGGAAGAGACTTTGTTTTATAAAACAAGTACCTAAACGGTGCAATGCTGATACAAAAATCTTCCTCTTGAACCATTCTGCATAGGTATCTATAAAAAAGCGCATAATCCGTTGCGTAATGTTTAAGATCTAAGCATACATTGAACAATGAGACAGCGGGAAACGAGTTTGTTTTATACTATGTGGGGATGATATGGAGCCAAACTGCATCGAGAAATAGTCAATAAAAAATATACTTCTAGGATTCTAGGTTTATTTTATTTAGCATTTTTTAATTACATGCCTTATTTGTATTTTTATTATTATTTGTTTGTTTATTGCTATCTTCCAGTGTGATTTTTTGTAAACAATATTCTTTTAGTGCCACTTACTGGTTTATACATTACATATTGTAGGTACAGTTAATTTTTAGAATATTGAACTAATTGTGCCCGTTACCGAAAAAAAATCAAATAATATTTAATTTATTCTTTTTTGTTAGGTATGTCATTAATCTGTCTATTTGTAGATTCTGGTATGTGGCCATGACTGATCGAACTTCACTAATTTACATTCACATACCAACATGAGAAGCATTTTTGTCAATGCCTTTGTCCCATTGTTTTCAATAGATTTAATTTCGTTATTAGAAAAGAACCTCGCCTACGTTTATAGCTTTCGGTTCAAGTATATTTTTATAAGGAAAGGTCACAAAAAACATGATATTCGTTTTTTTTTTGCAGTAATTTGTCCTTAGTTTGTACAAATGTTACATTTTTTTAGAATTTAAAAAAAATGTGAGTAAAAAAATAAAAATATTTCAAAAAGAAACAAATTAGGAATTGTATTTACACTAAAATTTAAACAATAAAGTTGAGCTGACTGCAGACTGTTGCGAGTAAAACTATGAATTAATTTAAAATTAAAAGACGTAGGTAACGTAAAGTACGTTACCTTTTAATTTTAAACTGATGTTTTTCTTTTTATATGTATTTCTCGACGTATCTATACTATATAACCCCCGGGGTTAACAAAATGTACCTACTGACCTACATTGTGGACATTAACAAAGATAATTATCCTAAAACAGTAATCAAGTAATAACCTAAACTCACCAAATTAAATACAATCCTTACCAAACCAAAATGTCAAGCACAATCTGCACAATGCAGACGTTTAAAAAAAAGTTGACCTTTTCTTTTCGTAGACATGTATGATATCACTATTTTATACCCATAGGCATCTATAAAAGAACTTGATGCCTTCGAACATCATTAGATTCGACTTGCAGTCCGTAAACGCAAGACAATATGGTAAGTGAGCATTGAGATTTGCAAATCGTTTAAAAAGCATTGCAAAAAAATTACGACACTACACATGTGAAGTGATGTTTAACTTATGAAGTGGAATACTTAAGACCTGGATAGATTAAGTGGGTGAAGTGAAAGTGTTTTGAAATTATGATAATATTGAAATCATGAGTTCAAAGGTTTTGCGGTCACTTATGTTGAAACTAGATTTGTTTGTCGCTTTGCTTAATATCTTATATTTTGCAAAAGTTAAAGAGGTACCTTTTGGCTTTTTGGACCAAAGACAATATACAGGTGTTTCTCTATTCCAGAAGAAAAACGTGGAAAACCAACCGCAGAATCTAAAACTTCTTAGGGTCGCAATCACTAGATAATCGCTTAATCACGAGTTTGGTTGGCTGCTACCATTTAAATGTACTTATAAAAATATGTCAATTATCGTCCTCCGTCGCAAGTCGTATAAAAACGCCAAAAGCCTCTGTCAAACCGTAACCTTCCATCTTTTTGATGAAGACCACGTTATTCCCATGGTCTTTCCATGGGTATAGATAGTACCATCATCATCATCAGGACATGGGCCTCCCCTAATGAGCACCATAGATGGCTTTATTTATCATTAAGGTATAGTAGCACACAGAACTAATAATGCAGTGTTTCGCCAACAGAAATCTTTCATCGTAGCACTCTGCCTGTTCGCGGTGGTGGCCGCCGATGACAGGACCGCCCAGGTCCTCCGCAGCGACTTCCAGCAGTCTCCCGAAGGCAACTTCAACTACGCCTATGAGAACGACAACGGCATCTCTGGACAGGCTGCCGGAGTTGTGAAGCAACTCGGCAAGGTAGGTTCTGTAGGCATATGGATGGATGCAGGTTATTTAGATGTTATATCACAGATTATTAGGATATTTGCAACTTCTTCACACCAAAACACTCAACAAAACAATAAATTTTAGATAAAGTAATAAAATAAAATCCAAGGATTTTTTTTACATTTTCTACAGACAGACAACAACATTTGGTCGCTTAGACGAAAAACTCAAAAAGCTAAAAACTAGCTATGAAAGTAGTCCGTCAGTTTGTACCTCAGAAAAACGATTGTCTAGGATCGTTTTTCTGAGGTTTGTACTCTACGGTATGGCCTCCTTGATGCCTCCGTCAAATTTTTCGGAGGACTGTTGTATAATGTCAGTCCCTGATAGACTTGTGACTTAGAAGATCATATATGGAATAATACACAGGCTACATTTTATCCCATAAATTTGTTCTCAGGCGTTTGCCATAGTTTAATAGTGTTAAAATTTAAATTAAAAAGCGCTGTCTTTATGTCATCTCAGAGAATCCCCTGGTTGATCGCCTTAGTCGCTTCTAATGACATCCACAGACTAAATGATAAAGCCTGAAAGAGATCGCTTCTAAGCGATAACGCCGCCCATTGTACAATAAAGCATTTTTGTATCTGTATTCCATAAAATCCTTATTTTAGACTTAGTAATCTATGTTCTTTCCAGGATGAGATCGCATTGGAAGTGTCAGGCCAGAACCAGTACAAATCCCCCGAGGGTGAGATCATCCAGACCAGCTATGTAGCCAACGAGAACGGATACCAGCCCCAGGTAAGAATAAGCACCCTTAAGAATAGTAAAGATCAGGTAAATTACAGGAAATATGGTAAATAACAGGGAACTCGCAAAAAAACCGAAAACAAATTTTCGTTCTTTGTATGAATTAGTCCTTTACGCAGTGTATACCTATTACTCAGTACTATGCAACATGTCACATTTACATTCTTTGACTGAAGATGTCGTTAAATCGTGCCGTTTCGGAACTCAATCAAAAACTAAAGCTCTAAATACTTATCATGATTCTGGTACACCCTGCCTTTCTTATGTTCATATAATTCATTCCATCCAAAGTTTGCCTGAAAGGGATCGCTTCTAAGCAATAGGCTGCCCATCGTACTTGTCTTATGTAATGTCTTTTGTTATGTTCTTTTTCTGGTCTACAACAAATATTTGTGTATAGTATTGTATTGTAACCACTCTTTTTGTTCCAGGGTGCCCATCTCCCCACCCCTCCCCCACCCCAGCCCATCCCCGACTACATTCTCCGCTCTCTGGAGTACATCGCAGCCCACCCTTACGTCGAGAAGAAACTGTGAAGAACTCGCTGATGATGCGCCAAGGCTTTAACTTTTGTTGATTTTAAGTTTCAGTTTATGATAGGAATAAAAACGTATACCAAAATGTTGTTTTTGTATTGTGAACCTTATATCATTTGAGCCAAGAGTGATGTTCCAACAGGACCTTAGCATGACTTTTTCGTAGCTAATTTAACTGTAAAAGATTCCTTCCTTCTGTATTGCAATAGCTAAATGTTTGGAAGGATTAGGTAACACCGACTAATTTTTTAAGTGAAAAATTACTTCTTAGTAATTTTTTGTATGATATAATTAAAATTCTTTATTTCAAGCTTCATGGGTCTATAAATTACACAAATAAATAGTACAGTAAAGTACAAATAGTCAAACAAAATAAAATAATCAGTCTCATTAATGCACAGAAAACATTACTCGTATTTTTAGTTGGTTTTTATTGTTACCTATTTATTTTGTTAAACCATACAAACAAAAAATAATATAAAAAATATGATTCGGTTATATAGCGAGTCCATGTACCCGCGGGAACTTGACACCGGGATAAAAAGTATCCTAAGTCCTTTCTCCAGGTCAAGACAATTCTGTGCCAAATTTCATCAAAATCGATTCAGTAGCTTAAGCGTGAAAGACAGACAGAGTTGCTTTCGCATTTATCATTTTTAATATAAGGATTATTATGATAATAATATGATGTTTCCACCTTCCACGCAGCCCGGCATGGCACCACAAGCTACCGACAAAGGCGCCGCCTTTGCCGCCGACGCGACGACAGATCACTTGTCGGCTTTGCATGTGATCAAGCCGCGCTCCATACCGCCAGGCTATAATGGATGCACCATACTACATAGCTAAGCAACTGTTTTGAATGAGCAGACTATTGAGGGCTTAATGCACAAGTTCAAGTATAAATAGATGTATAGATAAATTAAATTAATGAAAAATCAACAAATTTTCAAAAAAATTATCTCAGCCTCTGCTCGAAGCGGCGTGTGACCCGAGAGCTGATCAGTATCTGGCGCAGCGCATCAGCATAGCCATAAAGCGAGGCGATGCAGCCAGCATCTTGGTTACACTTCCAACTGGTATTGATATGGATCAGTTGAGCTACCTGTAGTTTGTTTGCAACAGTCTGCAGTTAGCAATTTTTTCAATTGTAAATACTATCTCTAATTTAGTTAGATTTGTTTCTTTGTTGAAATTTTCTGTGTTAATAAAGGCTGTTTTGCCATTTTTAAAAAGTAATTAACGTTTTAAAACTTGATTTGATTTTTGTGAAGTTATGTTTTATGCTGTATGGGCGGGTCGAGTACGCCTAACCCTAACCCCTTTACCTTACAATAAATATTATACGTTGACAAGATCTGCTTTCAAATATGGGCTGAATCCTGACATTTGCATACATAATATTTCACAATGACAGTAGAAAATAGCAGCGCAATTAATATTTACGCAATCTGAACATATTACACTACATCATCATCATCAACAGCCTATGATAGTCCACTGCTGGACATAGGCCTCCCCTAATGAGCGCCATAGAATGCGTTACTCATCATTTGGGGGTTATTGCCCATAATCCCCACGCTGGGCATGCGGGTTGGGGATAGCAGTTCGGTGGAGTTGTTCTGCAGAGGGTGCTGCTGCCCGCCCCCGGTGTTTTCCCTAAGTCGCCTCTTACGACACCTACGGGAAGAGTTGGGGTGGTGAAATTCTACACCGCCGCCGGCACCACACGGCCCATTACACTACACTTATTACTTTATTAGTACTATTGTATGGGCATTTATCGCTTTTATCTACCTATTTTTTCCGATGTTTAAACCGGTATTCACAATGTAGTGGCAAAGGGTTGACCTCTGAAAATGTCGGGAAAAATGGTAAATACGTAAACAGTAAGATTAATTTCGTTACTGTAAAATGTATCTAAAAATGTTCAGTGTAAGTCTTTGGACTGAAATTGAAATTCACCATTACAGAGAGGCAAAACCTCTTTAACCTGTTTTTACGATAATGGTAAGGTGCCATTGATTTCATGTGTTAACCATCCTCCCAATGGAATCTAATGACATTTATCTGCCTATCATCGGCTAAGCCGGTTCTTAGAAGGTCAGTTAATAAGTCAAGGTCGTGAATGGATCATTAAAAGTTTTATGCTTGAATGGCCGGTAGCCTCGGGCAGTGCCATTAGTGTTGTTTGCTGCGAATGGTTGGACTTCACACCATTTTAACAATAAGGATGTTGTTTGATGACTAGCTTTTGCTCACGACTTCTCTTAAGTTTTTCCTGGGTAGGTAAATGCATTGAGTTCGGGTGTTTCTTAGTCTTTTTTTAACATTTCGATATCGGTTTCGAAGCCGCTAAGGCGAAACCTCTTTCCCTCTTTAGGATCTCAGAAACAGCACCTACTTACTTGAATTTGAAAAAAATATACATTACGTTTGCATGTATATGTCGATTAAAAAAAAGAACATGAAAATGAAAATTTTCTAGACTACACTAGACAAAAATGTGAAGTCGAAGACATCGAAGGATCCATATCTACGAAGAAAGAAAGAAAGGTTTATTTATTTGTTCGGCTTATTCGTCAACTCGCTCGAACTTATAAACAGGTACATGCAATAAGAGTCTAAGCCATGCGTGCGTGCGAATCAATGCTGGTTTTCAGTTTAAAGTAGATTCCTAAAGATGTTGCTATTAAATGAATACCTAAAAATAGACGGTACCCATTGAATAGCGAAGTCTAACCAATAACGAGACTGAGTTGAGGTGTGATTTTAGCACACGACGCGACGGCGTAATGTATCGGGATCGCTGGTATGCTACTATAAAGTTTCTTATCTATAAAATACCTACGTAGCTATACCTAGCGCGAGACAGGCCTTTGTTACCTCAGATGTAGAGAATAACCTACAACAACATAAAAAAAATTAAAAGAAACTGGTCAGAGCACGATTGATTTCCATGTCTTCTAACTCGTTCAATTAGATCGTCATCTCAAGAGCAAAAGGGTAAAATTAGCGAAACGGGTTCCTCAGCATAAACTATTTCCAAGTTAGACTACATAATTATGTTAATAGACTCCACACGTCACCGAGGGCCTTATTCAATATTGCCTATCAAAACGCGCTAGACAAATACGACAAGACCGCGGCGTGGAATCGGATAAAACCAGTTATTATTTTAGTTTAACCAGTTGTTGGTTCTGACTTAACTTTCATCTTGACTGAACTTTAATCTCTTCATGATTAAACATTAAGTCAGCTGTGAATTTCCTGAATAATTAATAAATAAACCGTAGGTATTTGGAACACGTTGTGAACACGTTGCAACTGGCAAACCCAGCGTGAGTCTTATAGAATTACCTCATGAAAAAGTTACTGTTTATCAAGGGGGTAGTCGCGCGCTTTGGGCAAGAAATCTCGTTTAGAGAATAAGATCCCTGTTGGTTCAAGTAAAGCCTTTGATATTCCCCACACGTGTAGATAGCATACATTTGACATCACGGATCGCCTCCTAAGTTAATAATTAGCATGAATTAGGTTCCTATTTTTGGATGCGGTTAATCTGCAAGTCACAAAGGTCCCAAGCGTGGTTATATTTCGTCTGGGTATGACAACATCAGCCTATATCAGTCCACTGATGGACATAGGCCTCCCCTAATGCGCGCCATAGGTGGCGTTATTTCATCTGGGGGTTATTGCCCATAATCCCCACGCTGGGCATGCGGGTTGGGGATCGCAGTTCGGTGGAGTTGTTCTGCAGAGGGCGCTGCTGCCCGCCCCCCGGTGTTTTCCCTTAGTCGCCTCTTACGACATCTACGGGAAGAGTGGGAGTGGTGAAATTCTATGCCGGCACCACACGGCCCCCGCCCCGGCCTGGGTATGATGGGTAATTAATTATTAATTAATTAATTAGATCTTCTACGAAAATCTCAACTAGTTTCCCTCCATTTAGGCATGGATAGTCATTAAGGTGTCAATGAGTGTTTAAGCGTTAAGCTTAAGGAACTACTCCGACCCATATCGACGCCTCTACCTATTTTGTCTTATTATTACGTTTTAGAAAGAAAATTTCAAAATTTCCGTTGTGGAGTTTGTGATGCCTGTAAGTTGTAAGTTAATTTACGTATAATATAATATTCCCTCGACGCATTCGTCTAAGAAAAGTGTGCGTTAAGGCGTTAAGGCCCTGACCCAAATTAGGTCCGACATCTATTTTTATACGGCTCAGTGTAGATACTACGTGTAGATAGTTGGCAACATTTTGCTCAATCGATTCATTTGTAAATAATTCTTAAGTGGTTATGTTCTGTTATTTAATTGCAATGTTCTTTGCTAATAAGGGAATCCAGAACCTATAACAGAAGCTCGGTTTAGCTTGGGGCTAAATGATGCTGTGTGTATTGCCCAGCAATATTTATTATTACAGTGCATGATTTTACGTGACGCGATCACCAGAATACCTTTCGACATAAAAGGTTATGTGAAAACCAAAGCCGATTTGAATATTCATGTATTAGAGGATCCGTGCCCAAAGGTCACTTGTCATAACAAGATAAGATATTTAATGTTTTTTTTTTCAACTATCATAATGCAAAGCGTCTTTAAATTACCAACTTATGGACCTATATTTTAATATATGATTATGGTTGCATAAGTACGTCCTTTTAACAGGCCGATCCAGGTTACCTTCTCCTACATGTCAAAGACACTCATGATACAATAAAAATTTTAAAATTGTTTTTCAACTTAGTCCTTGTAATTTAATGTATAGGATAACATTCCATGGTTGCCTGACAGAAATCGCTCATAGCGT
Source organism: Eupithecia pulchellata (assembly GCA_963931895.1). Lineage (NCBI taxonomy): Eukaryota > Metazoa > Arthropoda > Insecta > Lepidoptera > Geometridae > Eupithecia > Eupithecia pulchellata. The sequence goes on along the minus strand of OZ007533.1, from coordinate 9,777,567 downwards.
TAAGACGGCCCTTTATACTCCCTCTACCGAAGCAGAATGTCTGTTTAGAACGTTGTCTTTGTTTGGAATAATGTATTTTATATCTATACATCATTCCTCAAATAAACAAATGAATTGTTTAACATTATTATAATAGTTTCAATATGTTTCTTGTTGTATGTGTGATATCTAATCGAAGTATGAACTAAACTTCGAAATATGAAATTCAATTGCGCGTCGATGTTGCAATTTCGGTTGGCTCTAAAAAATAACTTGATACCTGGGTTACAAAATAATAGTCCACCTTAATAAATGAACATAATTTATTTCTAAGGCAGTCAGTTAAAGCTGGTTGAAGGGTTGTTTACAGCTGGGTTTGTTTCGGGGCGTGGGTCCGGATGTATTCGATTGACCGGAGGATGTAGTCCGGAATAGCCGGAGCTACAGGGAGGTGGGCACCCTGTGAAGTAAACAAAATAAAGTTAGTTTTTTTAATGTAACGTAACTCCACGAATTTTAATAATATTTGATAATATGAAAGAACCCAATTTTTTTATAGACAGGTAATCTGTTAACTCGTTAAATATTCTACTAAAACTATTTTTGAGCCGTTACGTTTACATCACTTCTAAATGACACAGAGTCTATGAAATATTGCATTCTTTCATTCCGTCCAAGAAAATGACTGAGCTTAGGTACTGTGATTAACACAAAAGGAACACTTCCACCATACATAGATTAAAGAAAGTTTGTGCTAAACATGCCTCCGCAAAACAAGGGGATGTTGACTTCATCACTACGTTAAGCAGGCGGATTGGTGATCGCAGTTAGGTTGTTAAAGATACATTATAAAGAAGCTTCTATCCTTCCTTTGGCAGTTTCCCTTCTTACGATATTCACCTGCTGAGATGGAAAAGATTCTGGCAAATTGAAATCAATCTAAAGCTGAGATAGCCAGAATCGACATTGATTGAATTAAATTGGTAATAACGTAAGCATTCGACTGAGGCTCAGCTCACTGAATGGATGTTTTGTTCGTCTACATCTCGGTCGAACGTGAGTTTGTCATTACGAAGGACGTTTTACAACTCAGCTAACATAACACAAGTTCTGCTAAACTTGGTTCTGGTTGATACTGTGTGGATTGGCTAGCATTGTTTATAATGTGTGTGTTATGTTTCCAAGTGAAATAGGCTTGTTCAGTTTAGTAGATTTAATTTTGGGCTGAAGGTCTATACAATTTTGGATTGTATTATGTGTCGAGAGTCTGAACTTATGAAATTTTAAGAACTTTCTAAGTCTCTAAATATTAAAACTACGATTAAAACGAACTACTAAGTATTTACCTTAGGCTGGAATCCGTTTTCATCAGCAACATAGGTCAGCTCAACTGGGCCCTCGGGAGAGTTGTACTTGAAGCCACCGTTCACTGAGATTGAGGGGTATTCCTGAAAAATAAGAAAAGTCTTAGAAGTATACACATTATGGTCGGCAATACAGCTCGGCGGGTTGCTGCGTTATCAGTTATGAATATTATAAACAGTCGCCAGTGGTCGTGTACACTAGTCAATGGCTCGCAGAGTTTACCGTGTAGATTCCATTAGGAGTCTTGCGTGAGTCAGTAAAATAAGCACGGCTCAACTCGGGCCATCAGACAAGTGCTGCCATAGGATTGACTAGGTTTTACCGAGGATTATACTACATCCCAAAGAATGCAAAGATAACATGCATCGTTCACGTAATGATGGAATAAAGATTTATATTTTGCGGCGTTTCTTTAAAGAAAGACAAATTTTAAACCGCCCAGAAATTAATAAAATATTTGCATAAAATGTATACCTCTTATTATCCGTAACTTAGATTATTAAGGTAAGGAGATTAAGGGTTGTTTTTATTAAACCAATAAATAAACTAAAAGAGGACCTTAAAATCGGTCTTTGTTATTAATGAGGATGTTCGTTCTCAATATTAATTTCTACTTTGACAACGAGGAATCTCCTATTAAAAAGGACCTTGACCAGGAATTTTATTAACTATACAACTTACGTTGTTAACACTCTTAAGACTGCCTTGTTCTTGAGCGTAGATGCCGTTGCCGGTTTCATAGTTGTACTGGTAAGAGTTGTCCGGGTTGATTTCATAGTCTGCCTTCACGATAGGCGCCTGAGATTCCAGGTGGGAGACGTCAGCGGCGACGCAAGCCACGGTCACGGCGAGGATTACTAGGAACTTCTGCAATTAAATAATAAAATAAATAATGCTGGACAAACCACACAGCATCACCTAGCCCCAAGCTAAGCAGAGCTTGTGTTATGGGCACCAGATAACTACATTACATTACAAAGATAGATATTTTTCAGTATGCATGAAAATACCTAGAAATACCTTAGGTGGGTCTGATCGTACACATATTTGTCTTGAGGTGGGAATGAAACTCGAAACCTCCGATTCGTCAATTCTTCTATTTATAAATGTCGGATTGACAGTTTAAGTAAGGGGATACACACTTATAAGAACTAGGTTTTGAAAAAAAAAACATTCTATTAAAACATGCGAAAAGGAATTAAAATAAGGGGTAGGTTAAACTTCCATCTTATTTTTTATGATTTTTCAGGTAAATATTAAGGTAAATATGATTTTTTTAAAACTTCCTTAAAAGATTAAAATTGAAAATTAGGACGATATTATAAGATCACATTATAAGATAAATAAGAAGAATTTGTTAAGTTCAAATAAATTTACCATTATGTACAGGTATCCTCACACTTCAGGCAGAATCTGGTAAAAAAGTAGTTTTACCTTCTTTTATATGTTAAGTTAGTTTATAAAAAAAATTATTAACTGGTCTAACCAGGTTTATTTCTCAAACATTATGGTTTTTGGAATCAAAGTTATAGAAAAATGACAAAGAAAATTGTTGGCGTTTTGGTATTTCGCTTACCAGCGTTACCGGGAGTCGGATTGCCACTGACATAATATATGACTATATAGCTCAAGATTGTGATTGTAAATTAAATCATCTAGTAAAATATTATAAGATGATCTCTAAGATCAATACATTTAGAGTACGAAAGATGCGGCACATAGCAGTCCGAATCAATGCGACTCAAAGTACATATAATATACTAAAATATAGATATAATCTTTGTGAGAACATTAACAATGTCAAAAGTCATCCCGTGATAGTGACAAAGTCAAAACCTTTTGAAACTTCGGGTGAAATAGATATATTAAAGCAAAAACCTGTGAATATAAGTTCATATTCTGTGGTTCTGTAGACAGGCTCTCTCCCTGTCTATCTTCATCTGAGCGGCTTTACTACGCATTGCGTGTTCGAAGGTTAAAATGTATTTCGCAAGCCATAAACTTTACCTTTTATCTACGGTTTGATTAGTTCGAGATATAGCAGTTTAGGTAAATAGGGATCAAAAATAATTAACATAAACTTTGTATAGGAAGGTAATCTACCGGCGTTAACACGTGATATTTAGTTAATTACAACTAGGTATATATAATCTAATAGGAAATAATTCTTTTTTACCACAAACATTTTCGTAGTTTGATGAATTCAATGTGTATTTGAGCGGTTTAACTACGAATCTAGATTCTTAGGAAGAGCCACGTTTCATCCCTTAACGAGGGATTTCATCAGTGTGACGTTGGTGTTCTTCCGACACAAATGAGGTTCGTAGTAAGCCCACTAACATTCTTAAGGAAAGAGGTCGTTAAACATTTTAACATTTCTAAAACTATCATGGATTGACTTTTGAGCTTACCAATACTGCGGCAGTTTTATGCACTATGAAAACGGAATACCTAACTGGATTAGCTCTAGATATACTGGTAATTATCCAGCATTATTAATAAATTTTTTTTGGTCTTCTGATTTACCATAGAGATACCTGATTTACATCTACAACACAGTATTTATCTTCTGCAGGTCGCATCGCTTCCTATTTTGTTACTGTACCTTGTTTTAAGTTCCTGACAAAAGCTTTTTTTACTTTTATAGTTTACTAGCTGGGGCACCCAGCTAGTAAACTATAAAAGTAAAAAAGCAGCTTCATCCGCGTGACTCCCGATACCGTGAGATTTTCGGGATAAAAATTAGGCCTTAATATATGTTATTCCAGGTCATAAAATACCTGTGTACAAATTTTCATCAAAATCCGTTTTGTAGTTTTTGCTTGAAAGAGTAACAAACTTCCATCCATACTTATAAACTTTCGCGTTTATAATATTAATAGGACTATAGGGAGATAACTTATTCCAATAAGATGATGCACGTGACTGAACTAGGCAAATCCCTGTTTTTCAAGCAAATAAACCGCTCAAAATACACAAAATAATAAAATACATAATTAGGCTCTTTGTAAGCTATGCAGTGTTCAAAATTACTTGTGCTTAATATAATTATAGAAACGATGCACCATGATTCAATAAACCTGGAACAATATGGAAGAAAAGCAAACGTGGCGAATGCTTTCGTAGTTTTTGATAAGGTTCTTGCTAGAACAATATAAAGATGAAACTGTCTGATGTGTCTAAATTTACCAAAAAAAAAATTCTAAAGCAAAAATCAAGTCCCATTTACATCAAACTTCAACCAATCTGCTCGTTGAACTTTACCATTAGACATTTACTTGTGTAGACGTATTTGGTGAAAAAAACCGGCAAATCACCAGTTGGATGATCCGGCCTTGAATCTTAATAGATTCCTGGGTTTACGTTCACCTACTTGGATAGCATAAATTTTATCAAATACCAGGCTAATAATATTGGATTATTTGGACGCGGTACAGAAAAGCGCACAGAAAGTGTCTTTTCATTTTAGCTACGATCGAAGGTGCTTAAATAAATAAAAAAGAGTTTATTAAATTTAATGAGTACTTTTGTATTCTGCTTCTTATCCGATGTTATATAACTTTTACATTAATTACTTTTATATTAAAGTAAAAAAAATGGATTTAGTTAAAATATTTTTTTTTGTTCGTAAGTACTTTATTGAGATTATATTTTCTAGATATAGACTTGCACTACAATATTTATATGAGATTATTTAAAAGCGGTCCGCCCCGGCTTCGCACGGGTATTTAACAAAAATTTAATTTTTCATAGGGATCCCCAACTTTTTTGAAAATATTCTATAGCCTATGTTCATCAGGGAAAAATCGGATACTAATGGTGAGATAATTTTTCAAATCGGTCCAGTAGTTTCGAATCCTATTCGATTCAAACAAACAAACAATCAAATCTTTCCTCTTTATAATACTAGTTTAGATTTTTAGGCTAATTATAAGTTCTTATAGGTATTTTGTTGTAGGTATTCGTTTATTATTATTTACTTTAAGCATGTCTGTTTGTAATGTTCTCTTTTTTTCGTATAATAAAGTATTATCTATCTATCTATATTTTTCATGTTTTTTTTTTTGGAATTGGTTATTATCTAGAAACCTTTCTGAAATTACAGATGGTTACACATTGAGCGGCAACTCAGGAGATGTAGGTATAGAATGAACTATTTAATCAGAAGGCAACAATTATTGAATACTTTACAGATATTCCTATCTGCGATATTTTGTAGCCATAACCATCATCCGTTATAATCTTTGATGGATGAAACAAAGGTAAATCTTAAAAAGAAAAAAAGTCGTCCACATTTGAATTCAGGACATGCACTATATAAAGACGGTTTGAAGCTTTTCGAATCATTGTCAGTGTCCTGCACAAACAAACTAGCAAAATGGTACATTTTCTATTTTTACTTAAAAAATATTTGTATTATCAGTGTTTTCTTAAGTGAAAGTGGTTTTTAGCTAATGTTTTTTAGTGTCGATGTGTTAAAAGAGTTTTTTAAACAAACTTGATCGATCTTATAAGTTTGATCTATCATTATAAATGCTTTTATTAGTTTCGCTGCCAAAAAAACAGAGTCCACACAAAATCCTGGATTTATGTGTAAAAAAATAAAATAAAAGCACTCGATGTGTCGCTGTGACCTGCAGAAGTGTTGCTAAGAGTTCATAAAGCGTTTTAATAAACTATCAAAGCTCAGAAACTCCAATTTTAACTGTCAGAATAAATACTGTTTAAATTCAAATAGCCTGTATAAAAGGCTACCTTTTCACATTATTCGAAACATTTTTTGAAATTAAGAAAATATCTCATGCTTTGGATTTAAAAATATAACCTATGTCCTTTCTAGAAATTCCTGGTAGTCCTCTCAGTCGCGCTGGCGTGCGTGGTCGCTGACGTCGCCCACTTGGACTCCCAGGTGGCGTCGGTCCTTAGGTCCGACTTCGAGAGCAGCCCTGAAGGTGCTTTCAGCTACGTGTACGAGACCAGCAACGGCATCGCCGCCCAGGCTCAGGGAGCCGTCAGGAACCCGAACAACGTAAGTTGATCAACGAATCTCTATTGACATCATCAGCGAAAATCTATACCACGGGTACGTTCATTGCTGGACGTGCCTTCACTTAACATGGATTTTTGCCGGTATTTTCGCTATCTTCACGCTTACACGTGAATTGGCGATTGCAGTGTGTTAATAGTACTCAGAAGGATACTGATTTTCTTCTGATCTTTCTTTAGTCGGCTATTACGAGTATGATGACGATGGACTGAGTTGGAAATGATTTGAGGTGACTGGATGGTTGACGTATCTACGTATTTTTTAATTTAATTTAATTATGCAGCCAGCATCTGGGTACACTTCCAAGGTATTGATATGGATCAGTTGAGCTACCTGTAGTTTGTTCGCAACAGACTGATATATTACATTGTAATAATAGTCTATTAATAAATAATTGTAATAAGAAGTACTATTTCAAGGTTTTAATTAGTATTTTACGATAATGTAAATGTCTCAGTGAAGGAAGAGAAGCGTAAATATTTAATAACAAATAAAAGCTTTTAAACAAGCTAAAATCACACCTTGGCTACGTGATTTTTGTAATAAAAACATAATTTATTCAATAATATTATATGGAACGTAATAATGTCAAAATCTAATAATAATTCATGCAAATCAGACGAATAACCTTAAAATTTTACGTTTTGGGTATATTTTCGTTTAGATTACCCACCTAAAATATTTATAGGTAATTAAAATATTTATTTAAATGAGAAGATTTTTGTCAGTAGGTATGCATATATATATATATATATATATCCCTTCATTATCTTTTAATAAAATTACATAAAACATCCAACAGTGCGCGTTTAAATCGTTTGTTCTACACTTTACTACGTTTACAAATTGAGATCAATATGACACATTTTGGCAACTATACCTAAAATGAAAGATTTTTTTTTAAAGTAATTGTCACAAAATGACGATGATTAAGTGCGTCAAAAGTGACAAAGTTGATGATTAATATGATAGTGAGATTAAATAATCTTTGATTAAGCGATAATTGACAGTATGTCGCCCAAGAGATCTCACACAACCTAAATGATTCACACAAAACTGTGCATTATCTTCTGTGTTTTCATTACTATGCCTGTATAATTTTATCCTCACAAAGACCATTGAAACAATCATCATCAGCCCATGTGACATAGCCCTCCCCTAATGACCGCCATAGCGCCCTGTCTTCAGTTTGTCGCATCCAGAATCTGCAAGCAGTCTGAAAAAAAATATGATATTTAAATATTGAAACAATATTTTAATAAAAATCTTAGAAACAAAATTTTAATTTAATAAAAATCTTTGAAACAAATTTTGATTTTTATTATTAATTTCGTAATTTTGTACCCAGGAATACCCCGCCATTGAGATCCAGGGTGGTTACAAATACACCGCCCCCGATGGTACCCCTGTCGAGGTTTCCTACGTCGCTAACGAGAACGGATTCCAGCCCTCCGTAAGTATTTTTCACCAGTGAAAGAAGAGAGAGAAAGACAGTAAATTTATTTGAACCCACAACACATAAACATTACAATGATAATACCCCAAAAATTTTCAAAAGGGAAAGTCACAGGTTCCAGACGTTTATAGGTATTAAAAATATATATATATGTTATAAATTGTATTATGTATCAGTCACACATTACACAAGCTCTGCTTAAACATCCTTATTTTTTTATTGGTATTTTACAACTTTTGAAGAACATGATCAAGCCAGTTTTCTAGGTAAAAATTATAACTCTGTTCTTAGATGATGTGTCCAGCATTATTAATATTATTATTGTATCTCATTTCCATGATTACGGGCCATATAGTGATCCGGTCCTATATGAGCCTCGCGAGGGGCCGTAGCCAACGGCACAGAGCCCTTTATGAGAGTTAAATTTAAAGGCCCCCCATTATTATTATTTTCTTTTTTTTTTTTCAGAGCAATCTTCTGCCCACTCCCCACCCCATCCCTGAGGCGATCGCCAGGAGCTTGGCCTACATCGCTGCCCACCCCCCAGCGACTGAGTACGCAAAGGCCGCTGTCAAGCCTTCCTACGTCCCTACCGCTCTTCTGGGTTAAATGATTAACGCGCCAACTTTGTACAAACTGCCATAAAATATTATTAGTCAATAAAATTTACCTGTAAAAGTGCTTTTTGATACTGACCTTGCTTCATGATTACCATTGAACACGATGCGATAAGCGTACCCCAAACAGGAGCGTTTTTCTATTAGGGTTTGCCGCTTGGCTGTCAAATATATTTTCTCCTATTTTTTTCAACCAAGAAAGCTAATGTTGCTGCTTTTCGATCAGATTTTATAAAATAAAAGCTGCAGTTTTTATGAAACTTTATTTATTGTTAGATTAGGTAGTAGCTACGTGTTTATGCGTTATGTACCGTCCGCTTTGGAAACGCGCCTTTTCAAACTATAAAATTTCAGATTTCAATAGCCTTTATTTATTAGGCTTATTATTATTTATTCCGGGTCTTCAGGTTGTTCATCAATTTGAATATGTTCTTTGTAACAAAATATTTTATATAATATATTGGATTAACTATGTCAGTCATTAACACAAGCTCTTCTCAGCTTGGGGCTAAATTATGAAATGTGGATTAAGCAGCATTACTTCTTTAATTATACCTTAAACAAATAAAAATTTAAATTAAATTCACACTTAACTTAACAAATTCACACGTAACAATACTACTCAAACGTTTAAAACTAGCTTTCACTAGATTTCAACCCCGATATCTAAATAAATATATAAAGATTGTTCCTTCTCTTATCTATATATAAGGAGCCAAATTCTGCTAACCAAACGCATATTATTGACAATTTTACTAAAGCAGAATCGTCCATTAATGAAAAAACTAGTACATAGTACGTGCGAATGAATTCCCACACAAACGTACATACGTAGTACCAAAATGATTTGTAATTTGAGAATATTTTCACCATGGTTTGTTATTAGTATTAGAATGGTATTTATTTTAGTTCCATCCAAAAGCTTTTTTCAATATCATCTTCCATTTATCCGTCGCCGGAGCCTTAAACGACGAGGTAAAAAAAAAAACGCTAATATACATTTATTCGTCTACATATCCGTCTCTTAAAAAAATCTCATTACATGAGCACTTTCATTCAGCATAAGATCCCAATCGATGCTTATTTTATATTTGAGGTCTGTTTATCATCCAACAATGGATTATCCCTATAATGGCTAGCTGATGTGAAGATAATTTCAGCATGATTTCAGCTAACCGACACAAGTTACAATAAATTATTATTTTATTATAAAGCCATCCTATGGCGCTCATTAGGGGAGGCCTATGTCCAGCTGTGGATTGATATAAGCTGACGATGGTAACACATGTTACATACCTACCAGGTAACTCATTGTTACCTAGACATATAGACACATTCCAAAATGGCTGACATCTTACCGTAGATAGGAAGTATGCCAATGCCCACAGCGTGGCGTCAAGTATGATGTTGTCTATTGTTAGATGCCAACCGGATTTAAAACGAGGGCCCAATTTAATTGAACTCTATTTTCAGTCACTACTCAAATCAACACTAAACTTATACTAAAGCAACATAGTGGTCGTAATGCTTCAAAAGAAAATTTGAACAAAAGTTTCAGAAAAGATTCTCATTTTTTCAGGTAAATGTAAGTATTGGACTGTGTGATTTTATCTTGTCATTTAACTTTCTACGATGTGAATAATGCAATCTCAAAAGTAGTCAATTGGTTTAGTGTCAATAATCTCCTGCTTAACGAAACCAAAACGAAATGTATTAGATTTACTCTACCTAACGTAAAACAAGTTAAGGCCGATGTAAAGGTAAAAGAGGAATCGTTAGAAATAGTAAAAAGTACTGTATTCTTAGGAATAACCTTAGATAGTAAATTTCAATGTGGCTTACACATAGACAAGCTATCGAAGAGACTTAGTTCTGCAGCGTATGCAGTCAAAAAAATCCGTCACCTTACTGACGTTGATACTTCTAAACTAGTCAATTTCAGCTACTTCCATATTATGGCATTCTGTATTATGGCATTCTGCTGTGGGGGAACGCTGCAGATATTAACACCATATTTGTGCTGCAGAAGAGGGCTGTTCGAGCAATCTATAATAATATGGGTCCCAGAGAATCCTTGCGTGAAAAATTCTAAGAAATAAACATAATGACAGTAACATGTCAATATACATATTTATGAAAATTATGAACACTCATAAAAATATCAATAAGTTCATTAAAAATAGCGATATACATAATTTAAATAGAAATATAAAAAAAACTGCTGTGCCCACTACTAGACTACATAAGATTAATATATCTTTTAAAGAACAATGTATATGTATACGCTTCTACAACAAAACTCCAAGTGAGTTGCAAAAATTATCTATAAATAAATTCAAACGGATTGTCAATATGTCATTATCAATGTTGTGAAATATTCTTTGCAAAAAGGCTTACTATAAAATATCAGATTATCTCGACGACAATAAAGTTTGGTACGAGTTATGCTCCAACTCTAAAACTAACAATCTAACAAGGTAAAGGTATCTTGTTCGCTTCTTTACTTTACCTTAAAAAGATTGAAGTGACCAATTTAATCAAAGTGATCACTTTATTTCCCATTTTATTTCTTATTTAACTTGTATTTTGTGACGTGTCCAAGAGTCTTGTAAGGTCTAAAGGAAATAAATCACTTTGATTTTGATTTGATTTTGAATAATTAAAACCGGGAGCTTGATTTTAAATTATATAAGGTTGAAAAATGTGTTGTTTTTTATATAATAAGAAACTCTGACGTGTACAGGACGTGTCATGTAATGACCGTAAGAAAAAAAAAAAGGGGTGCTTGGTCGGATAACCTCCTAGTGAGCCCGTACTACTACTTGTCCCCGGGGATTCGTCCCTGGGGAACGGAAGTAGGTGGCGGGCCGGTGCACCCCGGACAACACCGCTAACAACTCCTCCTCTGGGGGGACCTTGTTAGCGATGGCCGATAATCCGACACCTAAAGGGGATGATAACCCTACATATTATCCAAACATGGCAAGTCTCAAAAACAAACACAGTCCCCAGGAGGGTCCCGGTTCTACCGGGGAATCCCTCCCCGAGCTCAGCTCGGGCTGCCCCTCGTACTCTGGGGGGGGCAAAGAACTGCCTACACAAACAAAAACTAAAAAACGTCCCAACCAACAGGCTAGAGCTGCATCCTCGGAAGCGCACCGGCTCAACTTTTTCACGGCTGCATCTGCGCCTACCCTACCCACTGCGTCGAGGGCTGCATCTTCGGAGATGTCAGGACCGCAGCTACCAACAACCAAGGAGGCCCCTCAACCTATCCCCTCAACGTCCAGGGCCCCTTCCTCGGCTACACCAAAACCCCACCACCCAACCGTCTCAACAGTCGGAGCGCCCCTCGGGGCTTCTTCGAAGGAGACGGTTATCGAATTATCGGACCTAAGAGCCGCTATACCGAATCCAGGGCCAGACTGGACTCTTGTTCCCACAAAAAAGAGCAAGAAGAAGGGCAAAAAGCCCCCCCGGCCCCCAAGCGAATCCCAGGAGGCGAGGGCGCAGATCCGGAAGACGGCAACTGACGGTGGACGTAAGCAGCTCTTCGGAGCTAAGTCCACGGCCAATGTAGGAGGGACTCGTCCCGCCGAAGTGGTCCAGGCACAAGCGCAGCCGAACGCAGCGCTAATGCCCGTCGACAGAAGCCAGAAACCGACTCAGCTGCCCAGACCAAGAGGGAAACGCGGAGGGAGGCTGGCAGCACTGGCGAAAAAGAACAAGTTCCCACCAGCCCAGCCACAGAGTGTCAAGCGTTCCCGACCTGACGACAGCACTACACCCACGGGCGATAGCAAGCGTCTAAGGTCGGATACGGAGCACCAAAGCAACCCTGTGAGCTACGCAGCATCTTTTAGGTCGCATGACCTCTGCGTGGCTATAACGGTCGAACCATACCAAGACCTAACAGCGGAGCAAGCCGGGGAAGTACGTCAGACCCTGGAGGACTTTATCATAGATGGTGTCGCTGACTCATCTACGCTCCTCCAGATGTCAAAGCTCTGCTTCCGCGGCCGTGCGCATTATGGCGATGGTGTCCTCAAATTCTGGTGCGAGGATGACTATACGCTAGCGTGGCTTCGCCAAAAAACCAAAGAACTACCATCGCCCATCGCCGGGACTAAGCTTGTCGTCAAAAAACAAGCTGAGCTCGAGCGCAGGATAATGTGTGGCCTGTACGTGCCCATACCGCCAAATAGGCGGATGGAGACGGAACAGGTCCGCAGGACTCTGGCGGGCCAAAATCCGGATCTCAACATCAACTCATGGAACCCTATCCGCGCGGAGAAACGGGAGGACCAGGAGGGTACTGGTATCTACCTTCTACTCCTTGTTCCTGAGTCTGAGGTTGAGAAGACCCGACTTAAAGACCGGCGCCTGTACTGGCTTCTTGGGAACATCTACCTCAAGATCATCCAGAAAGATGAACCCAAGGGCGAGAACGACGCTAAAACCACCCCCAATCCCGGTCCGGAGCCCGGTCCCTCTTCGGGACCCAAGGCTGACCCGCAGCCCGGCCCCAGTTCGGGGCACGCGGCTGACCTTTCTCCGGCCCTACCACCATCACCCCAGGGGCTGGACCAAATGGATGTACAGGATCCACCAACCCCACAATCCGAGGAGCGCTTTCTCGATACGGAGGGGAGCGAAGTCAGCGAAAGTGACATCGACTCCTCTCCTATCAAGCTAGGCTAGCTCCTAAAACTCTACCACCACTTCCTGATCCACCACCTCCCGCCACTCCCTTCATCCAAGCGAACCTCCAGCACAGCCTAACGGCTACCGCGTCCCTACGCAGAGTGCTGGAGGAACTCCCTAACTCCGTGGCTCTTATCCAAGAACCGTGGATCAGGAAAGGCCAAATCTGTGGCCTTAAAATTACGGGAAGCAAGCTTCTCGCAAACACAACCGTAAGCAACCTCAGAACTTGTATTATTGTTCCGAGGTCTGCAAAAACACTTCTAATAACTGAACTATGTTCCAGAGACCTAACAGCAGCTAGGCTATACCTCTCGTCCAACAACAGCTCCACAACACAGATAGTCCTAGCATCAGCTTACCTACCCAGTGACGAAGCAATACCAACACCTGAGCTGGTGTCCCTGATCGAGTACTGTGAGAGGGAGAAACTCGAGCTCATCATCGGCACCGACTCCAACGCGCACCACACGTTGTGGAGCAGCCCCAGGTGCAACGACCGAGGAGAAGAACTGGTAAATTATCTTATCTCTACTAACCTCCTAATCCTAAACAAGGGCTCCGATCCTACCTTCGTCACATCTAGAGCCCAAACCATCATTGACTTGACAATATCGTCCGCACAGGTTGCTTACTCCGTCAAGGACTGGCACGTCTCAAACGAGGCTTCATGCTCAGACCACAGATGGATAAGGTTCAACCTAGAACTGTCACTACCGAACCCACAACCTAGGCGCGTCCCACGTAAGACCGATCGGGCTAAATTCTTCCAATTAGTCAAATCAGAGCTTACTGCTAAGCCGAATCTATCGAACCACATAACTGTAACGGAAATTGACCATTACACAAATCAACTAACAAATATTCTTACCAACAGCTTTGAACAATCCTGCCCACTTATAACTCCCAAACGGAGGACGGACAGACATTGGTGGGGTCCTGAACTGCAGAGACTCCGTCGCAAAGTAAGGAAACTATTCAACAGAGCCATGAACACTAGAAAAGACAATGACTGGGTGAATTACTATAATGCAAAGAGAATCTACAAGAAAGAAATTCGCCTCAAACAAACTGAATGTTGGGAGAGGTTCTGTACCAACATTGAAAATAACAGCCAGGCAACCCGTATTAGAAACATACTAGCAAACGAGCCAGTAAGTACGCTTGGGTGCCTTATCAAACCTGACAACACGTACACCAAATCAGATGCAGAAACCAGTGAAGCGCTACTGAACACACACTTTCCAGGTTGTCAGGTTACAGAAACTTGCACATGGGAAGATACACCAGAGCTAGAGCCCACCGACCTAGATTGGACAATAGCTTACAACATGATAAACCGCGAAAAGGTACTATGGGCAATAAACAGCTTCCTTCCTTTCAAAGCACCAGGGCTGGACGGAATCTTTCCAGGTATGCTCAGATGGTGTAGCGGCATTCTAGCTGACCATCTAGTTTCCATATTTAGAGCATGCATCGCCCACAAGTACATACCACAGAAATGGAGGGAAGTGAAGGTAGTGTTCATACCTAAACCGGGAAGAAGTGACTATACCCAACCAAAATCTTTCAGGCCCATAAGCCTGACATCATTTCTTCTGAAAACCTTAGAAAGACTCTGCGACAAAGAGATTAGAGACAATACACTCTTTCACAAACCGCTACATCAGCAACAACACGCCTACAGCAAAGGCAAATCCACAGAATCCGCCCTACACAATGTAGTTTCACGCATAGGAGGCGGATTGTCGTCAAAGCAACCAACATTGGCGGCTTTCATTGATATCGAAGGAGCTTTCGATAAGACCACCTTCACCAGCATACACAGAGCCCTCACAAGATACGGTGTCGCGCCGACGCTGGCTGAATGGATAAACAACATGCTCAAACACCGAGCGATACAAGTGACTATCAACAAAACCACAAGAGGTATAGTTGCCAGGGGCTGCCCCCAAGGCGGCGTGTTATCGCCCCTACTGTGGAACATAGTTGTTGACGAGCTAATCCGCAAGCTCAATGGCAGAGGACTGATTACAGTGGGATATGCGGATGACCTCGCGATCCTTGCGACCGGATGCTTCGAGAATACACTATGCGACCTGATGCAACTTGCCTTTAGAACCATAGAAACATGGTGCAATGACCACGAACTCTCAGTAAATCCAACTAAAACGGAACTTATAATGTTCACTAACAAACGACATCTGGGGAACATAATACTCCCTAAACTTTTCAACACAGAGATCAAGCTAAAAAATGAAGTCAAGTATCTAGGGGTCATACTAGATAGCAAACTATTGTGGAATAAGCATCTTGAACACAAACTCCAACGTGCTACGACCACCCTCTACCAATGCAGTAGAATGCTTGGAAAAACCTGGGGTATCTCACCGAAAATAACCATGTGGCTATACACTGCTATCATCAGACCAACACTAACCTATGGAGCGATAGTCTGGTGGACCAGAACGGAGTTAAGCACCGTGGTAACTAGACTACAGCGATTCCAAAGACTGGCCTGCTCAGCCATAACAGGCTGCATGAGAACCACTCCCGGTGCTGCCCTAGATATCATTCTAGACCTAGCACCACTAGATCTTCACATTAAACAAGAAGCCACGATGTCGGCTATAAGGCTACAGAACATGGGTTTCTGGGGAGCCACCAGCAGTCCACACGCCCAGATCTTGAACAGGGCCATAAAACATGAACCCCTTATAGCCGCACCTTGTGACAGAATGCTCAATAAACCAATACTAAACAAGCACTACCAGATACAACTATATGAACAACAAGGGGATGAATCTGGACCGCATGAAGTCAGAATCTATACAGATGGCTCCAAAACGGCTACAGGCACGGGTGCTGGGGTCCACTCACTGGACCTCAACATCAACATATCAGAAACACTAGGCAAACACAGCTCTATATTTCAATGCGAATGTGTAGCAATAACTAGAGCAGCCTCTGCTATACAAACGAGAGGTATAAACAACCAATGTGTTCGCATCCTCTCCGACAGTGCTGCCATACTCAAAGCCTTGGAGGGGAGCAGCTGCAACTCCAAGCTCGTGTACGAATGCCATCTGGCATTAGAAGATGTATCAACAAATAACACGATTATCCTTCAATGGATAAAAGGACATAGCGGATCACTAGGAAATGACGCCGCTGACGAATTGGCAAGGCGAGGATCGGATACAACCACAGAAGGTCCACCACCTTTCCTCCCCTTGCCTTTCTCATTACTCCAAACATGGATGAGGCTCAGAACTAGAGAGATGCATAACGATAGATGGACTAACCTACTCGAGTGCAGACAAACCAGAGCGGCGCTTCCATCAACATCACCGAAGCTAACAAAACGCCTACTAAACCTAAATAGACCGGACCTACGTATCCTCGTGGGTACACTAACAGGGCACTGCCCACTGAACAAACACCTATTCACCATCGGAGCGACAGACAGCCCTCTCTGCAGAGGGTGCCTAAGTGACGACGAATCAGCTGCCCACGTAATCCTGGAATGCGTGGGCGTAACAGCACAACGAACAGAAATCCTCAACTTGCCGAGGACACTCCGCGAAGCCTGTGAAGACCCCAGGAGGATTCTGCGCTTCTGGACGGAGTTAGGCTGGCTCTGCTAGCCACACCCACGCATAATGGACCAATAAGGAGTCCAAATGCGGATATAAGAGTACCCTTACCTAGACCTAGACCTAGACCGTAAGAAATAAAACACATTGAATTTTGACTATATATTCAATTAAAAATATAAATTTGTTTTTGATAATTTTCTATGCTATAATAATAGCCCGATACAGTGAATTCTAAAAGAAGGAGCATTGAACACTGATTTAACACAAATAATACGAATTTTTAACATCTTGAAACCTTTTTGTTTGAAGCTTTCTATTAATGTCAAGGTTATCAAAGAAACCCGAGATAATTCATTGCGTTTAAAAACCAATCACTTTTATGCATGTTGAATATTTTTCATGTTGTTTATTTTGCCGTGTGGTGCCGGCTAGAATTGCACCACCCCAACTCTTCCCGCGGGTGTCGCAAGAGGCGACTAAGGGAAACACACCGAGGGCGGGCAGCAGCGCCCTCTGTAGAATTCCACCGAACTGCGATCCCCAACCCGCATGCCCAGCGTGGGGATTATGGGCAATAACCCCCAAATGATGAATAATGCCACATATGGCGCTCATTAGGGGAGGCCTAAGTCCAGCAGTGGACTATATAGGCTCATGTTGTTGTTGAATATTTTGGTACCTACTACCTAGAATAGTTTACCTTTTGAATCTTCGTTTTCGTTATGCTCAGCTTAGCTTCTGATCGCAATAGGTTTGAGTCTCATCGCAATAGAAAGAAGGTTTGAATAAATTATTATTTCTGAAAAACAATTGTTTATTTTTTTACAGACCGCCAACTGTCACATTTCTTGTTATTTTTAGATTGTATTGTTGTATATAGGTATACATTTTTAGTATAAGGCTTCACACGGGCACACTCATTTACACTATTTTTACATCATTGAAATTGTCATACTTTTCCTAAACTTTTTTGAAATATTCTACTTATTACCTATTCTCTCCATCAGGGATAATGTAGAATTCTAACGGTGAAAGCATTTTTCAAACCAGTCCAATAGTTTCGGAACCAATTCAAACTAACAATCAAATCTTTCCCCTATATAATATTAGATGGTATAAAGGATTATAGAACTTACTTAGTAAGTAGGTAGTAACTAAAAATAATGTGACAAAGGTTAAAAATAAAATATTTTTAACATCATTCATTGAATTCATTAACATTTTTAGTTAATAGGAAAAATATTTTAAAAATATCTACAACTTTAACGAAGATCCAATGTGTTAAAATATTTGTTATAAATGCATTTAATCGTACGAGTATAATAACAGGTTCTCCCTCCATGCTGACATTGAACTTCAAAACATTGTAAAGCCGCCATTGCGATTAGCATAAGATTACACATTATTGAATCTAAGTAACTTTATTAATATTAATGATTAAGTTCTCTCTATTTAAATGCAAATAACGAATAAACTAGATTTGATTTATTAATGGTTATATAAAAGTAAATTCAAAAAGTGACTAGCGTTTATGATAGTCCTTAAATTAAGTTAATAAAACTCACCGTTTTTTGATTTTGTTTTGTTGTATTATTATTTGTTTCTTATTTAACCTACTAGTGTTGAACGTTTCGATGACGGTTACGGTACGGTACGGTTTTAAGTTTTTTTTAAGTCGATTTAAATTTACGTATATTTTTGCGATATTTTACTTTTATAAAACTATCCTTGTTGTAAAATTGCAAAACGAAGAATGTATTGAGTCATCGTACGTAATCCATCGAAATCCACAGTATACCTAGCAGTAGGTTGCGCCTGCGCCTCATCAAGGCTACTTGTTGAACTCTTCAATTATAAAAGCTTCTTCAATAATGAAGGTAATGTCTGATAACCTGATGACCTACATACAAGGTTTATACAAATGATGCCTTCGAATTGAACAATTCTTTTGTAAAGGAGTTTTATTGATTCTTAATTAATTTATATCTAACTATAATCTGTACTAATACTAATACGACTTAAGTACTTAGATTTTTCACAAATAATATGCCTTTTGCTGGCTGTGCACGTATTCATAATTTCAAAAATAAAAATAACAATAACAATGGTTTTTAAAAAATGAAATAAAATTTAAAAAGTTGTAATTTTCTGCGGCATCTTAATTTCTATGAACAAATTATTAGAATACATTAGGGATTGGGTATAAAAATAACGAAAATGATTCTTTTTTTATTTCCGTCTCATCTTCCAGAACGGTAAAATGTTTTCATCTTCCGTTCTTGGGCCTTCTCCTACGTAAACTAATGACTATGACTATGGTATCGTCTCAGAATGACACATTTGAATTTTTATCGATATATGCCGTACCCGTCCCTAGGAATTTCGACCCATTTCAAAAATCTTCTTTCACCTCACTTTGTATGCCATATTCGGCCCTTAATATATTTTATTTAAAAAAATCTTCGTTCGACATATTTCGTTCCTATTTTTCATCTCCACGTTCAGCACAAGTTTATTATGTAGGCAAATTATAATTACTTTAGCTTCGATGAAAAACAACAGATGGACGTGTCAAAAGTTTCAAGGGTGAAATTCCATTACATTCTAATCCATTTGTCCTAGCACAATTCCAAACCATTACCATTTTCATAATGATTGGTTAGAAGGGCCCCAGTTCTATGTATAATCTACCTGCACTGCATCTCCGTGTCTTCATTACACATTTAAATCCCTACAAATAAATTTTAGAACGCGGATATAGATCGTTCCAATTATAAATATAGGTATGGAGATCGTCCACCATGTTTACCTTGTAATAACAAATCACGATCATCATCAAGAACTGAATTTGTTGCAAAATAATGCAAACTCGATGCGGTCCATATTCGTCGAGTATAAAACCACGTTCGGTCATCCTATAATCACAGTTTCACATCGTCTGTTAACTTTGACACACATGATGGTGAGTCAAGATTGCAAGCTTCATATTTAATAATTTCATAATTGATTGATGTAACTAAATGTTCATTTATCAATCTAATGTAACGTTGATTCTTTTATATCTCAACTTTCACTTAAGCTTTGTTTTCTATAGATATGACTTGATTATTAGAGCAGACGTAACAAGTTCAAAAGGTCGTGTTTTAAAAATATAACCAAAGTGTTTTTAATTAAATAAAATAAATTGGGAGTTTTGAAAAATATGGCACATGATACAATTTATTTGGAACAAATGCCTCGCAAAAGTGTTAGTCAGTAAGACCTTGCGCAACAAGAAATGGTCCGCACGAGAAGTTTGCGGGTTCGACTGCCTTTAAAAAATTTCGTAATATTTGCAATTAACTGTTTGAATTCAAAATATTTATTTCGTTTTTTCATTTTAATATAAGGTGTGATTTTAATTTTACAGAAAACCTTCATTGTAGCCCTCGCCCTAGTGGCCGTTGCCGTCGCTGACGTAGCCCACCTTCCCCAATACCAGAAGGGCCCTGACGCCGATGCCCAGATCATCGAACAGGACGCTGATGTACTTCCCGACCAGTTCCAGTACAAATTCGCGACCTCCAACGGTATTTCTGGCTCCGCGCAAGGTGTCCTGACCAACGCTGGCAGCGTAAGTGTTTTATTACTTTCTCCGGTGTTGTCGCTCTGCCTTCCCATTGGATTACGGGAGAGGGAGACTTGAGAGTGCATCTGAGCGCAGATACATACTTGTGCTCTGTAATAATGTCATGCGCACATGCCTAGACTAGAATTCCGGCCCCGCCGGCCGTTCAGTCTCAACCTCAATGGATATATATACCTTAATGGTTTGGTATTTTGTACAGCATGTCTGAAAATAAGAAAGTCTGAAGAAAGTCATATCAATCTAATGGTCTCGAGAACGTCTCGATCCTTTAAGCCTTATTTTTCCGCAATTTTGACTGATTTTGATGATTATTTCGGAGTTGTGTAGGATGAGTATGACCCCGAAAAAGTGTCATAAGCTTAATTGTAAAAAGTTTTTGTCGAACACATAAAAGTTTTAATGTTATATTTATAAAATAGTAAAAACAATATTTTTTATACTCGTAGTGACTTAGTTAGTACCTATTTTCTTTCCTAAATTATTTAGTTTACCATGATCTAATTTGATGAACTACATAATATATTAACTTAATAATACAAAGTATATAGATACCTAAATTATTATTCAATAGTTTTGATTGACATATAAATAAAGGCCTTGGTATTTCGTGTAAGGTCAAATCTGACGCAATAATAGAATCATAGTTTTTGGATCATAATTTTATAGTAGTTGACCTCATGATGGGTCGTTATAAAGTGGTTAAGACATTCTTATTGGTTTTTAAATGAGTCTCCGTTGACAAACGCCTTGAGTATTCTTGAGATTTGACCTGATTTATTTTCAAGTGATGCAAACATAAGTACCTAGGTACCTTTATCGTTTGTATGTTGTTCATCCTATTTTTTTCTCCATCTATTAAGTTGCTATAGCGACAATAATTGTTTTGTCATATCACACCTGTCCGGGTAAAAATAATCCTACAAATGAATGCAACAAATCTAAAGAATGGGTTATTATTTTTCTTTGCTATTTATAAGTTTAGAGCAGGGAGGACTCTACATTATATAAGTATAGGGTTCAATAGAGTTCAGTTCACAAACAGAGATAGAATAAAGAGCCAGTATCATAAGATAATTGTAACTTGTCCTATAGAACAAGTTGAGAAATAAATATTCAATGATACAAAATATCCCACAGATGAAATGGGAACTACCCAAAGTGCTTTATTTCCTTTATCCTTAGAGGACCTCTAGTACTCATAAACTTGGACCTGTCTACAATTTCTAATAACAAAAAAACTAGGAAATAATGTTTTTACTTTAATAAGTTAATACATTTTTTTCAAACTCTGCTTAGCTTGGGCCTAGATGATGCTGTGTGGATTATCCGGCATTATTTATTTAACTTTAATTTTATTTGCTTCAATCTTTTATTAACATTTAACTATTTAGGATGTAAGTCGTCAATTTAGAGCTAAGCCAAGCTTTTTACCCTCTATTCCATAATAATATCTGACCCCTTATTTATATTTCAGGAGAACGCGGCCATCGCTGTCCAGGGACAGGACTCTTACACAGCTCCTGGCGGAGAAGTTATCTCTCTCAGCTACATCGCTGATGCCAACGGCTACCAGCCCCAGGTAAGATTCTTATCTTCATGAACTTCATGCTAGCCTATATCAGTCGCTGGACATAGGCCTCCCCTAATGAGCGCCTTAGATTATCATTATCATTTGGGGGTTATTACTCATAATCCCCAAGATGGGCATGCGGGTTGGGGATCGGAGTTCTGTGGAGTTGTTCTGCAGAAGGGTCGCTGCCCGCCCCCAATGTGTATCCCTTAGTTGCCTCACGACACCCACGGGAAGAGTTGGGGTGGTGAAATTCTATGTCGGCACCACAAGGCCACGAACGTCTTCATGAACAAACAACATCTTTATCAGAACATCTGGTCAACGCGTGACATTCGCATCGCTTGCGAATATCTGCCGCAGCGCATCGGTAATGCGATATAGCGGGGCAATGCCAGCGTTTTAGAAACGCTTCCGCATAGTGTCTCAATTATTGAAATGTTCTTTTTAATTTTATTAAATATAGGCACGTCGCCATAATTAGGTAAACTTAATTTTTTTTAAACTGAAAAACCGCTGATTTTTGGTCTAGATTTTACAAGTATAATTAGTTTCGTAGGTATACCGTACATATCCATCGTTTAATAATGATACGTGTAAATAAGTGCTAACTTTCTTTTTTTTTTGTTCCAGGGTGCCCATCTCCCCACCCCTCCCCCTCCTCAGCCCATCCCCGAATACATCCTCCGCTCCCTGGAGTACATCGCAGCCCACCCCCCCAAGCCTGAGCCCGGCCAGAAATACTAAGAACAACCTGAAATCAAGGAGTTCTAATTTAAACCATAGGTTAAGAAATATACAGCTGACACTGCCTACTCTAGTCGTTTGATGCTGAAATAAAACGTTGTACAGTTTGTTTTGTTTTACTTCTTCTTCTTCTTCGTCGACCTCTGTAGCGCGGTGAGCGAAGCTGCCTGCGACGCAAGAGGTTGTGGGCTCGATATTATACCATCACAAATAATTTCAGTTACAACAACAGTTCATTTCCCTTGAAATTTTCATATTTAACAATCATTATTTTTGATTGTTAAATATGGATGGACTGAAATCCCGATGGAATGAGGGTATTGTGTCGGTCTTAAGGAGTAGATGGATGAAGGAGGCCCGTAACAGCTATACGGTTCATCATATTCGGGAAGCGTTTGAGCAGTGATTTCGTTTTATTTCGCTGATGATGATGATGATTATCATAATTTTACTCTTAGGAACGGTTTGGTTTGCTTTCCTTATATCTAAATCTAAAGACAAAAGCTAGTCCAGAACAAGTTGGTTCATGCTGAAAATCAGCGTTGCGGGGTTAGTTGCATCATCCAGATTATTAAGAAATTTTTACATGTATGATCGGGCCTTAAGTGGTGATCAGCGGCGTGTTCCTGCGGTACCTATCAGAAAAGGTTCATACTTAGCTGGATGTTGCGACTAACCCCCCAGGAATAATCCTGTACCTGCCCTTACCTATCAGAGTAAATGTTATTTACTTTCATTCTTTTCTTTAACAATTCTAAAAACAAATCTTCCGACCCAGCACTAGATCTGTGTTGCCATACCTACATTTTCATCTTCTGACCCAGCAAATGATCCGTGTTATTATATACCTATTTCATCACCTACCTTTTCCTATATTTGATTATTCATGATGGATTTTCACAGCCCGTGTCTATTAGCCTAAGCTACGGGTTTAATTGAATTCGCGTAAAAAGTTACTCACGCTATTGGCTAATGGTACCTAATGTTGTTTTCAATTTGGAAAATACTTGATAGGTATACTCTAGGGTAAGTTTTATCAAAGCGGCAAGTATGCATTCCGTCCTATAGGGATTAGACTAAACTACGTAATAAAAACACTTAATCGCAACGCATGCATAATGAAATCTTCTGACCAATTAAGCTGGCAGATTTACCTTTTAACAGGCATCTACATTACAAGGTAACGGAATTAATGAAATACATTATGTACTATTATACTCCTCAACACACACGGCAAATACACCTTAACGACAATTAATTTCACTTTTGGAATGCTATGCATGGTACTTTCGGCGATAAGTGTATGAAACACGCTATGCCCTCATCACACGGTCAAAGTGCAAATAAATTCCTTGAAATGTCGTTGTAATTATTTTATTTTGAGATTAGGTCGTTAATTTTATATTTGGAATACGTTTAAGCAGATTAATTAATGTGTAATAAATAATACATCAATTCATGATGTCCAAGTCATAGAAGGCCTTGACTTGCTTATGGTATCTACATGTCGACCTGTGGCGCTGCGGGCAAAGGTCCGCCTTCGACGCGTGAGGTTTCGGGTTCTATTCCCGCACAAAAAAAACAAATATCTGCAGTTTGATTTGTTCATGGTGTTTTGGTAGTTTTCTATGTATTGAATATCTACGTAGTGTTTTGATATTAAGAATATCAGTCATCTAGTGCCAATTACCACAAGCTCTGCTTAATGTTGGGCTAGATAGTACTGTGGATTATCCGACATTATCTATTTATTTATTAGTACATGTTAAATAATCACATGCGTCCTTTGTGTTGATAAATTTGTCAGTACATACAAGCACCACCGGCTTGTAATTAATCAGTCACTAAAATTATAATCTGTCACCACGGTTCGCGTGTGTGGATATGTCACATTTTAAGCATTGAATTCTCTGAGATTGAATTGGATAATATTAGAAAAGTGGCGAATCTGACAGCCATGACAGATAAAGCGCTATCCACACAGCTCCGTGTCAGGCGTCAGGAAATTGTATGAACTTGTTCACACAACTCGGAACACGGATAGCCCTGACCCGGAAATGTGTGGATAGCGCTTAAGTAAAGAATATTTATAGTACTCTGCGGTGTAAGGGACTCCAATACACCGCAGAGTTTGCTTTTCTCATTGTGTTTTGCCACAACTCGACGAGACGACGACGCGACGACGCGACGATTGGTGGTGGTGCCTCGGACAATAATATGATTCGAATTTAATCTCTTTACGTTTTGATTTCCGATGATTATAAATTAAATGCAGAACGTGTTTGAAATGTCATCAAATTATAATCATGTAGGCAACAAAAGCACTTCATCATTTCGATACACAAACCTAATAAGTGGGCAAACACAAGAGTCATAATGGATTCAGTGAAATCAGTACAAAGACTGATCCAGACTGATATAATGTAGGTCACAGGTGAACTGAAAACAGCTGATTTACAACGTAGGACGAGAGTCTAGACTTTCGAAGGTAGGTATGTCAATAAAACGATTGTCATTATTTTTATCATAACGCATCACTATTCAATTGGTGGGTACTTGTAAACATAAAAAATGATACCACTGGTACACCGTTGTATGGATTTGAGTGTTGGGGGTGCAACGGGCCTAAACCTTATTTTCCCCTGGGGGAGGTATCTGGGTGCCATGGGTCCGGAATTAAATATAGACCATAAGAACCGATTAAATATTTCACTATTTAATAAATACCTTATAATATTAGGTATTTTATTGTTTTAACAAATTAAGGATTATGCTAGACTTATATGTGCTAGACTTCCATTTATCTTTTTCTTTTCATACGTACCTACTTGATTTTATATGCCTACATTACAATAAATTTATTTAGCTAGACTTATAAAATACAAACCACGTGATGGGTTATGAGCGTATCAAGTAAAGAATTGTTTGTCAGATTTCAATGAAAAACTGTCAACAATTCGTGACTAGAGACGATTTTTTATACCATAGACAGTACATAAGTTTAGGAATTAATATCAAATTAAAATGTTACTACTTTTTTATTCTTACTATTTATCCATTTTATACTCGTAATTTATACGATACCTATTAATAAATAAATAATTTTTTTACCGTACCCCATTCCAGCTTTTTTTATTGGACTGCGTTAAAGGGTGAAGGCGGTTTGAGGGGAAAGCAAATATTATCTCAAAACCAACGAGCTTCATTAGCAATGATGTAATTAATTTCGATGTTCGATGAACGTTCAACGTTTCGGCATGCGGGTTATTTTATCTCAATTACATTGTAAAACTGTGGGTTTTGTTGATAAATGCTTTAGATACTCGTAGTCTGAATTTAAAATGTTTTCATCAAATTCGACGCAGGGGGTTGCCGTTCCCGGCTCGGAACAAATGTTTGTATGAACTGCAGATATTTGTTCAGCCCTTCTGGTCGCTTTGTACATATAATAAAAATATCTATTTTTTAAATATATTATATTATATGTATCAATCATCTAGTACCCATAACACATGCTCTGTTTAGCTTGGGGCTAGGTGATGCTGTGTGGATTGTCCAGCATCATTTATTATTGTTATTTGTCAAAGCTTGGGTAAGTATTGACAGTACGTTTTACCGGTAGAGTACAATTTAGGAGTCCTAAAATCGACTCCGCGTTGTATGATAAGGTACTTCATCATATCGTCAGTTTCTGAATTGAGATAGCGGCCAAAAGGTTTAGACCATTGACAAAAACAAATACGATCATCGGTGAAGTTAGTTTTGAGGTGAAAACAGATGAGAGAAAATGATTGCAGTTCTTATTCGACAACTGCATAAGGAAAACTATTCAACTCAAAATTATTCAATCCAACGATACGTCTGCCAGAGATTGTTCTTGAGCGATAAGACCTCCAATTGTCGGTTCTCTTGTAATTTTTATTTTACTTTTTATTCGTTTTCTTAAGTGTACCATAAAGAATGTATATATCTATCTATACAGCTATTATCAGCCTATATTAGTCCACAGCTGGACGTAGCCCTCCCCCAATGAGCGCCACAACGACATCAACAGCTTGCCGAGCTCAGCTGCGATCGTTAAACAATCTTGACTTAAGCTCGACCTCGCAAATAAGGTTTTACCTTATTGATTCTATTTACCATAGCAATATCGAAAAAGTAATTCCATTTTATTGTTACGTGAAGTTGCTTTGTTCATGCGTAAGGAAATGTACTTATGCAAATGGAAATTTATTCGCTTTTCCGGTTCTTAACCGACTAGCACAAGACGAGGTTTATGGGGTTAGCATGTATGTATAGGTATATGAAGACGATTTCTTTGTTGATAATTTTTTGACAATACCCTGATGTTATATGTATGTTAGTGACGTCACATGTAAATGAAAGTCTAGCGAGAAAGGGGGATATAAGGATCGTATTTGCTAGTACCTAAGTTTGCTAACACGGACAACATTGCAAAGGTTTTAAAACGTATTTGCTACAAAACTAAACAATCACCAGAAGGCAGGGTACTCAGAATACTGGCAACATTGCCACTGAATAAAAACCAACATCAAAATAAGCCGTAATCCTTACATCACTACCAAATCCATTTCCTGTTTGGAGTTTTGGAGGGTAAACCACGAATTGCCACGAAGCTTACGTGATCATTGTATACGAAAAATAAACAGGAATTTGATTCACCGTTCTTCAAATTTAGTGCCGGAAAAACATGTTTTTATTTATTTAATAATAATATAATGCGGGACAATCCACACAGCATAATCTAGCCCCAAGCTAAGCAGAGCTTGTGTTATGGGCACTAGAGGACTGATAGTACATAATAAAATATTACAGAGATAGATTTTTTTTGAAAAATATCTGCAGATCGTACAAATATTTGTCCCGAGGCGGGAATCGAACCCGCCTCCTGCTTCGCAGGCGGACCCAGAGGTCGTCAACCCCTTGTTTACCCCTTTATTTTGCTGCTTAGGATGAAATGAAATTATTTTATAGTATCTGAGTGCTTAGTATACAGCCTGTGCATTATATCTTTCGATAATGTCCAACGTTTTCGAGTCCTTCCTATATATTTCGCGCCTTGAAGCGTTCGTACGCAATGGAGAGGAACCTACTTCTCGTATTATAACAACGATCTTAGATCTGTAAAAATATTCTCAAACATTGCTCTTTTAATTTCGGTTGGCAGGAATCTACCCAAATATAAAAAAAAAATTTGCTCACCTTTCAATTATCTTTTGTTAGGAATTATGTGATTTTGTTACCTGCGTTGCTAGGTAACATCATTGTATTATTAAAGCCGTCCAGGATCAAAAGCCAATATAACAATCCAGAATATAAGGAACTAGACAACTGAACCAGTGGGAATAGACGAAGGCTGTTACCAAATTTTTATACAAATGCTTAAACCTTTGCGTTTATGTTTTTTACTATAGCATAAATAATGATCATAGTAGATTTAGGGGAAATTTTACACTATGTTGATTTTTATAATACAATAGGTACACGTATTATATTATTGCTGTTTTGTTCTTCTCAGTTTTACTCTCCTTTCTTTAGTAATATGAAATATAAAGGAAAACTTTTCTAGCTGACTGTACAAAACAGCTTCAATATTTTGATGATGTCCGAAATGTCAGTTAAAATATAATAGAAAATTAAAAGTGACATTTCGGACAAAGTGTCCGAAAATATTGTGCCCCAAACGTCAGCAAGCCAAATAACCACACACACACAAACGCAAACTTTAGTCTTATAATATTAGTGTACCTACCACTTAATTTGGAGATCACGTTGCTCGCTACTAATGCATCACATCCAGCCTACTATCACCGCTTTAATTCTGGATACACCGGGGATGCTCGATAACGTCTCTCACTTGACACTATTGCTATTAGGACCCTTACTTTTGGAAGTCGAATGGAATTATATAACACCCAAGAATAAAAACTATCGTAGTTTGACGAATTCATGATGAATGTAAGCGGGTTAACTACGAACCTGTTTTAACGTTGGTGTTCTTCCAACAGAAAATAGGTTCGTAGTTAACCCTTACATTCATAATGAATTTTATTCACCTTTGTTCAACTTCGTAAAACCACCAATGTTTTGAAAAGTTCTGTACTTTATTAATTACATTGTTATGTATCTATTTTCCTCTTCTTCTGTGACTATACAAACATAATGCTTTCACGGAGACGCTGAAAAATCACTTTTTTTACTTTGTATTCATATGAATACCTACCTCCAAAGTTTGGATGCGGTTCTGAATGACTAAGTAAATAATGTAGACAACATAATGTTGTGTACATACTTAGTCATTGATAAAAACTTATCTACTTGTACATATACTTAATACAATCTAATATTACTTCTCTTACTGGAACTTATCTCCTTGACAGAGGCTTTTTTTTACTGAGGCCAAATCCTTACAAAATTCAAGGTAGGTACATATTGCAAGTGCATTTCTTGAAAGTATAAAATATTTTTACTTTCATATTATTGTAGCTCAAAAATTCAAGTTAGTTGGAGGCCTTATCAATAATCTATCATTATAATAAATATCCAATTTCATCCAGTATGTAGGTACGAATTTTTTTTAATACTCGTATTACAGTGTCTATTATAGAATATATAGACACTGTAATATTATTATATATTATATGTATATTAATATATAGAAAATATTCTGTATAGAATACAACGTGACATAGAATTTTGATTGGGTAGAACTGGAGCATGTTTTGTGTTTAACGGGGAAATTAAACATTGTGTAGACAAATTGTGAATTGTTCGAAAAAAAGCACTCCTTTTTAACGATTGGCGCAATAGGCAAAGCATGTGTCGCGGTTTATTTTTCTAAAACCTAAAAGTTCCTTATTCACTTATAGACCTAACCTTCACAATTTCTGTAGGAATCTCGCGGTCTTTTCTTCGAAAAGGTTGATGCCTGGAAGCCAACACGCTGGTTAATAACGAAAAACAAAGCAGAAAATGTGAACGAATTACAAATAATTAATCAACCCAGCCAGAGCCAGACCAAAAAATATTATCATTTTCATCGTTATAAAATATAAAACCCCATTTCTGTTATTGCCGTGTCAAAAGCAGAAGCACAATGTGGGTTTAATGCAAGAGCTCATTTAGCAGAATTAAACCATCATAATGAAAATTTGTTCGACTGCATAACTTTACATCCACTAAAGTGTGTTGTTTGTTTGGATTTTTATAAATAGCCGTATTCTGGGATGGAATATTTGAATGAATAAACTATGAATAAAAGTATCCAAGATTAAGATACAGCTCTTTATTTTAGTAACTTATCTTTTTCTATGTATATCTTTATAGCATTACTCAACGTATTAGTGGTATTAATAAATAAATACTACTTCCCACTTATTTTTTTAATAAATTATTTCT
This sequence comes from Eupithecia pulchellata, assembly GCA_963931895.1. Classification (NCBI taxonomy): domain Eukaryota; kingdom Metazoa; phylum Arthropoda; class Insecta; order Lepidoptera; family Geometridae; genus Eupithecia; species Eupithecia pulchellata. The sequence goes on along the minus strand of OZ007533.1, from coordinate 9,747,436 downwards.
TTATTACAAAAATATGAATTAACGTAGGTATCGATTATGTTGTTTGGTCACAGTTACAAACAATTTAATTTACTTTTGCTCTAATTTAAGTTTGCCTGTCACAGAATGTTAACATTTTGTTATTTACCTTACTTTTTCACCTGAGAGTTTTTAGATTTCGTGGTATGGGCGCCAAATGCAATCCAACGATGCCAAGCAAGCTAACGCGTCTCACATTCACGAAGATATACTAAGCAGTTTATTGCACAAATTGTAAACAGCTTTTAGCTAAAAGCATTGTAACAATAAAATAAATATTCTCAAGAAACCTCGCCACTTAGATTTTACAGTGAATTGCGGAATTGGTGGTAGTTACCGTATAAACTTTGCATTAAAACTGTTGTGCCAATGTTCATAAGTCAAACGGCATTATTATCGTCGATTTAAGATCTTTCATCACCATCATATCAGATGCATTAAGTCAATTCTCGAACAGTGGCCTCCACCTGGTGAAACTCTAATGTTTGTTGCACATACTGTACATGAAGAATAAAAACAAAATAACCTATAGCTTCTTTATCTGCGAACCTATATAGTTTTTGCTTCCGCTTACATTCTAAGTTCTGAGTTTTTATTTTCTATAATGATTTACCTACACCCACGCATGGCAGGCAGTTTGACAAACGGTGAGGCAGTGGAGGTATTAAATATACACAATATAGCTATACACACAATATTTTTTTATTCTCGAAAACAATCCGCTATGACAGCTATCACCTCTTCGAGAATAAAAAAATGTTACACATAACAACGTAAACAGACTACCTACAAATAGTGAAGTCAATTTACATTGAAGCTCAAAAAACAAAAGTAAGTAGAGAATCTTTCGCTCCATCCATTTCCATCGGATATTTTGAGTCACGCGATGCGGCCATAAGTCTTGAAGCGTACAGGACAGACGCTTTACAGTATCCGTTACGATATAGTCAAAATTTTTGAACTACCGCCGTCGTTTCGAATGAGAATAAGTGTAGGAGACAGAAGTAGGAGTGTGAGTCAGTTGTAGTGTAATAATGAGTATAGAAGTAGGAGATGCAATGGTGATTGTACCCCATTTCTAAAATCACCAAACTTCTGAAGATCGCTTTCAATTTATTGAAGCCCTGTATTTTGATAGCGTTGCCATTCAAAGAGGCAAAGCTAAGAGATGGTTTTATAAACCACGTCACCAAAGCGCTAAAACCTACTTTTCCTTAGGGTAGAAAGGAATTGAAACAAAGGTTCGGGCGAGCTCGACGTCGGAGAGGTATAAGTTCAGCTCAGTGCACGTGCATTCTCGTCCACGAAGGACCAATAGTCGTCCAACCTAATGTAAAAAGGCACTTATTCTAGTAGCTTTAAGTTGGACGTAGAACCACATTCGGGAAGCATCTTGGCATTAGGTACGAGGAAATATATTAACAATTTGCTGGTAACGTTAGCAGATATTTCGGATAAATTGGCGAGAATTTTTTTTGATTGATTTGTGGGTCTTTTCTATACCTCTAGAATGCCCCAAGAGACCTACCAAAGATTTTCAAACAATGCACCCTTTTTTATTTTTATTTGGGACTCGCTATTCATTTGCCATAATCTTGCCATAATGTACCTTTATCTTACCTTTATACTTTTAAGTGAAAAAGTAAATTCTCCTTCGTAAAGTGTAGCTTCTCTCGGAGGATGATGAAATTTGGCAAGGAGTTTTTATATATTTTCTAGGGAAGGACATATGTATATCTTATTATGCCGGAATAACGAATTGCCCGTCCATACCCATTTCAACTATAAATTAATAATTAATAACTATTTTTATAAATAAACAAAAATAAAAAACGATTAAATTACCAAATTAGAGCTAGTATTTACAATCGAAACAATAGAGCTAACAAAAGACTGTTGCAAACCAACTACAGGTAAATGATACTTTTAAGTAATTTTTTTTTGATAAAACCATTCGAAATGTTGTTAGTCACCCTATACATTCTCGAGCTCTTACTCGAAACCTGCTCGTCACTTCGCACGCAAACAAAGCGTACGGCGACTAGACGACTGGTACGAATGATAAATCAACTTCCCATTGCACTACTTGACGATATAGTTTTAAGTAGTTCGGTGGAATTACATAATATCTAAAAGTAAAAACCTTGAGCATAAAATTTAAACTCGGATAGTACTTACTCATATCGTATCTTATACATAGTATAGATCCTGCAGTATCAAAGAGTTTGATTTCAGTTACCTGATTCCAATTGATGAACTTTATTTTCAGAATAAATATTTATTTTGAATTTTGCATCAACTTTATGTAAATAGCTCACAATGTGGTTCTGCCTACTTTATAACTCTTAGTACCCTATAATCAAGCAAGCATCAAGCATTTAAACCTAAGCCTAAGTTAACTTTATATCCATACTTATTATAAAGAAGAAAGATTTGATTGTTTGTCTGAATTGAATAGGCTCCGAAACTACTAGACCGATTTGAAAAATTCTTTCTCCATTTGAATCCTAAATTTTCCGTGATGAAAATAGGCTATAAATATTTTCAAAAAATAAGGGTTCCACATGAAAATTTTTTTTTTGTTAAATACCCTTGCGAAGTCGGGGCGGACCGCTATTTACCAATATACGAGTATGTAGATCAGACCGTTTGTGTAGAATGTCTAAGTGCCGTGTTCCTGCGTTACCTATCAGAAAAGGTTTTACCTACATAAAATCAAAAATTAAAATCAAATTGCTCTAGATCTTACAGACTGGACTCGCAGACACGTCACAAAATAGAAATTACATAAGTAATGCATACATTTTTGAATAAATACACAGATAAAACCTACTGTAGGATATTTTAAAAGATCAGCGGTTCTAATTATGCAAGCGCTTACAAAAGGAGCACATTAAAAGCGCTTTGTTGGAAATGTTTTGTGGGGACATTTTTCTTCATTCTGCCTTATTTGAATAACGAAAATGTATTTTTAGCTGGCGCTTTGTTTTACAAGTCAATTCGGTAAAGGAACAAGCCAATTAAATTGTTCTATTTTATTTCGGGAAGTGAGTTGCCGGTTCTCAATTCCGTTGGTATGTTCTTTGTCCGATTTAAATATTTGGATCTTGGTAAGTCAGTAGTCGTTCAGGGTATCATACTTTGGAAATAACCTTGTTAATTCACTAACTATACAGGTAGGCCTTATAAGTGCCATAGCCAAACGTTGTGTTGATGACCCGACATTCCGATGTATATTTTGACATTTGCGCTCTTTTTGACCGTTGCTGTCACTTTTTTCAAAAAATCTAAATAAAAATCAAAGTGCTTTATTTCCTTTAGACCTTACAGGACTCTTGGACACGTCACAAAACACAAATTACATTAGTAATACTGGGAAATAAAGTGATCACTTTGATTAATTGTTCACTTCAATCTTTTTAAGGTAAAGTAAAGAAGCGAACAAGAAACCTTTACCTTGTTAGCTTGTTAGTTTTCGAGTTGGAGCAAAACTTGTCCCAAACTTTTTTGTCATCTAGATAATCTGATACTTTATAGTAAGCCTTTTTGCAAAGAACAGTTTTAACAATCCGTTTAAATTTATTTATAGATAATTTTTGCAACTCACTTGGAGTTCTGTTGTAGAAGCGTATACATTGCCCTTTGAAAGACACATTAATTTTGTGTAGCCTAGTAGTGGGCACAGCGAGTTTGTTCTTATTTCTAGTATTAACATTATGTATATCGCTATTTTTAATGAACTTATTGATATTTTTATGAGTGTACATCAAATTTTCATAAATATACTGACATGTTACTGTCATTATGTTTATTTCTTTGAATTTTTCACGCAAGGATTCTCTGGGACCCATATTATAGATTGCACGAACAACCCTCTTCTGCAGCACAAATATGGTGTTAATATCTGCAGCGTTCCCCCACAGCAGTATGCCATATGACATAATACTATGGAAGTAGCTGAAATAGACTAGTCTAGAAGTATCAACGTCTGTAAGATGACGGATTTTTTTGACTGCATACGCTGCAGAACTAAGTCTCTTCGATAGCTTATCTATGTGTGAGCCCCATTGAAGTTTATTATCTAAGGTTATTCCTAAGAATACAGTACTTTTTACTATTTCTAACGATTCCTCTTTTACCTTTACATTGGCCTTTACTTGTTTTACATTAGGTAGAATAAATCTAATACATTTCGTTTTGTTTTCGTTTAGCAAAAGATTATTGGCACTAAACCAATTGACTACTTTTGAGATTGCATTATTCACATCGTCAAAATTTATGTTTTGTCGTTTCATTTTGAAAATTAGTGAAGTATCATCAGCAAACAATACAATCTCGTGGTTATTCTTAACGAGATGAGGCAGGTCGTTAATATAAACTAGAAATAGGAAAGGACCGAGGATAGACCCCTGCGGTACACCCATTGTAACTACAGATCCCGAAGACCGTTCCCCATTAATGTCAACTCTTTGTATCCTGCCACACAAGTATGAAGTAAGAAGATCCAAAGAGTTGTCTTTTATTCCATAATGATGCAGTTTCCTGATTAATGTTTCATGATGTACACAGTCAAATGCTTTTGACAAGTCGCAAAAAACGCCTAAAGCATCTTGCGACTTCTCCCAAGCATCAAATATATGCGATACCAACTCTACACCGGCATCAGTAGTTGACCTACCGCGAGTAAACCCGAATTGCTTACCATGCAGTAGGCCATTGCCATTGAAATGCATAAGCAATTGATGTAAAATTAGTTTTTCAAAAATCTTGCTGAATGTCGGCAATACTGATATTGGTCTAAAGTTAGTGGGGTCAGACCTACTACCCGATTTAAACAATGGTATGATTTTACTATGCTTCATTAGATCAGGAAATACGCCACAATCAATAGATTCATTAAATATAAAAGCTAGATCTGGTGCAATTGTGTCAATCAATGGTTTAATAATTCTAACGGAAATGCCCCAGAGATCTGCAGTTTTCTTTATATTTAATAGTTTAAAGGCTTTCTTAATATCATTTTCATTAACAAAGTTGAAATTAAATTTAATTTCGCATTTGGGTACATTTTCTATCAATAATGACTCAGCGATAACTTGAGATGAGTCTAAGCTCTTTGTAGTAGAAATTGGAATGTCAGTAAAAAAGTTTTCAAATGCTTGGGCTACTTCAACGTCAGTTTTGATTGAGCAATCATTAATCTTTAAATTATAATCATTAACATAAGTACTGACCTTTCCAGTCTCACTATTTATTATTTTCCAAGTAGATTTTATTACATTGTCACTATTTCTAATTTTAGAGCTAATATAATTTGATTTTGCTATTTGGCAAACTTTTCTAAATATTTTTGAATAATTTTTAACTTTATCTTTGAGTTCCTGGCTAAAATTGTATTGTTTTTCACTATACAGTTCATACAACTTTTGTCTACTCTTATGAATACCCACTGTTGCCCACTCACTAAAGTTAAGCTTTTCTGAGACAATGATCGATTTGGGTGTGAAAATTGAATTGAATGCTTTGGTGAATTTGTTAAAAAAACCTGAATATAACTCATTTGGGTTGTTATGTGAGTGATAAGGTGGTGGTTTAGCAACCCAATTGGACAGTAGCTGTCAGTTTTGACATTAGCAGTGACTCGCACTGTCACTTAAACCATCCCGATCTACCTTCAGGTAAAGCCGACTTTACTTGTGGTATGGTAGGTTTTGTATCAGTAGTTCCTACAAAAAAGTTAAGACTCTGAAGCCCGAACAGTCTGCCTTTGTGTTTAAATAGGATGCAAATAAATTAACACTACATGCTATTAATTATGTCACGGACTGTACACGTTCTGTCCAGTTGCTAAGCCGTCCAGCTGAGAATCCGTCCAGTTGAGAATCCGTCCAGCTGCGAATTCGTCCAGTTGCTACGGAGCGGATGCAACGATGAAAGATGTGATTCGGGGAGACTGAGTATAAACGATTTCGCTTACACTTAAAAAAATAGTTTATAAATTAATTTTTAAGTAATCAAATAATTTTAAATTAGTTTATATTTAAGTACTTATTTTAAATTTAGGCATAAACTAGAAACTGAAAAGTGTGAGCTAATTATAATTTAATCTTATCCTTATATATAAAGGAACAAGCTATTTTCTGGCGACAACGCCCAGCCTAAACCGCTGAAGCTAGAAAGCTGAAATTTGGAAGGTAGGTTCCTTTTACAACACAAGCACTCGCTAAGAAGGGATTTTTGGAAATTCCACCCCTAAGGGGGTGAAAAGGGGGGTGGAAGTTTTTTGGTCCTTTTTGTAACTCTGTAACCGGTGGCCCGATTTTCTTGAAATTTACAGGGAATACTAAACATACAAAAATATTGAACACATGTTTCAGGATTTTACAAAATATTCCTGAAAATAGGGTGAAATGGGTTATTCAAGTTTGAGATTCGTAGTTTGGTTCCGTATTGAAATGTCTATAACTTTTTAATATAGCAAACTAATAACTAGTATGTTCTTATTTAGTATATATGTATTAGGATTATTTTAGTTTGTATTAGATTAATTTTGTTAGTTTCTAATTGTATTGTTATTCTATATTCGTACCTGCACCGCCTTCCTATAATCTTCTATTTTAAGCTTTGGTTGCCTGGAAGAAATCGCTTTAAGCGATAAGGCCGCCAATTCCGTTAAATTTTAGTTTTAATTTGTCTTAGTCATAAGTTTCGTGAATAAAGAATTATTATCTTATCTTATCTTATCTTATCTAATGACTTGAAACTTTCAGTATATACTGAAAAAACAATAAAATAAAACACAACAACGCAAATGAAATTGCGAGCGGGTCAGCTAGTTATCAATATTTTATTTTTTATTTAATTTTTAATTAATAATAGATTGACTACATCGCTTTTTATTAGCTGACTTTAGGTACTTCTATTGAGAAAACGGATTATTGTATCATTATTATCTGTAATACACAGGCAGCTCTTGAGCAGATGTGTGCATATTTTAGTCCTTGTCAGTGCACTTCAAATATTTGTACAGTCTATTTTTAAAAGAGTTCACTGAGGGGGCACTGATCACTGACTCCGGCAACCGGTTCCAAGTCTTCACGACGCGATTCAGCAATATGTGCTCTCTTGGTTTGCTGGTAATGGGCCCACGTTGCAGCTTCAGTGAGTGTCCTTTCAGAATTGTGTCAGTGTTCATAGTGTATAGTTTCTTTGATAAGTCAGGTATACTGTAGTGGCTGGTAAGTATCTTGAAGGTCTCTATTAAATCTCCGCGCTCTCTACGTTTCTCGGTAAGTTCTTGCAGTCTCTCCTCGTATGCAAGTAGTTTGAGACCAGGGACCATTTTTGTAGCTCTTCGCTGCACTCTTTCCAGCAGGTTGATGTCCTTTTTGACGTAAGGGCTCCATATCTGGAAAGCATAGTCCAATAGGTCTGTATGTCTTGAGGTAGTTAGCCTATATAATACCAGCCCTGTTTTCAATTCTTATCCTAGTAAGAATTGAGAACAGCGCTGAGGTTTATTCATTTCCACATTCCTAAGTAGGTTCCTTTGCATTTGTGACATTCTTTCTCAGCCACAGCATCACACAGTTCTAGCAGCCCTCTAGTACCCTGTTTTACTAAACTATATTTATCTTTATCTATTAACACTTTTCTTTTTTTTACTTTCCAGCTACCAGCCTCTTATGCGATAGAGGTTGAATCATTGCACTGCATCCATTCATTGTTAACCGCGGGCAACACTAACTTTCGTAGTAAAGTCCTGGGGAGCATAAGCTGAATTTATAATAGGTATCGTTTCATATAATTTTATTATATTTTTGTTTTTGGTTCTAATTCTATTTTTGTCGCGTGTCATCGGATTCCTTTCTTCAATGAGAATGAACTTTCAAATGCTTGAGCAGTTAGTGAAACTGACACGTGTGTTCAGAAATGAAAAGGAATTAATAAATAACGAATCATATTCTAAAATGAACTTTCAGCTATGATGGACTATGTCTCCGAAAACTTGCGTTTTTTAACAGATTATGAGAACTAACACAATATGCCGTGTGGTGCCGGCATAAAATTTCACCACCCCAACTCTTCCCGTGGGTGTCGTAAGAGGCGACTAAGGGAAACACAGCGGGAGGCGGGCAGCAGCGCCTTCTGCAGAACAACTACAGCGAACTGCGATCCCCAACCCGCATGCCCAGCGTGGGGATTATGGGCAATAACCCCAAATAATGATGCCATCTATGGCGCTCATTAGGGGAGGCCTATGTCCAGCAGTGGACTATTATAGGCTGGTGATGATGAACACAATATTGATATAAGTTTTATTACACTCAACAAAAATATGTCATTTTTCTTACTCTGTAACCGGTGGCCCGATTTTCTTGAAATTTACAGGGAATACTAAACATACAAAAATATTGAACACGTATTTCAGGATTTTTCAAAATATTCCTGAAAATAGGGTGAAATGGGTTATTCAAGTTTGATATTCGTAGTTTGGCTCCGTAATTAAATGTCTATAACTTTTAAATATAGCATACTAATGACTTGAAAATTTCAGAATGTACTGAAAAAACTATAAATTAAAACACATGTTTCAGGATTTTTCCAAAATGTTACTGTAAAAGTATTAAAAAGAAATTGAATTATTGAGGTTATTGTGGTGAAATTTATCAACCATTGACGCTATTGGCTTGAAATTTACAGAGAAAACTAAACAAACAAAAAAATTGAATACGTATTTTAGTATATTCAAAATAATCCTGAAAATGGGATAAAAACGGTTATTCAAGTTTGAGATTTGTAGTTTGGCTCCGTATTGAAATGTCTAAATCTTTTTAATATAGCGTACTAATGAATTTTTGTATGTCCTGAAAAAAACATTAAATTCAATATGTATATCAGGATTTTCCAAAATATTCCTTAAAATGGGTTGACACGGGTTATTAAAGTTTGAGTGATTGGTAGTTTGGCTCCGTATTGAAATGATTGTAACTTTTTAATGAAGGATAACGACATAAAATTTCAAATATATACTGGAAAAACAATAAATAAAAATAGGTGTTTCAGAGTTTTTCATAAAAGTTACTATATAGTATAAAAGGATGTCGATTTCTTAAGAGTTTTTAGAAGTTTTCCCAATTTACTTGAAACTTACAAACAATACCAAACAAACAAAAATATAGAATACTTATTCAGGATTTTTCAAAATATGCCTGAAAATGGGGTGAAACGGGTTATTCAAGTTTGAGATTTGTAGTTTGGCTCCGTATTGAAATGTCTTTAACATTTTTTATATGGCGTATTAACGAATTTGAAGCTTCCAGTGTGTACTGAAAAAACAATAAATAATAACATTTGTTTCAGAGTTTTTCATAAAAGTTACTTTATATGTATAAAAAATAAGTAGATATATTTATGTTTTTTTTTTTGCAATTTTGTACATAGCTGGAAAATTACATTTCAAAAATAAGCAAACAAAAATATTTAATACATTTTTCAAAATATTCCTGAAAATGGGGTGAAACGGGTTATTCAAGTTTGAGTGATTCGTAGTTTGGCTCCGTATGACTTTTAATTAAGGATGGTAAACAACTTAACATTTTAAAAATATACTGAAAGAACAATAAATAAAAACACGTGTTTCAGAGTTTTTAATGACTTTCTTAACTTATGTGACTTTTTATCCTTGGTCCCAATTACCTCAAAACTTGCTGACAATACTTAAAATATCAATTTCATGTATTTAATGATTTTTCAACACAAAATAGTTTTTGAAGTTATTCAGGTTTTTTGTTAGTTTTAACCAATATTTACTTGAAACGTAGAGAGAAAACCAAAATCCTTAGTACCTAAACACATGTTTCTGGATTTTTTTTATGTGTATTGATATTGATGTATATGGCTTTATGACAGCGTAGGATTCAAAAATGCAACAAGTTCACCGTAGAAAATAAAATAGTTTGGTGCGTATCGGCTGTAACTTAAAAATTCTGTTTTATTAACCTTAAATGATCGGTAGGTATACAGGGTGGTTTCTGAGAAGGAAATGGATGACCAAATCCGAAACCATGAGTTAAAAATACGTCTTGATTCATGACTTCGATTTATGAGAAAACCATACCTGCCAGATTTTTTTATTTTGTTGGATGATCACTAAAAAATACACCCTACATTTTTATAGCAACAGATTTGGTTGCTAATAAGAAGTATTATTCTTTGAAAAGAAATGCACAATTGATAATCAAAAAAAGGTCATTATTTATAATTTTGTTCGAATACTCACTCTACTTAGATCCAGGTAATTTATTATGGTACAGAGTAATTTTGACAATCTTTTTGAACAACTGGTGTGCTTGCCACTAGCCAGCCTTTAATTCAATGGTGGTTTTTCCTCCATAAAATTTCGTTTTATTTTTTTTTATTCGTTATATTTTTTTTTAACTTTGTCCGTGACTCCTTTCGCGACTGTTAGCCTTGCCTCCTTTCGCGCATGGTTTCTGATTTTGCTATCCAGTCCCATCTTAGAAAGCCAATCTGTAGACATATTTAAATATAATAGGATTAGGTAATTTACAAATAAAATGGGCTAAAGTAGAATGTTTGTAGTCCACCGTGTCATTAGATTCACTTTTTTTTAAGAAAACGCATGGGCTTATAAATGATATTAAAAGCGGGTTTCAATTTCCGTAAAATAGGGTATTAGCTGATTTCGTCAAGATTGTTTTACTCTAAAGTCCACGCAAATGAAATTGCGAGCGGGTCAGCTAGTAGGTCCATAATTAATCATTTTGCAGATTGTGACATTGTCTCGGCCTCAACTTCTGGAGGAGCACAATGTTTCATTTAGTATTATAGACCCTATCTCTAAAGGAATTCTTCAAATTCTTGAAATCACGTCCCGGCTTTCTAGAGTTCATTCGCAACAAAGAATTCCATAAACAAAGTATTCGAGTCACAAAAGACTAATGCCAAATCGTTTGGAGTTTCAGTTGGCAATATGCCCACCTGCGTTCTATGCAAGAGAAGTCATTGTCTCCGAGTGTTCCGAGCAGTTGGAAAAAGGAGGTGAATAGAGGTTTGCAGAGGTCGTCAAGCTCAAGCTTGACATTGATGTCGATGCAAGGGACACTCGTTGCACTGCTTATTTTCATAAATTCAATAAGAATCACAACACTGCATTGCTTATGGAATCTGCGCATGCTTTAAATGCATCATTAAGACAAACTGAAGATAAGGCGCTATGGCACTCACTATCGAAATGGAATTCAGTTTAAAGAATAATTCAATTGATTACGATTATGTTGGTAAATTAGTTATACTTAGCTTTGGGCAGAAAATGTTGTATGGATTGCTCAGCATTATTTATTTAGATCATTGAGCTTCCGAGTAGGTACGTAATTCTGATTCATAGCCTATGTCCGGCAATGGACTGACAGGCGGATGATGACGATGAATCAATTAATTACTCAAAAATATTATAAACATAATGAATTGTCTATATTATCCACCAACATCTTTCTTTTATCGATGATTCACGCAGGTCGATTAAGATGGCACATCACTATTGACGCCGCCATTTTTTGACGTCAAGTTGTTTTAGGTCATACACGCAAATTCTATAGATATGTCCTATCCATATACCTCATAGATCAATGGTATATTCGGAAGCCACATATGAATATATTTGTTGGTTGTCACGACAAACATAGGTACTATTATTATACATGGTATACATGGTTCGAATAGAAAAATGAGACCTCCTTGTCGCATTTTAGGCTTCACCTCATTAGTGTCTACTGACAATCTTTGCCTCTAATCTTATACGAAGTCAATGGTTTTTGAAAACACATATCGTGAGCTTATGCGTACAACTCAGATTAAGGCCCCGGGACCTCATTATCAGCGATGATGTGACCAAATAGTATGAATTTTTTTTAAATTTTCATTCATCTCCCTCAGGCCCTCCCACAAATAGTTGCAGTCCGTTCACCCATCAGTCTCTTTTAATATGGCACTTATAATTTAGAGTCCACTCGCACACGGAGGGTTCCGTATCATTGTTCAACATATTTCGCAAAAGGAACACAAAAATATAATTCGGTAGATTGAAAAAGAGCCAAAAGACACCCATAGAGGATAACTGTGTTGTACAAATACCTATCATCTAAAATACTTTATGTCCACCTCCTGATATAAAGTCAATGCAATCAAAAGTTACAGTACCCTTTAGTACCTTTTAGTACCTTTAGTACCCTTTATGCCAGTATATTTTGACATAGTATGAAGCTTACTGACGGTAAAATTGTTTTCAATAACTCACTGCTTAAAAAATGTTTCTTGGGTGGTCAGATTTTAACAAAATATAATTAAACTTAAGACACTTGGATAAGAAAAAAGTTAAAGAGATGGTTTTTCATAAAACTTTTGTAATAAATCACCATTGCCTGAGATGGTTTAAATATGATTAGTACGAAAGCACCTGGGTATTTTTAGGTGGCTATGCTTAGTACTACAAAATATTGTATCTAACAATACCTAGAATAATATATTTCTATATATGCCATTAATTATTAAAAAATATTGTCCTTAAAAACAAGGAATAGGGAACAAAGTTAGGTACTTCTGCGTCATGGTACGGAAATTTTTGTCTAGGGTAGAATAAAAAAAATTACGTCTCATATCGAATGCGTAAATTATTTCGAATTAAATCCCTAAACTTCGTAGATGGATGCGATTTCGTCTATTTAATCATTTAGTACTTAAAACACAAGCTCTGCTTAGCTTGGGGCTATGTGTGTGAGTATTTTTTTTATTATTATTCTACCCTACAGAACATTACCCGTGCTGAGGAACCTAGTTCTCAGACCTGGTTAGAGGTTTAAGCAAGATAAAGTAAGTAACGCAGCCATAAAGTAGCTATGTACATGTACATTATGTATGTAATGTTTTATATAATGAACCTGTTTGGCGAGAAACTATTTCCAAAGAAGTTCAATACTAAGTATAGAACTAACCTCACCTTAGAAACACATCGATATTAATCCTTTTTAGAGCTCAAAAGAAGCGGGAGCTTCTTTTCTTTCAATGTAAGTATGTAGGTTCTATGTTGCCATGGCCAACTTGAATACATGCGCTTTGAAAAACATCCTTCTACGCATGCGTGATAACCATGGCGTCGTACGTCGTCGAACAAATGACAGTTGTGACAGCGCGTCAGGAAGGAAATGTTTTACCAAATTCCGTGAAAAATAATGAAAACCTCGATAAATTTTATGATTTTAATAAACCAAACTTCACGATATCGTTATAAATTACCGACTGTTCTAGAATTTTGTGAGAATTGAATTTGTTGAAGGTTATTTTACCTTGTGTTTACGAGTTACATTGTAAATAATTCAAAACTTTTGGTGCAGTGTTGTATTTACATAATATCATCACATCAGTTTGCAACTATTTTAGCGGTGCGTGAGTGTTCGGAAAGTACAAGGAGAGTAGAACTGAAGAGGAGGTGACGGCAGTGCGTTCTGGAAAACCTCATGAGGTGAGTTCTTAATTCATTCTGAATGGAGGTTAGCTTTGGAAGTCCAAAACAGCCTAACTACCCTTGCATAGGTACCGACTTTCAGCCGTATTCTCACAGCGTCAGAGTTCATAATTTTTAAAGTCAAAGAATCCTTACAAGTTATAAACGTAATGCCTTCAAACGTAGCGTTTATTTTTGTTGATGTTTGAAGGCCTTGTGGGATAAAGGAAGACTCTTTGAAAATAATAGGGAATGATTTATTTTTTTATTTACTTATTCAAACAAAAGCTGAAGGTAGGAAAATTGAATTAGCTATATTTTAGTTTTTTCGAACAGTGATTTGGGATTACCGATAATCGTACTACCAACCTTAATACTTACCTATTATTGAAATAAGATTACAATCAAAATAGAAACAAATTATATTTTAGCTCATTCATTAAAATTAATAAGATATTTTAACATAAGCATCTAAGATTTAAGAATATTCTTAGAAGGATCAGGTTCTTCTTCTGTTATGGGTAATAAATAAATAAAAGTTCGTGTTTTACGGAAAAGGCAATACTTACCTATTTCATGTAGGTAGACCACCTACCTATTATGAAGTAGGTATTGCCTTTATATGAAGCTATCAATATAGGTAGGTAGCTACCTACTAGAATAATGAATAATGAAAATAATGCTGAACCATTCTCACATAAACCTAAAGTAACCGGACCTTGTGTTATGGGTATATTTAGGTACTGATATACCTACCTACCTACTTACGAACAAAGAAAATTACAAAAATAATAACAATTAGAGATTTTGTATTTAAAATCGAACTGATTAAGCTAACTGCAGACTATTGCCGGGTGAACTGATCAATATCACCAACCAGTTGGAAGCGTTTCCAAGTAGATGGCTTCATTGCCACGCTGTATGGCAATGCTGATGCGCTGCGCCAGATTCCCACAAGTTCTCACGTGTCGCTCTTTAATTTACAATAAAATAGAGAAATATTAAATATTTTTTGATCTTCCAGCACACTAGAAACAAATATCTGCAGGTCGTACAAACATTTGTGGAATTGAACCCCTAATCTCCTGCGTCGCAGGCGGATCTCCGCTCGCCGCGCCTTACTACCTACTAGGTATTATAAAATAGAGGTTTTATATGACCGATTCCTGGAATTACCTACCGATCCGTTCCAAATTCATACGGCAACATTTAATTTAAGTAGTCGGCGAACTCGCTAGAAGAAGACTTTTCATCAAAATGGATTAGGTATGTTGAGAGGACTAAGTGTTACTAGGACAGATTTCAGATAAATTCGATCTTCTAATAATATTAAAAATAAATAAATAATGCTGGACAACCCACACAGCAACAAATGCAAATGGTCAACTATTTTTGTAGGTACAGCAATAAATACGGCAGTTCCCAAGTAAACTAAACATCTAATTCAAAGCCACAAACAAGCCTTAAGTTATCTCCTTTAAATCATATTAAGTTTCAACTTCATACCCATATTAATTCTAATCAGGTTGAGCGTGGGGTGAAAATTGCCTCTTCATTTACGTGAGTTTTCGGTTGCGCCGTCTGGAATCCTGTAACTCTACCCGGCACGCGTCGGCACTTTAATTACATAGGTGTAATCTATCGCGGTTGCTAGCTACCGAATACTGAAGGGTCTTAACCTACTGAGGTTTGTTGCCATAGATCAGGAAACCTAAGAAGTGCCTATCTGACTTCTGAAGGCAAAGTTGGCAGTGTTGCCATACTTGTTACTCTATTGCGCTTTAAATGTTGGCTAATTTTGTACACGGCTGCAAGCGCTAGTCTCGAACATCGGTGACTTTTATTTGATCAGATTTTATATTCTATATGCACCTACAAAATTCTACTTGGTCTATGCAGAATAGTTTACAGATCTTGGGTAACAAACAAGTTAAAATCTTCAGCATAGAATTTCACCACCCCCACTCTTCCCGTGGGTGTCATAAGAGGCGACTAAGGGAAACACACCGGGGGGCGGGCAGCAGCGCCTTCTGCAGAACAACCACCACTGAACTGCGATCCCCAAACCGCATGCCCAGCGTGGGGATTATGGGCCATAACCCTGAAATGATTAATAAAGCCATATATGGCGCTCATTAGGGGAGGCCTAGAGGTTCAGAGGTTCAGCAGTGGACTAATTATAGGCTGATGATGGAATGGTGTAATCGTTGGTAGGCGATTAATAGATAATTATAACCTTTTGAGCGGTGAAGGCAGAAGCACCCTGAAGCTTTTTGTAATTAATTGGAAATATTTTTTAAGAAACCCTCCAATGAAAATTTTCTATACATATGTATATAGGTAGGTACCTAAAGTCTTATCATAGAACCTCCTTCTCTTTTCAAAGTCAGTGAAAAAATAACGTTAGGTACCTTTGAGTTATTTTACCGCTGTCCAAGAAACATCAGTAACACCGATTTATTTGTAGGATAAGAGTAAGGGAATATTCGATAATCTTATCGCGCATAGATACGAGCAGTCGATATTATCTCTAATCACAAAATATAATGTACTTCAATATAATAACAATTAATGTATCACTGAACAAAGTTTGTATACAAATTGTGTGTAGCAAATGGATGGATGATAAAACCACCTGATAGTGTATAGATAGTGTGTAGGCATAGACACAGAGTTCATTTGAGCGGATATAATAGAATTAGTCCATTACATGGTCGATAATGGTAACTCCATGTCGGATAAGCCTAATGCAAGCTTGGTTTGCATAATCTGCATTTCAGGGATTGCAAATCAATATAAATAGCCTGTACTGCGTACCGTAAAGCTTTGTTTGTATGTAAATTGTTTTGAAAATAGTATTTTCTTTAAATACAAAAAAGGTTGCTGTTACCTAATAGCTTTATCCTTAACACTAATACTTTTTTATATTACAAAAACATAGTCGGTATTCCTGCCTTAAAGCGATAAACTCAATATTTACCGAAATTTTAAGTGATTCCTACGGATGATTCAGGTGTATGATTCATTACGTCAGTTTGGTGTTGGCTGGAATATAAATATAATGGATGATCATAATACTTGAAGGTGTCCGAAAAAATACCTTCGACTCATAACGTTTTATTGTACTGCTTTGTTGGCCAGCGTCGCTTAAACCAAAAGCGCTATTAAATATTATTGTTCAAGTATTTATTGAATATATTAATATATATTTATTGGTGTCGAGACCCTAGGTCCGTGGGGTACCGAGGCTCTCCGGGTCTTCAAAAAATTATCTGAGCGTCTGGTCGAAGCGACGTGTGACCCGAGAGCTGGTCAATATCTGGCGCAGCGCATCAGCATTGCCATACAACGTGGCAATGCAGCCAGCATCTTGGGTACACTTCCAACTGGTATTGATATGGATCAGTTGAGCTACCTGTAGTTTGTTCGCAACAGTCTGCAGTTAGCTCAATTGTTTCAATTGTAAATACTAGTGTTTTTTTTTATTTAGTTAGATCACTGTAATTTATTTTTTATTGAGTACCTTTAGTTTTATTTCCATCGCGTTGCAGAGTCGTGGACACGGAGCATACTTCTTTATATAGAAATGGAATTACTGCTTTTATTAAGCTCAATTAATAAAATAACTAAAATAATTACTGTGATTCCTTTTTATTTTTTCCAATTTTAATGCTAATTTCATACGATCGAGTCTGTAAAGTCTCTTAAAATCATGTTCCACTACAAAAGGCGTGACTACGAATACGAGTAAAAAAGCAGATAAATCCCTGCAAAAACAGGAAAGGCTTACACGAAAATCGTAGGCTTTTACGCCGAAAATCGCGTAGAGATATGACGATACGGGCCATAACAATAATTTTAGATTCATTATACAGTTTTGGTGCTTTATTGTGGCGCAATTGAGTCTAATCAATTATTTGGATGAATAATTGACGTACAATCCAATTTTGAGAACTGGCTTTTAATAGAGACTGAAAAGAACGCTGGAAATCGGAAAAATTAATTTCAAGATATTCTTGTGGAAAGTAAATAGATTTAAAAAGTTGTTAGGGCAAACTGTACCCTAAGAAAGTCCAAAGGTAGGCTCTTCTCTCTAATGTCACAGTGACCTGTTTCTTCTGTGTCTTCTAGACCTCCGTGATCCACCGTGGGCATACCGTGGGTCACATTCCATCAGGTGAGATTGTGGTCAAACGGATGTCTATCAGTTATAAAAATAAGAAAGCTCAGCTTCACTACTTAAATAAATAAAATATGCTGGAGTAGCATTATCTAGCTCAAAGTAAGCAGTAAACTTGTGTTTTGGATTCTTGATGTCGTTGGACTAAATGGAGCCCTCAGAAATGTCCAGCAATTTATTATGCATTTGAAAGTATCGAACAAAACAAGGTGAAAATATCACTTCCAGTAATAGTTCCCTAGCAAATTAAAATAATACGAGCGGCTTTTGCTACAGGCGTCTGCGGTCTTAATACGACAAGGTGCCCATTTAGGTCACAAGGTTGGTAATCAGGTTGCGTCATAACATTGGCCATCCGCTGTAGTAGAGGGATGTTTTTGCGAACTTTTTTACCGTACCTCGTAAAGCCTGGCCTCCTATAGGGTTTTACGGGAGGTATTCACCCCAGGAAAATTGTGAGCTGAATTCATAATGGTGTAATTAATGAGCGACAGAACGTTGGAACAGGGAATTCTTGAATGGCTGCGCTGTATTCAGTTCTTGACACAATGGATCTTACTCATTGCGGAGAGAATATATTCACAAATAACCAGTAGTATAGTAACTAATATACTTTTAGTTACTACTTAGTCGCCTTATTAGTGTTTTATAAAAAAAATATGAGAACCAAAACCGGCGGAACCATTGGATGGTTATAAAACCTACTTAATTAGACCTAAATAGGATAGAAATATTAATATTTATTTCCAAAAAAAATTGATGTTTTCTTTTGTCTTGTTTGAATATCTACAATTGGGTATCAAAATAACATCTCTAAAAGACGGTACTTATTCAGATAGAGCCTTTACTTTCCGTGCTATTTTATAACTGTGTTATGGCAAAGTTTTGATTATCATCGTACAAAAATAAGGTTTATATTGGCGTACGAGCGCATTTCGTACTTTGTCTTAGAAAACCGTTATTATGAAATCCCCTCAAACGAATTTCGATTACGGTGGCCAGTCTCTATAAAGACTTGTATTGTCGCAGGACATATTAGTAGATTTAACCAGCACCTTTTAAAAGTAAACACTTGGAGTGCCATCTTCATTCTCACCTTTCTTTGGCAGCTCGTTACGTAGTGAATGGCACCAGGTTACATCCAAGTTCATCGCTTCATCGCTGATAATGTGATTTTCCTGTTTTTAAATATCTCCGAACTGTTGTTAAGAGTAACCAGGCTGTTCTCACTGTGTTATCCTTGAGCCACGTACCTTGACATACGTGCATGCAAAACCTCGCGGGCGACTGACGCTTGATTATTTATTAGGACGAACAAGATGTTCCACGTGAATTTAAGATGTCGACTATCAGAGGGGAAGATAAGTCTATAGATTAATATTTAACTGAGCATCGTCTAACAGGTGACCCAATGCTTATACATAATATAATGAGATTGTTCACAGACTTTGATAAAAGGAAGAGATTCTATATTCGCATGATGTTTTTTGTTGTTGATGTTCGGTCGTTTATTCGTCAACTGTGGATGCGATGATGATGATTCTTTTCGTTTTTATAGAAAATAATGCCGAGATGGTCCATGTAAATTTTACTGTGGATAATAACGATAACTATCGTAAACAATCAAACATGACATCAAACGTGTTATAATCGGAGCTAGATGGTTGGGGATGATATTATTATCTCGCACCCAACTTTGATCACGTGTCGGTAATTTATTTCTAAATTTACATTTATAAGATAACTCAACGACACCAAATTTATTACCGCCTTGAAGACGTTAATAGGATTCTACCTCTATATAGGTATTGGAAATTTTATGAAAAATTCATCACGTCGATTTGGAAGCTATCTTGGTCAAACATTTTCTTATATTTGTACGTTATTCGAGAACTAATGTTGTGTTAAAATGTCCATCCTTTATTTATTTAATTTAAGGCTGTACTGGACTAGAAAACTTGACAATGAAGCTAATAACAATAGCACAGGACCGAGGGAGGAGCTCAGTGCTATAATAATAAATAATGTTAGAAGATTCACACAAGTCCACCTAGTCCGAAAATAAAAGAAGAGCTTGTATTATGGGTTCTAGATGACTGATACAGTAACTATAGAAAATGCATCTTCAGAATAAATGAAAAACACGAAAAACCTACAAAAAATATTTGTACTGTTCTAAGGCTCACCTCGCGGCAACCGGCTGTTGCAGGCGGATTTTCATCAGCAGCCGCGAAATCATTCATTCCTGGCTAAGGCCATAAGCTCTGCTTTGCTCGGGCTAAACGACGGTGTCTTAATACTCATTATTTATCAAAAAAAGTAAAATTCTTTGGCTTTCATTCATCACACTGAAAACCGCAACTCGTTAGATCCACAGGTTCTGGAATTGGGAGGAATTAGTGTGTAGTAGAAAAATTTGTGCGCGTTGAAATCTTTTGTATACTACGCGGCATAAGTCGTAGCATTGTAGCACTTGCTACGAAGATCTTTGTAAAATTCATTAACGTTATCAGGAAGGCCCCTGAGGGGTTTGATAAATTCGAGATAAGAGAGCAGATATTATATTCGAAATAGAGAGCTAAATTTCCCTCACAAAAGTGAAATATAAAACTCAGGGCGACGACGTCCATTTCAAGAGATCGGCGATAGCAATGGCTTTTTCCAGTCTCTATTGCACCCTAAGAGTGTAGGTATATATATAACATGTTATAAAATACGCTACTTATTGATAAAAGTATGAAGCAACTGAAATTGTACATACTTACATATTACATGGCACCGTACAAAGAAAGAGTTTTCAGACATCATTCTGTTATTGTATATAATATGCAGTAAGCTTTAATATATTACTTTATTTATTTCCTATACGATGATATTCATCACGATGAGTAGGGTTGCAGTTACACCGATCTTCATACGCACAATTTATGAGCAATTTAACGAAGGTTCTCGATAAAATGAGCTGAATTAATGTTTGTCTCTAGCAGTAATAATTTCAAGTTGCGCGAAAAGGCAAAAACTTATTCTCTGTTTGTTAAAATGTTTACTAATAAACTTTTAAAATTATTATGGTTAAAATTATTATGGCACTTAAGTCTTAAAATTATTATGTTAAAATTATTATAGCACTTAAGTCTTTTATAACGCTACTGAAACTGTAATAAGATATCTGTGTTTTTAATTATTTATCTGCAAACTCATAACTTGAGTTAGGATAAATATCTATTCTCAATTAAAACCTCCGACTTTGACACTCAACTCAAATGAAGAAGTCTTATTAAACAGGTCTTAGTGACCATTTTCAATTTATTTGATTTTCATATACATACGATTTGTAAGACTACCAAATATTTCGTCGTCCCCTAGTTATCATTATAACTTTTGAAGTTAGATTCTCGACATCAGTACAGAGCACTGCAGAAATTGATATAATTTTTAATTCTTTATTGCAAGATACAATATAAAAGAAAAACTTTATAAAAATGTACCTACTGTTAAAAAAAAAAAATATTGTGGCAAGGGGATTCAACCCAAGTGTTTTCTTTCAACCAACCTTATCAGGAGATTTAATTAAGTATAGAAAGTATTATTATATATGTTAGTAAGTACTTAGGTACTTAAATGACTTAAGTCTACTTAATTAATAGACTTCTAAAAATATCATATAATATATACATAAAATACCTACTAAATAAAAAGAAATACATAAAATAATAAATTTAACGTAATTTAGGAATCTTTACAGTGTAAATTCGGTCCGATACAAAATTACGACGTGCGTAGATACGAGTACGAATGGCCGTTCTCTTTATTTGCTTTTCATTTGCATGCGTGATGAATAAGTGAAACGGGATAATAAACTTGGGATGTGTATGCTGAGCAATTTGCGTGAATGGCTGACCTTTTTTACTGTTATTATGTTACCCTGAGATGAGAGCGATGGTGGAATTATGTGGTTACTACCCCCTCGGGTGTAGATTAAAGTTATTTTACGAGATAGTGCTTTGTAGCCTCCATTCTTTATAATTTTCATGATGAAATATGTAAATTTTTGCGCTGGTCTTGTATTTTGCGAAACATATTTAGCAAAAGATCAGTGCATGGAGAAAAACCTACTAATTTGCCCATTCAATTTTCGCAGAAAATATAATCAGTCCGTAATGCCAACTGTACCTCAATTTTCACGAGAATCATCCAGCTCATGTATTATGTAAATTCAAGGAGAAATAAGCTCTACCCTCAAGAACACACAATCCAATTGTGGATCAATTCAATATGAATAACTAAGGTTAATGCCCGCAATTCTATGTAATGATACGGCTGCCTTCGCGTGAATAAATAATAGGGGGGTGTTCGGTTCATAAGTACCTACCTGATTTGCACAATGGTCTTTCTACAGTACAATGGCCTAACGGTACTAAGTGGGGAATAGGGACAATACTCGTCCCTAGTCCCCAATGAAACAACGAAGAGAGAACTGTACTGTCTATAAAGTATTAGTAACTCTTTATGTTATAAGGACTGATGAGGCTATCAATACATCGATCTTATATAGGTTAATACGATAATTTTCACATTCGAATGCAACATTAACATCAAATCCCGAAGTTTTTTTTATAATGTAGGTATGCTTCTAATTTTTATATTAAAATTACACGATCGCTTTTTAACCTTATTTTATAATTATGAATATTTTATACGTTTACTGCTCTAACTTATCATGTTGTGCATACCCATGAATTGCATGGATCACAATCTTCTAAAAACCTTATTTATATGTTTTTTTTATAATGACAAGATTGTTTTCGGTATCAATAATTAGATAAATTCTGAGGTTAAAGTGAAAAAGGAATATTTAC
This sequence comes from Eupithecia pulchellata, assembly GCA_963931895.1. NCBI lineage: Eukaryota > Metazoa > Arthropoda > Insecta > Lepidoptera > Geometridae > Eupithecia > Eupithecia pulchellata. The sequence goes on along the minus strand of OZ007533.1, from coordinate 9,724,857 downwards.
TTCCAATTATTTTCCACTACTCGTTGGGTTAAGAATTATAAATACGACAAATTCTAAATTTACTTGCCTAGTTGGTATTTACGCTCAATAGACACCCTATCAACGCATTGTGTCTATGAGAGCAGTGGTTAAATACGCGCCTATTCAGTTCGTAGACGATGATGAAATTTGATTGCAACAGGGAACAATGCCACAGAGGCGCACGACAATCGAACGACACTCGTGCGGAACTAAATTTGCGGTTAGACAGTATAGTTCAATCTAATGCGATATTAGCTATTCCGCCCTGTAGGGGATGGATGTCTCTTAGGATATTCTGGTTCGAGATTGCGTTAAAGTAGGATCTTGGAATGTTATTGAGACAGTTAGATGGTTTATTTCGTTCACATATATGTAGAGGTATATAGACAATACAATTAGTAAAGAAATTTTAGCCACAAACAATTTGATAAACCTCTATTTCGTTTAAACAGGCTACCACTGAAAGAATTGACTAAGCCAGGGGGTGACTTTGGAACACGATGAGGGGACCTTGTGAACATTTTATTTTATTACCTTAATTTTAGTTTTTTTTTAATCTTTCGGTTTGAAATTGCAAACAACGCCAAAATACATGAGACAATTTGTAGTACTCGTATTATTTGTTACGTGAGAACTATCAAATGTATTTAAATCTCCCTATATTATCAGTTTCTAATAGTTTCGAAATATTCACGGCACGATTAATGAAAACGCTGAACTTTATCTGACAAGATTGAAGGTGGAGTTCCGAAGTTTGATTTGCAAATGGAGCTATACGCGAAAATGAAGTCAATAGCAAGTTATAAAGCGTACTAGTTTTGTTTAGGGAATTGTATTCTCCTCATAATCCAACGGTCGATATTGTAGAACGCTTGCTTTGGCTGGCGCGTTTTACTTTGATGTTTTTATATTATAATATAATAATAAATAATGCTGGACAACTCACACAGCACATCTAGCCCCAAGATAAGCAGAGCTTGTGTTATGGGTACTAGATAACTGATATACATAAAATTATACGAGTACCTATAGAGATATTTTTATTATACATACGTAGAAAATGACCAGTACACCCTAAGCAAATATTAGCAGATCGTACAAATATTGGTCCTGGGAATCGAACCCGCAACTTTCTGCTTCGCAAGCGGACCTTCGCATATAGCGTCACAGAGGTAGTTTAATGTTACATTGTTTTTCTTTGATTTTGGTATGGTGGCGCAAAATTGCCACCATACTTTGGATATTTACCCCCTCGTCTGCTGATTTAATAATAATAATAATAATAATATGCTTTTATTTCAGACACATGATCCATATACAATTACAATAAAAATATACCTAAATTAAGAATACATAATGTACCTACTTGTATACTCAGGAGGCTAGTTCCATCCATCGTTTGTATGTGTCTGTCTGGATCAGTCGATCCGCCAGACTAGATATAATACTATTTTTACACCTGTCAACCCTGGATAGGAATTTCGCGATACGAGATCTTTGGATGGCCTCAAAGGAGCTTACTCATGCCTCAAGGAACATCCCGGAGGCACTGCAGCACCAAGCGAGTCCAAAAAACTGTCTGAAGATGTTATTGTAAGCAACCCTGATGCCACCAAGCGCTTTTTTGGTATACTTAGTGTGTCCAGAGTTGACAAGTGTAAAAGGACTGACAGAACGACCTGAAAAGCGTCAGCTTGACATCGTTTGCCGACCTATAAAATTTTCTAATTATCATATTTCCGACTGTACAGAGCGATCTACGCTGTCGCTCAATATCCTCGTCGTCTTTAAAACTTTAACAGTTCTCATTCTGTCTTTTTCTATTGACATAATTGAGAAAGGGGTATGTATAGTATTGAAAGATTTACCAAACAGTACCTAGAAAAGCCGACAAACAATTAATATTTAAACGGGAGTGACGAAAATGTTGCCAATGTTTCTTAAATTCGATGTAAATATCACCAGCCTCATCAGGCTATACTTCCACGGGTCATTGGCCTTATAAACGCCACAGCAACGTCCAGCCTTCAGCTTCCTGCACCAAAAACAATTACCCAATAATACATCAAACAAATTAGAATACGTGGTTTTAGCAACGTAGAACTACGATAGACAGAACAAAATTTAGAAATAATATTGACAGTTCAATCAATTGAGTTAACTGCAGTAAGTTGCTAACAATGTACCTCTACAGGTAGTTCAACTGATCCATATCAATACCAGTTGGAAGCGTCCCTAAGACGCTGCTGGCTGCAATGCCCCGCTGTATGACAATGCTGATACACCATCTGAAGAGAAACTGCCAGCTGATCTCAATTAAGCTGCGGCCCGGCGGTAGTGTCAACAAACGAAATGGATAAAGTTTTTAAGAGCATTAATGCAATCAGAACGTCGACGGCGACTCGCCAGCTCTCGGAATATAAGTGGCCGACTGAACAGTCAGCGTCAGATAGTTAATAAACTTCCATAAGATCAAATACATTAAAAGATTGGGATGAAATTTTGCATACATGTTTATAAACAAAGACAATAATAATTAATTTTATCCAAATTAAAACTAGTCTTTCAAATTGAAGCAATTAAACAATATTTAGGAAGTTAATAGTATATAGGCAACTTTTATTCCGGAAAGCTTTGTGCGATGCTGTAGGCAGAGACATTTGTCTAATATGCTTTCAGATTTACCACAATAAATATAAAAGTTAATAACTTGCACTGCGAAATTATATTCTTATTTAGTATGCACACTATCCCCTATAGAATATTATATTACTCGTAATTTGATAGCCTATTTAATAATATGGAAATCAGGACGTTTCTTTTTTTTTGACGACCGTCGTTGCGATGTTGCGAGTTCCATTCCCGCCTCGGTACGAATGTTAGTATTATCTGCAGATATTTGATCTGTGTATTCTGGTTATTTTCTATGTAAAATAGAAAATATCTACCAATGAAACCATATATCGTAATCAGTACAGTCATCTAGTATCTAAACACAAGCTCTGCTTACCTTGAGGCTAGACGATGCTGTATGGATTATTATAGCATTATTATGATTATATTATTGGTCGTGCTGGACGCTTAAGTGTTTCTGATTCCGACTGTACCCGCAGTTCTGAGGCTCTGACGCATTTATAATAACTTTGAGCTTGTGTTTGGGATTTCAACGAGTATTTTTTGCTTTTTTTGCTTGGTGATTTTGCTTGTGAACCTATTGTTTTGTATTTTTATTATTTAATAGTAATAAATACTAACATAACGAATTCAAATGCCAAAGATCAAAACTTATCGACATAGTTCAAAGAATTAACATTTGTTTTATTATCGGGAGGATACTTCTTCATGAATATCGTATATTTAGAGTTCTTTAAAGTTCTGAAAATATGAAATCTAAGCATAGGAAACAGTCTTAAATTTACAAAGTTAATGAATGATTTTGTATTGTCAGATTTCTGATTTTCTTCTGACGCCTAACTTATTTTCTTCATACCTACGTACAGTCATATCTATATCTATACTAATATTATAAAGAGGAAAGATTTGATTGTTTGTTTGAATTGTATAGGCTCCGAAACTACTGGACCGATTTGAAAAAATCTTTCACCATTAGAATCCTAAATTTTCCGAGGCTAGGCTATAGAATATAAAAAAATAGGGCTCTGCATGAAAATTGATTTTTTTGTTAAATACCCGTGCGAAGGCGGGGCGGGCCGCTAGTACGATATACTTACGTAGATCAACACATAACATTGCCGTGCAGTGCATGCGTGCCCATGCTGTGGGTCACCGCTAAGGCTGGCCAGGCTATTTATTGTGCTTGTAGAAGTTTTATATACATCCTTAGCACTGTAGCAGCTTCTTAAGTGCAATTAAAATTTTGAAATGAAAATGGCCATACCGCAAAAGTGCATTGTCCTATACAATGAAAGAAAGATAAAACGTACACAATTAAGAGAGCCGGGTAGCTGATTCGGCAAAATGCAGGCGTATTTACCGGGAACATTTTCGTTAAAATTTCATCTGAATACAGCCAATGGGTTTAATTGAAATTCGGTTAGTAGAACGGTCAATGGTCTATTAAAATTGGCTCTCTGTGGGTTTAATGGTCAGGTTAGGTATAGCGATAAGAAATTTTCAAACGTATGTGGAAAATACTAGAATATGGAAGTATAGGTATTCTATCATATTTTTTATCTATATACAACGCTATTTAAGAGTGTACCCTATGTAATTTTATAGTTAGAAATCGTTATTTATCTCAGAATCTGTGAAAGCTTCCACCTTCATATTTAGGTATTAGGTAAATGATAATTCGAACTTTTATCTTGGATTCCGTCTTTTCAAAAACACGATTGGTGAAAATTTTCTCGATACTTTTATTTTTTGAAAAATACATGTTTTGCACACATTTTGCTATTTATCTCAGGAACTACCTCATTTTTTTGTTGGATTTTTGTTTTGTCAAGAAACGTAGTAGAATTCCTTCGTTTTCGTCTTTTTAATATTCGATTAGTTGTGTAAATAACTTGTAATTAGGCATAACAGTTTTGGAAATATAAAATACTAGCGGTCCGCCCCGGCTTCGCACGGGTATTAAACAAAAATTTCAGAAATTATACACACTAAAACGATGGGTTTCACAGTTTTCATACGGATCTTTACTTTTTTTAACAGCATTGGGGTTTTTGACATTGACTCGACATTCCAAAACTGACACTGGCCGTAGAGAAAAATCAAGCACCGTGCGCTATACAACCTCTTTTTCTATTCTGACGCGCCATAATAGAAAAAGAGGTTGAATATACAGCCCACGGTTCAATTATTGAATTTTCCATGCGGATCCCTAACTTTTTTGGAAATATTATATAGCCTATGTTCATCACGGAAAATTAAGGATTCTAATGGTGAAAGAATTTTTTAACTCGGTCCAGTAGTTTCGGAGCCTATTCAATTCAAACAAACAAACAAACAAACAAACATACAAACAAACAAACAATCAATCAAATCTTTCCTCTTTATAATATTAGTATAGACGGAGCACGTCTATCGCTCTGTGCTTCTCACTCATACGAAAATCATATCTTGTCATTCTGCTCGAAATTTGAATTTTGGCTGAGGTATGGCACGCTCTTAATAACACAGGTAGGCAATGGCTACAAATAAAAAAATAACACATAGTCGTACATAAACCCTATACCGAACCCATAGCGCGGGCGGTGATTGCAAAACCTTCTCTTATGTGTGACTTGCATAAGCAATTCGTAGATCGCAGTTTCATTCCGTCACTTTACATCTGCTTACTATACCAATTACATACCTTGGTAGTATAAAAACTTAAGAGTTATTTTATTATAGACTAGAGTTAGTTTTTGCAGACATAAATATTTTCGTGTTTGATTATTAGATAAAATTTATATTTAACTTTATCTTCACATTTTGACAATACTATTGCAGCTAACTTGATTTTTTTCAATGTTATATAATTTTGAAACGACGTAACAATTCTAAGTATTTGACTAAGTGTGAAAGAAATAAATAAATTGAATTCAACACAAATTGATTGAATTATTTTATTTTCCAACACAATAAACCAACAGCAAAGAGCGCCGTCGAGCGTTGCTTGTTACTTTTGACTGCTTCATTTGTTCGTTGTTGTGTTAATAACAGCAAGAGCGCTTTAATCCAGCCTTTATTGAATTGTCTGAGAGAATACAATTGGAAAATTCTGTCCCAAATACGCCAGCATATAAATATTTAAGCGATCGCAGACATAGACACTTTGAAGCTCGTGTGCACAGCACTAAGAGAATCAATATTGGTCTACTGCATCACAGTCTGGGGATCTACAAATACACATATGATCACTCTCGACAGAGCACAACGCCCTGTACTTAAATTATGTGTAAGCTGCCCTTCCGACTTTAAAGACGTTGCAAAATATAGGTAAGTAAATGAATGACAATAATCTTATTCAGAATATTTTCGACAATAATAAATCAACCTTAATACTCTTACGACTCATTATTACAAAGCATTCAAATGCTTTATAATGAAAACTTGGCATAGTTAAGGGTCACTTGATTTAAATTGAGGTCTTAAAGTTGGTATCTGCCTAATTAGAAAAAGATTTTTACTACCTAGAACTACCTAGATTATTAATTAGATGAAACAGAGCTGTTTCAACGCAAAAAGGAGTGTTTTATTTTAATTATTCCGAACTTCGGAACAGAAAAGGTAATTTCGTTACGGCTGAACCCTTGAAGGTAGTATTGTATACCTAAATCACAGAAAATTAAGGACACTTTTCCTCAAGTCTCTGGCATTTCCCTTGTTTCAAGTATACCAGGAAAATCACGGTTTCTGTACGAATCTTTTTGGTATTGTAATCGCAACGAATCTTTTGAAATAAATTGTTTGGAAAAGTTCATTATTTTTTTTAAGGTAAAAAAAGTATACTACTTACTTACTGATTCAGCTAGACACCATTCCCCCTTATTCGTTGTAGTTAAGAAATCACTTGTAAAGTGGTTTCACTATGGAAAGAGCTATGCTCGGAGTTTCTCTGAAGGATAGGATTCGTAACGAATTGATCCGACAGAGAACTAAAGTCATCGACATAGCTCAGAGAATTAGCAAACTGAAGTGGCAGTGGGCCGGCCATATATCGCGAAGAACCGATAACCGCTGGGGTAAACGTGTTCTTGAGTGGAGACCGCGACTTGGTAAACGTAGTGTAGGACGCCCTCCGGCCAGGTGGGATGACGATCTGCGAAAGACTGCTGGCAGATGCTGGATGCGACAAGCCGAAGACAGGGCGCTATGGCGCTCATTAGAAGAGGCCTATGTCCAACAGTGGACTAACATAGGCTGATGATGATGATGATGATGATGATGAAGAAATCACTTAGTTAAAATTAATTTGATGAAAAATTATCCACTGTTTAATTCTCTATACCATAACTTTTTAAACTATTTAAAGTACGTGTCATAATAATAGAGATCTCTGCAATTTATAAGCCTGTACAAATGATAATAAAGTAATAAAAAATACTGTTTTACAAAGGTCGTATTTAACCCGCTCACGTTAATAATGTACAGTAAAAATTTACCAAAGGCAATGATCCCCAGCAAAGCCCAGAACAAAGTGTTAAAAAACATTTTTATAAACTTGCAAAACACAAAATCCGTTATCAACTTAATCTGATGAAAAAAACGCTTGCCAAGCTTAATAAATGAGGCGGGCGGCTATTCCCTTAACATAATGGAATCTTTTTAGATACTTTAAGGCAGCACTTTAGCTTAATGAAGAGTCATAATTCATTTTGACGCGCGTGCTAACTAGAGCTATGGAAGCACCCCGCCCTCGCCAGACGAAGGTAATTAGATCGGCGACACCATTGATATTCAAATGAAAGCATTATTAGGTATAATAGGAACTTAAGATATTATATTCATTTGTAAAGATACTAATCTTTACAAAAGAAGCTCCGCTCACAGACGCGCCAGCACAACAGCAGAAGTAAAAAGTCGAACGAAAATATATTTAATTTAATAGGCAAAGCTATGCGCAGCTATGAGAGAACGCCGGTGAAGGAAGAAAAGCTAATGGAAGAATTTCAGAGCAACGACATATGTGAATTTGTTCACATGACAAACTATTGCTATTACAAAAACATAAGGCCATTGATGTCATCAAGCATGAATATTTTTGAGGTCTCATAAATAAAGGAAAGCGTCGGCGTTCCCTCTGATAAATTACAAGAAAGAGTGCTTTATTATAATGATAAATAAACTCCGAATATCTATTTTTGAAATATCTAGTTCGTACTAATCAAATGCTAATAATATTTTGTATGAAAAATCCCAAAAGTAATAAACTGATTGTGCTAAATTTAATGTAGTTGTAGTATTAGATCTGCTAAACAATAAATCATCATCAACCTTTTTTTCTGAAAAACCTCATCCGTCTAGAAAAAGCTAGTTCATAATTTTATTTTTTGTTAAATAGCCGTGTGAAGCCTGGGCGGACCGCTAGTAATAAATAAAAAGGCAAGTACGGGGATTGTCTTGTTCATGACGGAAAATTTAGAACACTAATGGTGAAAGAATTTTTCAAATCGGTACAGTAGTTTCGGAGCCTATTCAATTCAAATAAACAAAAAATCTAATCTTTCGTCTTTATAATATTAGTAGAGATATTTTTGGTTACCTATGTCTGGTGACTGATAGACTGAAAAGGTCACGGTTTTAGGTTGAAGTTATGTAGCGTAGATCTTGCATAAGTTATGACATGACACTCTATCACAACCTTTATTCCTTCCCTCTAAGATCCCTGCCATCTTTGAGTTCTAAGGTAATTAGGGTTTTGCTGAACACCTCATTCTGTATACGGTTTAAAAGACGTGTTTTAGTGATAACAGCCATTACCTTTACGATTTCAGACGGACAAATGTTAAAAACTCAGTCCTCCTTTAAAGCCTCGTAAAATGAGCCATAATGAGTTTCAAGATAACGCACTGATAACAGCTGTCCTTAGAAATACCTTCAACATTCTATATCGCTTTGGCGTTTTAAGGCTTTGTTCTGTTATCAATTGGATTTGAGCAATCTGTACTGATTTTGGATTTTTTTATATAAAAACCTTAATTGCCAGCGAATATAATAATATAGAATGTCAAGATGGGTTTTTAAAAAGTGATCACCTGCCCGCTCGCTAGCACGGTGATTTATTTTAAATAGATTATAATTTAATCTATAAAACTTAGGACAAAAACAAGATAAAATAAAATGTGAAAGAATTGGCGGCCTTATCGCTTCCAGCAATTCCTTCCAGGCAATCAAATCTTTAAAGAAAATATAGTAGGAAAGGTACTAATTTTTGAAGGTCTCTCATTAACATACACACAACAAAATATGGATCTATGGATGTCGGAAATAAAAGATTTTTATTTAATTTATTTATTAAGGAATAACTTATTTCAAGCAAGTAACAGAAACATTTTTTTTTTTACTTTTACAACCTTAAATAATCCTGATAAATATGAATATTAAATATAACTATACACTTATAAACACCAATTCCAATAGGTTGGTCTTTTTGGGAGGCTCATGTCCTGCTGTGGACTTCCTGTGGTCGAAACCCTAAAATACTTTTATACTTAATGCATTTCATTCAGCTTAACATTTAGGACGAAATTATATGTAACTAACGGCCCGTCCCGGTTTCGCACGGGTATTTAACAAAAATTGAATTTATCATACGGAACCACTAACTTTTTTGAATATATTCTAAATTATTAGCCTATGTTTATCACGGAAAATTTAAGATTCTAAAAGTAAAAGAATTTTTCAAATCGGTACAGTATTTTCGGATTCAATTCAAACAAACAAACAGTCATCCAAACAAAAAAACAAATCTTACCTCTTTATTATTATTAAATATTTTATTATATTTAATTTTCTACTTTAAATGAGTTTTTGTTTATGAGTGATAAAATAAAAGTGACCATAAATAGATCATTCGTATACCTAAAGATGTTACAGCTGAAACTGCTAAACAGAATAGCTCACCGGAAATACCGCTCGATACGTGCACGTGCGCCGGCGGATCTCCGCCCGGCAAAGTTAGTCGGACTATTGTAGACTAGAACTAGATGGAGATGTTATTCCTAAAGTAGAACCTGGCTAGCTGACTGCGGAAATGTAGCTAAACTTAGCTTTGAACGATACAGTAATTATAGAGGCGGTAATTTAACCTATTTGAAGTTTAGCTGAGGTACAATGTATGTTTTCATAGAACGGAGATATTTTAATTTAAATACGTAAAGGGTATTTTTTCTGTAATTGTTTCTTATTTCTATAATGATTCTGAGTATATAATCATAGTTAAACAAGTATCCACCAAACATACGGGTATTTCCAAGCCTGGCAGGCTACGTTAGGCAAGTTTTTGATTTACCGTTCGTTAAAATAATAAGTACTGGCACTAATTCTCCTCTGGTAGCGCACTAAACAACTTTTTTTTATAAATAAGTTTCTAATTAAAAGTTTTGTTTAGTAGTTGCTTTGTGTAAATGGCATTAAATATTTTTGTATGTGTTTGTTTGGCCCATACTTACTAACATTCAGATCTCAAAAGAAGCTATGCTAGGTTTTTCAAGCGCAAGGTAACGGTCTAATAATTTTTGCTAGCATCGTCTTTACTATTGAAAAGCCATTCATGCTAGCAACTTTGCAACTTGCACGAAATCTGAGCTTGCACGGTGGTCGGAGTTCTAGTTTGTAGCGAATAAATATAGTTTAAAACTTGCAGACGTCACTTCTATCGGCTGAAAGGGATTGGAAGCGCGTGCTCACTTAATGAACTATTCCTTTGAGATGTTGATGTTATTTCCAGCTTCGACTGAGTTTGATTTGTAGCGAAAATGCGGGGTACAGTGAAGGTGAAACATACCAATCGTTGTGTCGTATCTGTTCAATCGATGCTTTTATTGATGCCAATGCCTCTATGTTCCGTGTTATGAGAGCTTGCTCATACATAGGTCTCTGCTTTAGTGCCGTTTCTGCCGTAGAAAAGCGTTACTTAAGCATAGGTAATAAATCGAATTGTCTGAGTAAGCTTTAAAAATACGGGTTTATGTATCATAGTTGTATATGGGTACCTTCATTCATAATGGGTTTATTATGAAAAGCGTTACTCAAGTAATGACTGAGCAAGCTATGAAAATACTGGTTTATGTATCAAAGCTGTAAATGGGTATCTTCATTCTTAACGGGTTTATTATGTTTAAAATTTAAATTTTGTGACGTTTAATATTGATAAAGTTTTCCTTAAAATAATGAATCTTTTCTCAAAATGATAATCACTTATATATTTAAGGCAGCAGTTGATACTGGCAACTCTCTATTTTCATTTATGTAAAGCAGACAAGAACTCTTCAAAATTAGCTACCTAAGTTGACGTCTTGATTAATCCTCGTAGCTGAAGATTTGACTATCCCTTTCAACTTATGGAAATACATGGCTTTGTATCTCTGGCATTCCCGTTTTGTCTCGCTGCTAACCTATTCAGAAGTTGGAATTCAATGAAGTTATGAAATTCTCACCCGCTACGCCTGGCTGTATTCGAAAGCAAAACGTAGTTTTACTTGCGTTGCTTGAGATGCATCCAGTAGCTAGGTCCAGTTTAACTAAAAGTCTCATTGCGTATCTCGAAAACCTGTCAGATGCCTTCTGTTTCCATTTTTGACAGTAAAAAGTTTATAAATGCCAACTTTAAATCTCTGGCTCGTAAATTTGACAATAGTTGACAAATAATGTAAATTATTTGGCAAATGGACTGGTATGATTCTGAAAATACTTTCACTCATGTGAAATTAATTACGTTACGTCGGGGTGCTATATATAGGCTATATTGTATGGTGCATAAGTCCCATAGGAGCGTAGCCAATGTCAAGCTAATAGAACTTTGTCGCTAAACTCCGGCTAAGTGTTTGGTCAGTGTAAACGGAGCATGAAGCGTAGCACAAGTTGTAATGAATGGACCCGTAAACACTGTGTTTCCTTGTACCAATTTCTTAGCCGAGTATTCATAATGTCACTATTAATTATTCTGAACATTACTTTACTTAACAAGTACTAGGTGTTTAACTCGTGTTTTTATGCTACATGAAATCAAATAAATTCAATATTTATATACAAACCAAAATCGGTGAGCTTTTGAAACAGGCAAAATGTTAGACCATTCAATGAGAAAATAAGTTAGGTACAATTCGAGCATATGTATATAGCCAGATATGGCATGGTGGATGGAGTTGTTCCACGGCGTGTGTGGATGTATGGTTGGTATGGTTATTATAGGTAGAAAAATATGCCATTATTTTCATACATAATTTGCTTCCCGGCTGCCGCAGCCTCAGTTTCCTCACTTTCATTGGCCCTATTGTGGTAAAACAAAAAACTATGAGGGCAACTGGCAGGTGGTCACAATTTATTGATACAATAACTTTTAGTTACCTCATTTTGTTGGCTTTTGGGTATGATTTCGTAACTCTAAATTTATAAACCCCAACCCCAGCCTCGACTGAGCCTCAACACCCAATGCCATTGCCCAAGGTTAGAAGGTGTGCATGAAAAATGTGGAACATTAAACTAAGCCATTTCATTCCTAGATTTGCGAAATGGGCGCAACAAGCTTTTATGAGTGACGATAAATTATGTTATGTCTCATAATAAACTGATGTTAGCGACGGAATAGAAAAGAAATGATAGCGAGCTTTTTTCCGACTGAAATTACATGAAGCATGGTAACAAATTAAGTTTCGGTATTCTCGGAAACAAGAACTTGTAGCATATTATATGGATATAAGTAATTGGAGTAATTTTGACTGTAGTTAATTTGTAACCATAATAATAAGGGTATATTAAAATAATTTAAAATATCGGGAACAGAAAGTTTTGAGGGGACTAAAATGACCCCGACGAATTTGCTGATCAGACGACCTTGTAGGGACAGTAAAAAACATGCAACTGTTAAGAGTTCCGGGGTTTTCTGGTGGAGAAAAAGCTTATCTATCCACTTTGGGTCCCCAAAGATCTACTAATATTATTTAGTGCAATAATTAAAATAATATTAAATACTTCTCGTTCATCATGACGTTAAAAAGGGCAATGAATATTTATCTCGCGACTTCTCTATTTGGTGACTTAAATGTAATATCACGTCACATAACGTAGGAAACGTTTATTAAACGTGACAGTGTAACTTGCTATAACCTTTGCAAGATATTAAGTAGCGATTCTGTATGAATATTTGATGGCTGGAAGATGAAGGCATAAGGCAAGGTGAATTATCATTTTTTTGCTATATTTCTTGACTTAACGTTTCAGTTGGAGTAATATATTTGGACATGTGAAACTGTTAAATGAAAATTCTAAGGTTGAGTCATTTAAATATACGGAAATTGTGTAGGTATTCTGTTCACTTTACGTTCAACTGTGAAATAAAATAAACACCTTTTTGATTTGGCAATATAAAAAGGAAGTAAACAAATTGACGCCAGAACTTCCAAAGCCAAACTCACAGAAGCGTCGAGAAAGTTTTTACAAGACAAAAACGCGTAAATAGTTACAAACCCAAAGCTATTAACTAATCACCTAACAGTGAAGCAGGGTCAGGAATAAACTGAGCTGTACGACCTGTAAATATTTGATGTGGTATTATATTTCTATTGACTGATTGATATGAGTGGTTTATCTGACATCCTCCAACAATTGGAGGTGTTTATTTTTGTTCAAACTGCGAAACACTGGGAAAAGGGACGTTTAATAAAAATATTTCCTTATACTTTGTTTTTTTTTCGATTCACATGCTTATTTCAGAAAAAGAATTACTAGCAGGCTGTCTTTTGAAAATACGATAGTACCTGATATAATAAATGTAGGTACGGTATATTTAATATTACAGCAGTTTCGTTGCATTAAAAAGATGCTTTATATTTGTTTATGTTTTATTTCATTTCGCTTTTACCGAATAACTAATAACTTCACAATTTCATTCCATTCTTTGCAAACGTTTAAAAGAGCTGTTATAAAATACAATACACAGTAGAGCTAGATGATCTTCAGACAGTTGGCGACTATTGCAAGTTTTTCGTAACATGGAAAAAAGCTACTTAAAATGAAAATTACAAAAATAAACCTTTTTACTTACAAATGCTATAAAAATCCAAATAAAAACTAAAATGGCAATGGAATGGCAATTATGTCGCGATGAGCCGACAACCGTTGGGGTAAACGTGTTATTGAGTGGAGACCGTGACTCAGGAAACGTAGTACAGGACCCCCTATGGTCAGAAGGGATGGCGACCTACGAAAGACTGCAGATAGATGCTGGATGCGACAAGCTGAAGATAGGGTGCTATGGCGCTCATTAGGGGAAGCATCATATACCCAGCAGTGGACTCATATGGGCGGATGAAATGAGAACACTATTAAAGCAAAACTTAAATTTACCAAAATTAAATTAAAAATCGTCTTTTTATGATTTGACGATACTTTTTCTGCTGAAAACTCAGGCCTCACAAGTAATTAATCAGTCGTTTATTTTCCTGGTTCACGATCTTCAATTTTATTATTATCAATATCTATTCAATTTGCGCAAATAATAAAATGTCAACCTATTTAGGTAACCATTAATAATTTCGTTCCTTTTTTGTGATGATTTTGATAAAAATTTGTGAAATAAATGAATATTTTGGAGTGTTTATAAATTGTAGAGAAGATAATTGATACTTTTATTCTGCTCGAAGATATTAAGGCGACGACGCCTCAAACGTTTATAATATACTGTGACTCAAGCTATTTTGCCCTTACTTTATTTTACATCGATTGGTTAATGCAGACGACTGCTTGTGCCGCCGATAATGCAATTATTATTATGTGTCCAGTTTTTTGCAACGGCTTTGTTTCAGTTATGACGCAAATCACATCTTCGTGTACTTGCTACATAAAACTAGAAATTTACAAACCTAGAAGGACCTATTGAGGATTTGTGTGGTTCTGTGATGAATTATGCAAACAAAAACAATATCCTTGCGTTGGTAAATTGTTAATTTAAAAAGTTTGACGAAACAAAATATACAACACTAGCGGCCCGCCCCGGCTTCGCACGGGTATTAAACAAAAATTTCAGAAATTATACACACTAAAACGATGGGTTTGACAGTTTTCATACGAATCTTTACTTTTTTTAACAGCATTGGGGTTTTTGACATTGACTCGACATTCCAAAACTGACACTGGCCGTAGAGAAAAGAGGTTGTATAGCACCGTGCGCTATACAACCTCTTTTTCTATTCTGACGCGCCATAATAGAAAAAGAGGTTGAATATACAGCCCACGGTTCAATTATTGCATTTTTCATGCGGATCCCTAACTTTTTTGAAAATATTATATAGCCTATGTTCATCACGGAAAATTAAGGATTCTAATGGTGAAAGAATTTTTTAACTCGGTCCAGTAGTTTCGGAGCCTATTCAATTCAAACAAACAAACAAACATACAAACAATCAAATCTTTCCTCTTTATAATATTAGTATAGATTTTCATTCTGGCAAGAAGATGCTGTGTGAATTGTCAAGCATTATTTATTAATTTATTCTTTGTTGCAAAATCATACACTGCCTCGAAACAATGACGTCACACCTTCCCTCATTTTAAGTAAACCTTAGTAACGAAGAGTCGTGGGAATACAATTTAGTTTTTTTTGGTGTGCCCAAGTAAACTGATTTCAAGGTAACTGTCGAGGAAACCCCGAAACCTCCTTAATTGAGCTCAATCGGAGAAATATTTTAAGGAAATTACGAATAATATGTTCCGCATTATGTCTTTCATGCGTTATTTATTTTATTGACCACCTCTGTGGCGCGGTGGGCGAAGGTCCGCATGCGACGCAGGAGGTTGCGGGTTCGATTCCCGCCTCGGGATAAATATTTGTACGATCTGCAGATATTTGTTCAGGGCGTTCTGGTCGTTTTCTATATATAATAAAAAATATCTATGTATATAAGTATTAATATTGTATTATGTATATCAGTCATCTAGTACCCTTAACACAAGCTCTGCTTAGTTTGGGGCTAGATGATGCTGTGTGGATTGTCCGGCATTATTATTATTATTATATCTATTTGGTTCTTTTGCTGGATCACTGTCATTATCCACACATGTTCGCAAAATACTCGTCTGTATTCAATTAGTACAGTAACGCACTTTTCCCTCACTGCATTGTTATTTAGTGTTTATGCATAAGATATCTGGTTTATCACAGAGGTTTAATAATTACTTTTATTACTTATGTTGGTAGAAGTGTTTTGCTAAAAAGGGTCAATTGCTTTTGGCTTATCTTTATTTAAGGCTTCATTGAATGCATATGCATTTTCCGATAATCTCCATGCCCACTATATGTCTCATAATATTTATTGACAAATTCCTCACACATAGATTCCAGTAATTTATTTAAAAATATTATTGCACATTTGGATTTAAGCTCAATTACAAAAATCCCTAGTGATTTCTTTATGCAATATTCCAACTCAAACCAATTGTAACCAGTATTCGTGATATGTTTAAGCTAGAGTTGGTCACACCAGGGAGCTATAACTTTATTATTCCAATAGACTCCTGCTAACGAAAGGGTCGAAGCAACACTCGTAAACAATTGAAAGTAGACCCTTATCTAAGGAAAAGCGTACGTACAACCCTCATATTTTGCATCTGCCTAACGGTTCTGCATTGACAGCAGTATGTATGATTTCCCTAATGCTTGTACTAAGAGTACTTTTCAAATCTGGACTCTCATATTTATTAAATTATGGTCCCACAAGAAGATATTGTTTTTCTAGTATTTTAACACGTTCGATTGCTTGCGATTTGTCAATTAAGATGCCAATAGAACGGGGCTTAGTGGAGATGGGTAAAAATAAAAATATTTGTGGTCAAAATAGAATGACATCCAGTAAAATTTACAAAACGCATTCGAGGTTCAATCGTTTTCACATCTCTCAGTTAAATGCAACGGCATGTCTCTTAATGTATGTAGTCCACTGGTTGGTTGGTTTGCGTGTTCTTGTATTATACGAGCGGGTAACCGATTTGTAACTGGGTCAGCCGCTTAATATGTGGATTCCCGGATTACCTGCACTCCGATCTCACATTTCGAGGGGATATTTGTAAATATCGAAGGAATTAAATATCCGTTTATACGAGTTTATTGAAATTTACCTTGTGCTTGGTCTATGTCATTTTACTATATGATTTTTCAATAATAAAGTTCATTGAAATTAATATAATATTTTTAAAGTTTTAATTGTAATATGTTGCCACTCTGTGTACAAGTTATCATACTATTTTATGTTAGATAAAAAAAAGGTGAAAAAGGTAAGCGAAACTTTATTCTATGTGCACACGCTGGTTTTTCTTTATTGTCCAGCAAATTCTGAAATAAAATAATTTGAGAAATGGCACTTTCACTTCTCTTTCTTATTACAACAGAAGCTCTAGTCTTCAGCATACCTAGACAATGAGCATAATCACTACCGTCTCCCAAAAAGGTCTTGCCCAAATTTGATAGTCCCATCGCCTGCACAATAGCTCGAAATTGCTTACATTATACCGCTTTTTTCACAGGCACCTTAATAAAATTTCATCGCCAGTTCAATGACGATTGGTTTTTGCATAATTTATTTGTGTTATTCATTGCAGCGCGAACCCTTTTCGAATAAGCGAAAAGTTCTTGAAAACTTTTATTGTTTACGCAGTGCTTTGGGAGCCGGGTACGATTGTTTTCCTGTCTCTGTCTTTCTTAGGCCTGGGATACATTAGGTACGATCATTGACTAAAATCATAGGATAGGGTCAATCTTCCGAAGGCGTGTTAAGGCGAGTGATGTTAATGACACTCCCAACCGATGAGCTTTTTTTTAATTGATAGGACATAACAATAGCGATAATAACTTAATTGAATAAAGGGAATATTCAAAATAGTCTGCTAAATTAAAGCTACTATTGCTACTTCTTTTAATGACCTAAGTCAGAGTGAGAAATAAAACTGCTCTTGGATCAGTTTTAAGTTAGCAGACCATTAAAACTAACTTTATAGCAATAAAGTGCTGTGTGATAATTTTATTATTCTAAAATAAATAAAATTATAAATGAGCGGGCAAATGTAAAAAACTAATACTGGACTACTGGACAATTCACACAGTAGTATCTGCTTTCAAATTAAGCAGATGTCTCCAGATTGTGCCTACCAGGATATAATAAAAAAAAAATGGCTATATGTGGAGAAAACGAAAACATTTAGTTGTAGCCTGCGCTAAAAAAATTATAAACTTTATTCCTATTTTTAGAAATTAAGTTTTCGGCGAAATGCACTTTTATTTATCTATTATTCCCTCTAAAAATTTACATTATTCTTGCAGTACTTTGATCATTGGTTCTGTGTAGCTCCGGCTTAAAACCTTTTCAATTTTCTTTCCCATTCTGACCTGTTATTGCTTACTCAGCGGCTGCTTCCTTTCAACCCTTTATTGGATTGATATCAGATTGTTATTTTTTTGTTTTGTTTGTTAAATTGGCACTGTCATTATTTTTGCAGATAGCTAGTTGGGGCAAAGGGTCCGGTCTGGTATGACTGAATGTTGAAATGTACGCATTCCAGAAAGAACAATTCTAAAAATGTACTTTTCCCAAAATGTCTGAAATAAAAAAAGCCTGATTTGTTAAATGACTGAAAATAACAACTGCCCATCAACGTACAATTGCAAACAAAATTTGTAAATACATATTTTTACGATATTAACGTAGTCATATTTTTAAAAATTCCTTAACGTTTATAGGTAGGTACCTAATAATAAAAGTTATTATAAAATTAGTTTAAAACAAGTTAAATATACTTTTATTTTTAATTAAAAAAGGTAAAATTTTATTTTTGATAAAAATTTTATGTTGTGTTATATGAGATATACATTCGTGCGCTGTGCGCTAAGGAAGTGAACAAGCCGATGCAGTAGGTATGATAGGCCCTGTGAGAGGAACAAACTACTTTGCGTAGTATTAATGACAACCAAGGGATGAATTCGATGATAGTTTTCGAATGAATGTATATAGTAAGCTTATGCACACAACTCAAACAAAGGCTTTAGATTACGACTGTACCAAATTCATAAGTCATTTCGAAATTCAGACATTACACAAATCCGTCTTTCTGGATTTCAGACATTATGGGAAAAGTACGTTTTAAAAATTGTTCTTTCTGGAATGCGTACATTTCAACATTCAGTCATACCAGACCGGACCCGGGGCAAACAGGAAATTTGTAAATTTCTGTTGCCATCCGCAATTGGGTAGTTTCATTTCTATTTTCAAAGGTACTTATTAGGAAGCTGTTTGGCCTTTATTCTTGAAGATCATCAAACAAAATTCAAAAACTATGAATATAATCAAGCAGAATTTGTTTTCACCGAATCACAGCATTGTTGAAAACAGAAATTAAAAATAAAAACCTCCAATGACCATTATATTATACACTGTACATAATACTGTGGTTCTTTATAAACAAAATTACTCAAGGGTATCATTTTCTACTAACTAAAGTGCGTATATTACGAATACGCGGTGATTTTTCTAAGATGGCTGACATTTTTTATTAAAATTTTTACTCATGGGTGTCGTTTTCGACTAACTTGAGGCCGTAGATTACGAATATGCCTGAAATGTTGCTGGAATTTTTTTGCTTAACTCGAGGGAATTTTTTTCGACTCAATAGAGGGTGAAGTTTTAATTCTAAGTAATACGTATGTATAGTAATAGCAGTTCTGGCCACGCGCATCGCGCCTATTTTAAAAAGTAAAAAACTTTTCTCTCGTCACAAGCACTGTAAAGACGTGTCCCTAGAATCTTTAATTAAATTCGTAAAGGAGTAGGTTAAAAGTAAAAAAAAAGTTAGGGATCCGCATGAAAAATTCAATAATTGAACCGTGCGCTGTAATATGCATATATGCAATCTCTTTTTCTATTATGGCGCGTCATAATAGAAAAAGAGGTTGAATATATAGCGCACGGTGCTTGCTTTTTCTCTACGGCCAGTGTCAGTTATGGAGTGTCGAGTCAATGTCAAAAACCCCAATGCTGTTAAAAAAAGTAAGGGATCTGCATGAAAACTGTGAAACCCATTGTGTCAGAGTGCATAATTTCTGACATTTTTGTTTAACACCCGTGCGAAGCCGGGGCGGACCGCTATTATTTTATATTGATAAATGAAATAAGATATAATGCTATTTTTAAGGTAATGAAGTGAACAGAAGCTTTTACTTTGTTAGGCGGTTAGCAGTCGAGTTGAGGCATAGCCTGCCCGAAGTTTTTTTTTTATAGATAAATTGATATTTTGTAAATATTACAACATAACATCCATAACAATAGAAACGCAAATTAGATATGTTTCTAACTTGTTTACCTCAAACGGCGTCCCTGTAGATAAGTTCAAACAAACTAGATGCATCAACACGCTAATCTGTGAGTTAATATTTGTGGAGCAAATTACATGAGATAGGTAACTGTTGTGCCTCTATGTTTGAGTTTAGTCAGAAATTACCTGAGAACAAACTTATGGAGCAAGTCTTGATATTCTTTATTAGTTTGGTTTATTATAAGTTAGTTGGTTTAGTACTTCTGGGGTAAAACTCCCCAAATTGAATAGAGTTGTCATAGTACGTCCCCATCATTTTAATTTTCATCATCGATTTATTTTACTTTTAAAGTCGTTTTAACGTAACTTTTAGTAACACATCACGAATGTCACGGTGTTATGATAACAGTGGTGACAATGAGCATTATCATTAAAATAAATGTTCACAAATTTACAAATAAAATAAAGTGACATAAAAACGATTTAAGATCCAATATTTATTTAAAATCTTAAGGATAATACGGAATAAACAAAATATGCACAATTTACTTGCTTGCCTAGGTTCTACCAACCGAATAACCAAATAATTTGGACCCCAAGGGTTGGTTTGGTTGGTGCTTTATCTCTTTGTCTGGCCATTACGGCCGGAAATAAGATATAATATGTTTACAAAAAACATTATCATTCTCAATATCTCGAATAAATTGTGATGTGTACAGAATTCTATTGATAATATGTACGAACTCAAACGTAAAACCTGAAAACGAACAATTTAAAAATAGTAAATAATATTTAAAAGGACTTCAATCATTGATAAAATTCGATTCTACCAATTTAAAACTATGATCTTGAAAGTGAATGAAAAAATCACGTTGTTCCATATCCCGAGACAGCAGTAACAAAGAATTGTAGCAGTATTGTAGTGTAAACTCAATCATTCGCCAAGCATTAATAGCATTGGAAAGTATTGAACTCACGAGGCTCGACGATGATAACGTTATCTGTTAAGAAACCCACTGATATAATCGTGTTTGCATCTATTTCTCACATGCAGTGAACCTCGCATTACTTAGATACCTCGCATGTATCTAAGTAAATTGTGTGAATCAACATTGGTTCGAAGTACATTTAAAATTTTAAACTTACAATACATATTGTAAAAAATATTTATATACGCAGCATATTTTACTAGTAGTCCGCCCCGGCTTCGCACGGGTATTTAACGGAATAAAATCTTTCATGCGGAACTTTTAGAAAATATTCTACAACCTATGTTCATCAGGAAAATTAAGGAATCTAATGGTGAAATACTTTTTCAAATCGGTCCAGTAGTTTTGGCCTTTGGCCTATTCAATTCAAAGAATCAAATATTTCCTCTTTATAATATTAGTCTATACTAATATTATAAAGAGGAAAGATTTGATTGATTGTTTGTTTGTATGTTTGTTTGTTTGTTTGAATTGAATAGGCTCCGAAACTACTGGACCGAGTTAAAAAATTCTTTCACCATTAGAATCCTTAATTTTCCGTGATGAACATAGGCTATATAATATTTTCAAAAAAGTTAGGGATCCGCATGAAAAATTCAATAATTGAACCGTGGGCTGTATATTCAACCTCTTTTTCTATTATGGCGCGTCAGAATAGAAAAAGAGGTTGTATAGCGCACGGTGCTTGCTTTTTCTTTACGGCCAGTGTCAGTTTTGGAATGTCGAGTCAATGTCAAAAACCCCAATGCTGTTAAAAAAAGTAAAGATCCGTATGAAAACTGTGAAACCCATCGTTTTAGTGTGTATAATTTCTGAAATTTTTGTTTAATACCCGTGCGAAGCCGGGGCAGGCCGCTAGTATAGATATATAATGTATATCAGTCATCTTAGTACCCATAAAACAAGCTCTGCTTAACTTGGGGCTAGATAATGCTGTGTTTATTGTCCAACACTATTTATCTATTTTAAAGAGCAATGTATGAATCAAGGAGTAGGTACTAAATGATAACTTCACGTTCACTTTTATCACTAGTGATAAATACAAGTCCATTAGACTACTGATAACAAAATCCTGATTTTCTTTAGCACTTAAACTGATAATGCCAGTTTAGGTAAAGTTACACTTTCCTTTTCATGTTCGACGAAAGTGTTTTTTGTAGTACTTATCACAAAAAAGAACCTGAAATATAGGAGTTATTTTCGAAATGGTTAAATTATAATAAAAATAATAATGTAAATCATAACACGAGAATATCTTTCCAACAAAGGGCCAAAGTTAGGCTTCATTAATATTGTAATAAATAATAGATACGTCAAAACAAAATGCCAATGCAATATTTTGGGGCTGTGTTAGTAAATTTTGATGGCTGATTATTATAGATTCTAGGAAAAGATAAAACATGTTTTGAGATCCAAGCAAAAACAAAGTATCAAAATGATGCCTTGGCAGAATCACAAAACAAGTTCTACGTAAGAATTACATCACTTAGCTCGATGAAATCATCTCTCACTGCAGTCAATGCACCGAGATCTCTCTGATATCATTATTTTGCTCAATTACTGCGGTGTATCAACATACGATACCGCAGTCAACCTTACGTCAGAATTAAACCACCACTCAACAAACACAATCAATGCAAATGGTAACACTCGAGTGATCAAGTGCTTTTCCTTCTGCGATTTTATCTGCCGCTTGGAGCGGAAGTCGGGCGATGCGCGCATCTACCGCATCCCGTTTCACTCTGTCCTCCAATCGCCTCCGACCTTCGGCCGAGCGGACCTCTTCGGTCCTCCCTCAGTCTTACTCCGCGAGCTGATACGCACGGACGTACGCCGCCGTCGCTCTGTAAATTCCAGTTTCACGAGCTTTCGATTTACCTGTGGATTCTAAGTGGAATGTGTCATTTTTAATATCTGTGCAATTTTTTTGTGGATTAGCGGCAATTTCACCGTTGGAAAAACCCATCGTTTTATTCACAAGGTCGGTACTTTATGCTTTGCGAATAATAATGAGATTGGATGCATTGGGAATGTCGCATGTCCAGTATTTATTAGCATTAAAGGTCCGTTTGAGTGAAGGTTTTTTCTTTAATGTGTATTATAGTTCATTGACGTTTGGATACTGCCGCCGGTTTGTTTTTGTAATTGTTTTTTGTTGCTTGAACGGTTTTATTGCACGGTTGTACTCAATGCGCAAAAATTTATTTGCATGGCTTTGTTTTATTTTTGTAGTCTTTTAATTATAAATAGATTTCATTGTGAATATTTTTAGTCATTACTTTAGCATTTGAATTAATTATGTTGTTGGTTTAGACTCGTTATTTGTGAATCAAGATAACAATGTATGTCGATATTAGGTGGTAATCAAATTTCAAGAAAATCCTTTTCATTATCGTTTCTGATTACTATAAATTACCAACTGATATTGATAAAACAAAATGTTGATAACGAGGGCTTAGTAATGATATGGATATATTATATTAGATAATAGATTATAAAGTTTTTCCAAACCGAAACTGTTAATTTTCGTCAAACAAATCTAGTAAAACACTCCAATGTAGCACTTTAAGATATGTAGCTGAATTAAAATTGCATTGAATTATTTTGGGTTATTAATAAAAAATAGTTTTGCACAAACAAACAACTTTTTTTTTCATATAATTCATTTACAATTTATAGTGTAATATAGTTATAAATATAATCATATTTCAACATTTATAGTGTTTGTATCATACTCGGTATTAACTATTATTTTGGCAAGTACTTCTTGAATTACATTCTTTATTAATTATAGCTATGTACTGTATTTGTTTGGTACCTACCACATAACACCATACTTATAAAGATCGTTTGATATTTTTAATTTATTTACTCACTAGCGGCCCGCCCCGGCTTCGCACGGGTATTAAACAAAAATTTCAGAAATTATACACACTAAAACGATTGGTTTCACAGTTTTCATACGGATCTTTACTTTTTTTTAACAGCATTGGGGTTTTTGACATTGACTCGACATTCCAAAACTGACACTGGCCGTAGAGAAAAAGCAAGCACCGTGCGCTATACAACCTCTTTTTCTATTCTGACGCGCCATAATAGAAAAAGAGGTTGAATATACAGCCCACGGTTTAATTATTGAATTTTTCATGCGGATCCCTAACTTTTTTGAAAATGTTATATAGCCTATGTTCATCACGGAAAATTAAGGATTCTAATGGTGAAAGAATTTTTTAACTCGGTCCAGTAGTTTCGGAGCCTATTCAATTCAAACAAACAAACAAACAAACAAAAATACAAACAATCAAATCTTTCCTCTTTATAATATTAGTATAGATGACTTCAAATACCAAAACCATTACAGTAAAATGAGGTATAATAATATCATCATCAGCCTATAATAGCCCACTGCTGGACCTCTAGGCCTCCCCAAATGAGTGCCATAGATGGCATTATTCATCATTTGGGGGTTATTGCCCATAATCCCCACGCTGGGCATGCGGGTTGGGGATCGCAGTACGGTGGTTGTCTGCAGAGGGTGCTGCTGCCCACCTCCCGGTGTGGATAATAATATCATATTTTAAATACTTATAATTAATCATCACTGTCTATACAAATATGGTCGTTCATTTAAAAACATAATTAGTCGATGTAACAGAAGAATGAGTGTCGAGGTCATCCTTAAGAAATTGAGGTGCTTGAGTAAGCAAAACACTGTTACATAAGGATGCGAGTGATGACATTTTGGAATGTGAAGCAAGTTTTAATTGCTAATGAATTATGGAAAAAAGTTGAAACAGCGTCTCGCAGAACAAAAGGTCATGTTATTGATGGAGAAATTCTCTATGATTAGGCTAATGTTAGGCTATGACTGGGCTAACATGAGTTTGTGGTGAAAGGTGTCAGATTCGTACTTATGCATATTGAATGTTTTCATGGACATCAATCTATAGGTACTAATATTATAAAGAGGAAAGATTTGATTGTTTGTTTGTTTGAATTGAATTAACTACGAAACTACTGGACTGATTTAAAAATTATTTCACAATTAGATTCCTAAATATTCCGTGATGACCATAGGCTATAGAAAATTTTCAAAAAATTTAGGATTACGTATGAAAAATTAAATTTTTGTTAAATAACAGTGCGTAAGCCGCTACGGGGCGGGCCGCTGCTAGTAAAATATTAAACTTATCACAACACAAGGCAACCATGTTTGAAGCTCTTGATTTTTAAGTACTTAAAAAAATATACATATAGTAAATAACTTCACTTATTCATAGACTGTCTAGGTCTACACAAGTACTAACAAGAGATACATATATAGAAAATGATTATTCGAGAAAACTTCAGAACTATTTTAATTATTTTCTTGAATTTTTTAACATTGCATTATTATAAGTAAATTTCCTTTATTTAAGGTATTAGTGCATTTTCAAACATATCTTCATTGCATGCACGCTTTGCCCTACTTAAGCATGCATATAGCATAATCACAACCAACGTAAAACATTGGGTTTCCAGAAAGTTTTAGGTAGGTATGTTCTTCTAAAATAAATACCCTAAAGTTACCGTCAAGATTCGAAGAGCAATAGTTTTGAACTTGTGAAGATCGTTCAAATAACCGAGAACTAATTAGTAGATGAGTTTGACCAAAGAAGCCAACATTCACCACCTAAAAGAGGCAACATTCAGAACCGTGTCAATGACTTTCCAGCCCGGTCGCCGTAAAATTACGGAAGTAATTTACTGCTAATGCCGCTAATTTATGAGTATTGGGTGGTCGGTAGTAAAACTTTGATTCCCGTTATTAGTTTTACAGAAAACCATGGAGTTACTGTTTGGTTGTTTATTTACGAAAGATTATGGAATATTTTGTTTTTCTGTAGGTAGAATATTTATACGGTTAACTTATTTTATTACTTGCGGTCCGCTCCGGCTTCGCGCGGTTAATAACAAAAAAATCAATTTACATGCGGATAATTTTTTATATATATATATAATTTTTTTGAAAATATTCTATAGCCTATGTTCATAATGGAGAATTTTGGATTCTAATGGCATAATAATTTTTCAAATTGGTCCAGTAGCTTCGTAGCCTATTCAATTCAAACAAACAAACAATCAAATCTTTCCTCTTTATAATATTAGTTTAGAAAACTGTTGCTTATAATCATCAGCAGCCCTTAGCACATAGGCCTCACTTGTCTTTCGACCTTGTCTTCAGCTTGTCGCATCCAGCATCTGCCTGCAGTATTTCGCTAGTCATTATACCGCCTGATCGGAGAGCGTCCTAGTGTGTCGTGGTCTTAAGAACACGTTGCTTTTATCCAAAAATATTCAACATTCATAATTATAAACTTTCCTGTATGATAGGATAATGTAGGCAGGTAAAACACAAGAGAGGGTTTTTGTTTCACGTTTTCCTCATGTCGTATAAGTCTTTTGATTCAGTTATCCTATACACAAAAATTTTAAAATTTCATAATCGAATCATACACGGTGGGTAAAGCATCGCTAGAGGCAATTTTTTCACCTTTTGCTTGTGTTGTTATGTTTTTTTTTATTCAGCAATCCATTCTATCTCATGGGATTAAATTTATATTTATAAACAATTTATCTCTCTCTCCCAATAAGGTTTGCTGGAAGAGAACTCTTTTTATGGTTAAGCTCACCTTTGCCATTTCTTTTACATTAATGTTTTTTGTATATTTTATCACGCAATAAAGAATTAAGAAAGAAAAATACAATATTCTATTTTATGAATTTCCATTTATTATTCACCTATACCTGGCTTGACCTGGAATGTACCGGACTTCGTGAATAACAACCTTGCTTTACCAGTTTGGTACATCTTGTGGATGTGCAACATGGCCGTTGACCCCATTGGAGGTTTCGATGGGTTTCTTATGTAAATATTTAGCAATATAGATTAATAGCAATAAATAACGTTTTTGAAAATTATTATAGTATTCAATTTATAACATCGTTGATCCCCAAACTCAATACACTGTATCTTGGATTCTTTTAATAAGAAATATTGTACGATAGACTTGCATCGTAACAAATGGCTTAAAATTAGTCGTACAAAGTTTTATAGTAAAAATAAATGTTAAGCTACATTTATTCTATGAAACCACATGAATAATTTGAATCTGTAACGGTTAATTTGTACTAAGTTATGCGTGTTAGGGTTGTTAGCACCTGCATCAAATTTAAAGTAAACTGGTTTCAACCGGTTTTCATAGGCTAAATTCTGCTGTAATACTGTGGGTAAGCTGAAGCTTAGGTAATTAAGCATGTACCCGTTAATGGTTCAGCACAGCAGATGTACCTCAGATTTTAGGCGAGATTTTATAGCCGTTCGTAATCATGCTAAGCCGTAACTGCTAAACGCTAGCTCACGAATATGGGCGTAATTGCCGAAACGGTTTAGCCAATAAATATACACGAGTACGTAGATATCGGTGATAAAAAGATGGCTACAATATCCTACATACAACAAAAACATCAGCCTATATAGTCCACTGCTGGACATAGGCCTCCCCTAAATAATGAGCGCCATATGTGGCATTATTCATCATTTGGCCATAATCCATATTGCCCATAATCCCCACGCTGGGCATGCGGGTTGGGGATCGCAGTTCGGTGGAATTGTTCTACAGAGGGCGCTGCTGCCCGCCCTCGGTGTGTTTCCCTTAGTCGCCTCTTACGACACCCACGGGAAGAGTTGGGGTAGTGCAATTCTATGCCGGCACCACACGGCAGTATCCTACATGCCAATGTTCAATAACCTTGAAAATATATTTTGAGGCCAGTCAAGAAATATTATTTCAAGAAGTATTAAACTTTCCCCGGAAAAGTCCCTAAAAATTTACTTACATCTTAAAGCTCAGAGAGCCACCAATTAAAGTTATGGTGCGAATTTTAATTCCACTAATGATCGGCATTCAATATCGCTTGGTCTCGTTTATTACCGAATTCACTAACGAGCTAATTATCTAACTGTAATAGTTATGCTGATGCACTAAGGACTTTATGTAGTCACGATACGGTTGAGACTTGAAGCTTTCGCATAAAGCGGTTATAGATTCCCACGGGGCTGATTCTCGTTCCGCATCGAAGGGTGGAAGCATAGTGAAGGCATAGTAAATATTTTAATAGAACAATAACTTTACGTGTGCAGGTCTTTTATGGATAGGTTTGTTAAATTTGTTGAAGTAATTGAATAATGTTACCTAAACTGTTTTATATGTAATGTAAGCAGTATTTGTAATAATAATAATGGGTAATTTACCTCGTTTTCTCTATGTTTTTTAGGTTTAATAATTAGTTGACATGCTCGATTTACCTAAAATTTGAATGTAGGTATATTAAAAAAGGTAGATGTGTTACTGTTTTGAAATGTTTGTTGTGTCTGGTGTAATTACTCATCGCGTTGCGATGTTTCGCCGAGAAAAGTTGTTGCGTCTCTTGCACGATTTACCTAAGTCAATTTTACGATACTCTGGCTCGTAAAACTTTAGGGTTTCCGATTTGCGGTGACAAGGACAAATCAACTTGTTGATTTCTTCTTTTAACAAACTTTCAAATGGTCCCATGAAATAAACTTTCAATCAAGACCTACACCGATAGCTCTAGCGGAATTCTATAATGTCTGGGTCACTATTGATTTTTCATCGTGTATGTTATGACATCATCATCATCATCAGTCTATGTTAGTGCACTGCTGGACATAGGCCTCCCCTTATGTTATGACATACCTACACTTATTTTTATTTGAATTGTTCTAAATTGTAAATTTTCTTTTTCTTATAATTATGCATTTTTATATAAATATGCGGGAGATACAGCTTAAAAATTAACGGTAAATTTGAAAACCTTTTATTAAAGGAAATATTATTTTAAGAATTCCTCGTACCTAGATGTGCCTAGCAGACTACCACTACTATCTGCTATAAAACTTTAACCATATCTCTTGTCCACACCTCCTTTAGAAACACGCAGGCAAGTCTTTATATAAATTAAGAATTACCTCCAAGCCTTCTGGATTTACGACTTTTGTTTTAAGGAGTTAAATTTTGAAGGTAAGCTTGTGGATATATAACGTTAATTCGGAATGGGAATAGGTGTAAAGATTTTATGCGTCAAGCTCCTAAAATTGCAATATTTACAAATAGCAATGATACAAAATGATAACACAATCTGTTACAAAGCACTAATCTTCGGTAAGTATTATTATAACAGGACTAACTAAGCATGCCAAGTTTCGGACTGATGACGGACAAATGGAATTTAAATAGTAAATTTACCGACTCAGTAAAGTTTATGCGAAAGATAAGTGAAAAAGTTTTTGACCAATCGGTATTGGAGCATGGCACATATCAAATTATGTCTATTTCAAATGCTTTTTGTTATTTGAAAGATACGCGGCATAAGAACTACCTATTTGATAATATGAGAATTCATCTCTTGCAATAGATTGAAGTCATATATTATTAATAAGCTACTGTCCACGACTTCGCACGCAGTTTTCCAGTAGCCGATGTCCGTCCGCGGGGTATTGTTTAAAAAGATAACAAACCTAAAAAGTAAAAAGATACTGATAGACAGAGATACTTTCGCTTTT
Organism: Eupithecia pulchellata; assembly: GCA_963931895.1. NCBI lineage: Eukaryota > Metazoa > Arthropoda > Insecta > Lepidoptera > Geometridae > Eupithecia > Eupithecia pulchellata. The sequence goes on along the minus strand of OZ007533.1, from coordinate 9,695,259 downwards.
ATAATTTAAGTATGGAATCTAACTTTATTTAATAAACGTTGCTCAACAGTTTTTGAGTCGTCAACTACGAAGACAAAGCCATTCAAATGTAGAAAACCCTTCTAAGCAAGCTTCACAGGGACTAACATGTACCCTGCATACATTACATTCTGATATTATCGAGGCATTACTCCCGACAAATGGATAGGTACTTTCAAGAGCACAGCAAACAGGTTCTGACCGTTACCACGCTTCATTGGACACGAAGCTTGCATAGCTAGTACTGTACTGGTACAGAACACAAGAATCAATTCACTACTTTGATAAAGTATATATCAGCTATATTGAAAATTGTTTCACTTGTTTATTTTTATATTTGCATATATTAAAAAGTTTGTCAAATTTGGCACGTACTAAAAGATATTTATAATACATTGTTTTATTTCGTTTTGTTTTCTATATTCTGCTTATTGCATATTATTTGACTTTTTATATTGAAGCACTTCAACCGCAGGATCCTGTTAGCGACTGTCGCTTTCGATTCTATCGATTTGTACCTGAGTAGGAGGATTAATGATGTGGACTGCGGTGTCAACTTAGGCCGTTGATGGTCAAGTGTGTAACCGCATAGGGTTTTCAATACACACTGCTAAACACAGGTAAATGGTAAGACAGGTTTTAGTTGATTAAGAATCGGATGAACTTGTTACGATGATGATAGGTTTCGCAAAACTCGCTTGATTGCTTTCGCGTATGTTTTAATTATACAAAAATTGGGTTCTCTTGCTTCAATTTTGGGGTTAGGACTTCCTGAGATTAAAATGCATTATTTTCATATTGAGTTTTACCAGAACCAGTTTTCATATAGGTTGTTTTTCTGATGGATTTTTCTGATGGAAATAACATATTCCATTAAAATTCATGACACTTAAGAATTTGAATTCTTAAAACATAAATGTAGTTCTCGATGTTTATCAATAGATAGATCTAATAATACATTCCTCACAACGAACATTTCTATATCTTTAGAATAATTTCGCAAAGTGGAATGAATATCCATAAATTGCTTCCATATATAAAAGCTACGGACATTTAAAGGAAATAATAATCTGTGGTATGTTAATGTAAATGAGATAAGAATGCATGATGAAGTGTCTAACACGAACGACAGTGAAGTGGTGATCGTGACTATAAAGTAATAGATATCGTGTATTTAAGTAAGACGCAATATAACTTGGACAAAATACATATTTTTTTCATATTAATGTAGTAACTAATAGGAAGCAATCAAAACTATAGAAACACAAACGATCTCAGTCATCACATGAATGACATCATTGTTGTTTCAGACAATTGGCAGAATCATAACACCCATTCTTCGTCATTAGAGAGAAAGATTATTTCGTATGCAGCAAGGCAATTATGCGCTTAATTCAGGGCTTTGGACTCTCTAACAACTGCGAAATTATTATTAGACACATTTATGATACCTAACGGTTTATATTAGATTTATAGAAAGTACTTTTAAAAATGGATAGTAATTGAATGTTGGTAAGAATTTTAATAATTCATCATAAGTTGCGCATTTTGTCTATAAACTAATATTATTCTAGCAAAACAACTTTGTAAGGTTATGTAAAATCTCTAGTAAGTAAACGAAGCTTCGTATCATAATATTAGTATATTGCTCAAGAAAATAAAGCCGTAGGCAAAAGGCTAGGTAATAAAAAATATGGTGGCTGTTTTCCATTAGACGACGGCGACGTTGTAAAACAAGTTCTAATCACGCTCATTATGCAAAAGACATTAACAGTTTCATTACATACGTCGCGAAGCAAGTTCTATAACTCAGGTCTTTGAACTACACATACGTTTGATACTTTTGTTGCTCCTATGTTATTAGTACCTTCGTCTTCATCTTAGCTTGCTCGCACATTGCCTTTTGTAACAGGAACACTCAAGCGTTTCTCTACTTGATGTTTGTAATGTAAAGATGAGAATATAACAACATAAAACTAAAATCATAACTTTTGCAAAGGGTTTTGCAACCCTTTGCAGAAGGCATTCATTACCATGTTAAAGAACGGCTAACAGTTTGCGAATTAAACTTCAAGATTAGTGAAAACCAAAACCTAGATATTTTTATTAAAATAACGTAGAATTTTTTATATAATTTATCTGTCCATACCTTGATTTTGTATAAATTATGTAAATCAAAATAATACCCGTTTACCTATTAGTACTGGGAAGTTTTCCATTTTCCGTCAAACGAAACGAGACGCTTATTTTAAGACTAAAAACAGTTTCATGAAATAGTTTTTTAAAAACTCTTTTTTGTTCACCAGTAATCGTCACTTAAAATGAACTCTCCTTCATACTTCACCCAGGCTTAGGACTGTCTGAATAATTAATAAGTACCTATTACTTATTATTATTGCAGGCGTATTTAAAAGTTCATTTTATATACATACGTTGTTATCTACAAATTTACATTTTATTTACAGTTACTTACAAACGAAATCTGTTTTCGTCCATATTTACATTGAGGAACATTAGTTGCCTCACTTTCTCAGTTTTGAGACTGGCTCGTCTATCCGAAACGATGAGCCCTGTCTTGCTGAACATGCGTTCGCATGGAACAGATGTCCCAACTACATTGCAGTTCTTCCTGTATATTGTGGCCAAGTTGGGATATATATTACGATGTGCTTGCCACCACTTTTGAGGACAGTTATGTACACCAGAAGCATCTCTCCTCGGCAGGATATCATCATCCACATACATTTGTACTTCTTTAATGGCCTTTGACAATGGTGTGCCCTGCTGCGACGAGATCTTATCTTTCATAAATTTGTCAAAAATGGTCCATGCTCCTGCCACAGATGCAGTATTCGACGAACAAGAAATCGAAGGTGGCGCAGCTGAAGAATTCACAAGCCGCTGCATGGCAATCATGTCTTGAACTTTATCTTGCACTCTGCGTTTGGTCTTCGTAGCTTCCGTCTGGTCAGAAAAGGCGGCCATTTTGTAGCGCGGATCTAAAAAGGTACACAATGAAAATGTACCGCTCCTTTCAACGTTCCCTAGTTTCGTTTCCAAATTAATTTTTAGAATCTCGATGAAATTTTTAATTTTTTCGTCTGCTTCTAGCTCAAAAACTTGGCACGTTTCTTTCAAAATTCTTGTCATTACGATGACATCTCCTCCCGTCACATATTTTTCGGCACTCATTATGTTCGTCACTTCTTCAAATGGCTTTAAAATCCGACATAACTGTGTAAATGCCGACCATTCCTCCTCTGATATAATAGGCAAATTTTTGTTCAGGATTGCTAGAGTTACTTTTATTTCGTCCTTTAAATCTGTGAAGCGCTCTAACATATAAAAGGTGGAATTCCAGCGAGTTTCCACCTCTTGAATAGGTCGTTTTGGTGTCTTGTTATTCAAAACTTGTTGTTTGATCAGCTTGTCTGAAGCAACCGTGCTTTTTTTGAAGAAAGCTACAATTTTTTTTACCTTTCCGATGCTATCTTCAAATGACTCCAATGCCTTCTGCAGTATCAAATTTAGTTTATGCGCAAAGCAGCCATAGTGTTTCCACTTGAGGTGGTCTGTTACGGCGTTTGTTACATTTGACGCGTTGTCGGTTATAGCAAAATTAACTTTGTCAGTTAGATTCCACTCATCGGTTATTGCACGGATTTTACTGGCAATATTTTCTGCTGTATGATTGTCTTCAAAGTGACAGCAGTCCAACAGAACAGTTTTAAATTCGAAGTTTTTATTTAGGTAATGTCCAGTCACTGCTACGTAGGACTCAGTTTTGCGCGATGTCCACAGATCAAAAGTTATGCAAATAGCGTCACAATCAGCAGCAATTTCGGGTTGAATTTTTTCTTTGGTGCTTTTGTACAGTAACGTAAGCTGGTTGTTCGATAAAGTTTTTCGTGATGGCAGTTTGTACCCTGGAATCCATGACATCAATTTTTTAAATGACCGTTCTTCTACTATACTGAATGGGTGAAACGAATCTATACATAAGTTTAAAACATCTTGATCTATCATTTGTTTTTGTTCTTTAGATATTTTTTTGGGAACATACGCATCCATAACATTTTGCCTTCTGCGTTTCGCCCCTGAAACTGGTAATGTTGGCACTGATAACCCCAGTGCTGGTGTTTCCTCAGACTCATTCGCGTCGCTTACAGGCTCTGAAGCACTTGATGTCGATGGCTGTGGTTCAATGATTGCTGAAGTCAATAAGGCTGATGTAGTAACAATTGGACGAGTGACATTATCCGTTTCGTTTAGTTGGGTGTTGGCCGTGCTAGATTTCTCCACTACGGAGGGAAGAGAGGCAAAAATTGAGATGTGTTTGCGTTTTAAATGAGCTTTTAAATTTGCCGTTGTGGACTTGAAACTCAACTCATCTTTACAAGTCTTGCACACTGCCTTACTATTATTATTTTGGGATTTTTCAAAATAATCCCAAATTTCACTAGAATTTTTCCGTTGGGACATTTTCTTTATTAGGTATCTGTAGAGTGTCCGTAAATCAATTACCTACCAATTATATGTATAGATGTACCTATTTAGATACATAGGTCCTATATTTACAACAACAATCCGGCCGTAAGACGGCAAATCACTGAAAGTTTCTGAATATTTACAGTTTTCACGAACTACACTGGTTATAGATATTATGTACACTATTTTACAATTAATTTACACTTCTCACTAGTCACAGAATAATAAGGTACTATCAAATCAAATCGAAGGATTGCAATTTGTTTGTAGTGATTGAGATAAAGCAATACACAAACAATACACACGCACGTGTCAAGTGCAATGCAAAACAAAACAAACTTTACCTTTGAACTCCACTCGAATTTCACTCCTAAAGTTATTTTTTTAATTTGGTCGTTTTGTATCTTATCCGTATCACAATAGAGTTCAATATTCTATCCAAAAACGACATACGTAGGCGCACTTCGCAACGGGTTTCTTCAAAAACACGTTTTTCTGTAATCCCAGAGCAAACAAAATTTTACGTTCTATATATTAAGGATCTGTTTTGCCTGTTCCTATTCTATCCAAAAACGACATAGGTTTCTTCAAAAACACGTTTTTCTGTAAGGCCACAGCAAACAAAATTTTACGCTCATTAGAATAAGGATCTGTTTTGCCTGTTCCTGCCTGCCTTGTATAAAAACGTTTCGAGAAGCAGGGACAAACTATTTTTATTTTATATTTTATTGTTGAAGGATTAGAGTTCATTATCGTTCGCACCTGTCAGACAGATTTGAAACTGATTTGGCGCGTCGTTCCTTCCAATCATTTCGTTCGTTCAAAAAGTGTTTTACAGAAACTTAGTTTGTTCGTTGAGTCAAGTTCGTTTGACAGACTGGTTTCAGTCAGCATTAGATTCGTGACGTTTGACAGTTTTTCTAGTAAGTGTTTTTAGAATGAACGAGTAAGCGTTTTGACGTTTCACCTATACAAAGTGTTTCATGAAACTGTTATAAAAAAAAACGCCCAGTACTATTACCTATAACATGATCTAAGGGTCAAGGTAATCTACCACCCATGCACAAAACCACGCAAATAGTTGATATAATTTGCATTTGTTTATCTCAATCTACAAAAAATTTTAACGGTTTTCCGTCTCTATCTTATTAATTCATTGACTTGTAAGGTTTCCAAGAAATATCCCTCCGGGCTCAAAAAGGCATGAGTAGATTTAGATATGATTTTTTTCTAAATTTTGAGTATATGCCATGTTATACCCAAACAGATCATATCTAACATTAACACGCTAAACAGTTTTGTTTGATAACGTGATAATCAGGTACTATAGCTATTTCTTGTTTTAAAAAGTCACAATAATTATCGTGATTATCTTCTTCAAAAGTAAAGTTTAACATTTCCTCTGATCTCATCTTTTTACAACGAGGTATTTTTGTTTCACGAAACACACGTAGTGTTACCCATAGTGCATAGAACAGAATTCCTTGCGCGAAATTTCTGATAACACAGTTATTGTTGTTGCAAACTCATTGATTTGCCGATAACGTATCGCATGGGAGCGTTGATGGCTTGTGTTTTGAAATGGGAAATAATTGGATTGTGTTTCGGTTGTGAAATATTTTGTTTTAATGTAACTGATAAAGAAAAGCCAATACGGGGCCTAGCAACGGTATAGAATTTTGCTGGTTTTTCGTGTGGTGTGGTATTTTAGGTTTTTTTTTGTTGGTACACATCACCCATAAAACCACACCACCAGTAGTACACCTTATTTATGTTCCTCACCAATTTCATTGCTTCTACCCTAGTCTAGGAATTTTCTAGTCCTAATATAGTTTTGTACTACTTAATAAAAGACAACGTTGCGAATGTTGTCCTCAGACGAACATAAAGAAATTCGTTGATGGTTATCAGTAATTTCGTAGAATCCTAATTCCACTAAATAAGAATTAATCGCCTCACCTCTCCGTGCAGATAGTACCGAACGCACACACTTTATTTGTCATAGGAAAGCAATAGATTCGCAGAATTTGACCCCTCTATAATTCCAAAGTATGTTATAACTATCAAATTAATTGGAATGAATGCATAAATCAAATTGATTATGCTTCGGATAATCAATTTTCCAACGTCACACCATTATGCACAGCCGTTACGGGAGATATAATATATTTATGTAATATGATATTGTGATACGTATTATAATAACATATGAGCATGATTACATGCAGATCTGTGATAATTATGTACGTACATAACTTCGTACTAACTTGTTATCTTTTGTGAGCATCTTTCGACAAGAAATTTATGTTTTACGTTAACCCATGTTAGTTTTGATGCAGGAGCAAAACAATTTGGCGGTATCTATCTCTTTCATTTTATTTGTACACAGATATATAGGTACCTATTTATATGATGCACTGTAACAATAGACTCAGTTCAGAAATGTTTGTAAAGCAAATTAATTGTTATGTCGTATGTCAAAGTTGTTTTGCAAACATTTGACAAAAACTAAAACAGTGTGTCAACTGCTTCTGTTGCTACGGCCTCTTTGTGACCCGTGGTAGTTGTTAAAAGGTTTTGTCATTTGAGACATTGTATTGTTTCTTATTTTAATGGTGGTTACAATAGCTCCATACTACACCTATTTATTACGGATTTCATCAGCCATAATGCATATATCCACTTTTTGGTGACTACTACGAATGGCTTGGACACATTTTGTGTCTTGCTTGTTCTACGACAAAATATCCTAATTGTTTCTGTTTTTTGTTTCAGGTAATTACAATATTGAGTTATGAATGTACGTGAGAAGGTAAAGTACCTTCCGTAAAACATTGATAGTAATGACATTTAATCTTCATAGTGATCCAAAAATATATCGTGCTTATAAATTAAAAAACAAAGAGCAAAATTTACTAAACATAGTAATCCCAATATATTTTTCCTATATATAATGGAGAATCGGTGGTAAATTATGTTATGGCATTAACACTGTTTCATTAACAGTGTTCATGCCAAAAAATTCTAATGAATAATGAAGGAATAGGAAAGATAATAAAGTCGCACATAAACCATATTATAATGAAGCCTTGGGCAAATGAATATCAAAGGGCTTTAAACTTTAAGTATTACGGTCCCCAAATTAATAACAATCACGTTTTATGTAAATACGCCTTTAGAATATTAGTCACCCACGAAGTTAGAAATATCCATAATTAAGCTCGGCTTAGACATTCAAATGAGACTCAATGGTCCGCAGAGCGTGCACACTAATACCAAACTGTGCTTAGAAACTTGACAGTGTAACTTGTAACAAACATCTTTCTACCCGGGAGTCCGATGGGATATTTAGAGGAATTATGTCGTGATAAATCTGCGCTGACGACCAATGACTGCAGAAGCGATCACTTTTGAGTCCTGTTAAGATGCCTTGTTGAAATGAATGATGCCTTGTTGAGTTCATTGAGGTAATGTTTCTAGTGAATCTGGTTTTGATCATATGTGATTTAAAGATTTAGGTGTCGTGTTTCTTGATATAATCTGTGAAGAGATAATTGCTACCTTTTTGTCACATGTGAGAAATGTAAAGTTACAGGCGTTTCTTTGTATGGCAGATGTTTTAAGTTGTTTTCTGATACATGTAAGCTGAGGAATAAGCCCTAGCCCCTCGGAAACTTGCTTACTGTGTAGAATCAACAAACCAGTAAAGCTTCTAATTGCGAATCAGCGTGCTACATCGCCAGAATTATCACTACAGGTTATCTATGTACGAACAATAACAATTAGTAAGGACCAATGTAATTGTGTCATTGGGTTCTGACGGAAATTGGGGCATCACAGACCCTTTAGTTCCTTGCCATAATCCCAAGACTGTCGTTGAAATATTGACCGTAAAAGTCCATTAGTGTCCAATAGAAACTGTTGATAAGTCGAATTTGAAACATTAAGGTGTGGGCCGAGAAAGGGTTAAGCTCATAATGGAATATAATGGTAGGGATATAATATCTGGTGTGAAACTTATCGGGGGTATGTGAATTGGGTTCTGAAGATAAAACTATATTTAGAGTCTTAACACTTAAACAGTTAACTCTCAACAAAAAAAAATGTATGTATATAAAAAATGTGTAAAACAATGTATAGAATATAATCAGCGACATATGTTACTTGTTCCTAGATACGACGATCAAATAATTTTCTTTGATCATTTTCCAATCATGAAAAAATAAATACCTCCAATCTCCATCATTGGTTCAAGTATGGCATCAATAAGAAAGTAAATCTCATCGAATCAGATTCGGAATTGAAGAAAGAGTACTTCACACCCATTTATCAATTGTAGGCGTCAGTCACACAATAAGATGGTCTTAATACGTATAGACATTGTGCTCTGAAGATTGACCCACGTTTCGAGATGCGCTGTCAAATACAACGTGATAAAGGATGTGAATGCACGAATAAATGAGCTATCATCTACAATCTATGAGGACATTGTTATCGAAAATGAGATCGGCTGCTTTCACTTAAGCGTAATAGTTTTCTGAGAATTGCCATCACAAGTCCTTTGATTAACTCTCATCAACTGTTACAAGGAAGTTGACATGAATTTACTTAAAGTTACTGGTCACATGTGAAAACAACGACTCAAATGTTGATTCTCTTCTACGAATTGGATTAACATTATGTAGGAACACGTATGGGTATAGTTTGAAGTCAATTCATTTGATATTCTTGTATGCGCTTTAATTTACGTGTGGCATGCCAAACAATGTTCATTGATCATTGTACTTTGTAGAAGTAGGAATAAATAACAAAATACAACATTTTGGAAAGTCAAGGTAGAGCACGGATACTGATTTTCCAGAAACACAGAACATTGTCCCACAAAACCTGTTAAAAGTACCTATTAGTGTACAGTAACAGAATAGTAACAGAATAGAATAGCGTTTTTTGTTTTTTTTAATTATGTTTATTAGAGTACAGTCAGCCACGAAAGCCAATATTCTTTTTCGAATGGTCTGTAATGCTTTTAACCGCAGATGGTCATGAAAGCGTTGCCAGACTTTTTCCTAACCTAATGCAAAAATTACAAAAAACCGGGTACTTACCGGTGTATCATATACATATATGTACCATATATTCGCAGCAAGCATGAAACAACCGCTTCATTGCTCTTGCTAGCGAACACCTTGTTTCCCAGTACTAACAGCACGAACGTTCGCTTTGTGACTCGTAACATTACGCCCTGTAACATCGGTCAGTAGGTACCCGTTTTTATATTTAGATCAGACTACTCTTTTCGTATCTTCCTTGCTGACTGTGCCAATAGTTGTTTGAAATATACTGCTTTAATTATAATCAAACAGACACTATTGACAACAGCGCGAGAACAATAGCGATACCTACCTCTTAACAATGAATCATTATGGAGGCCCATCCAGAAATGCCGAGAGACGTGCTGCGTGACCTTTGAACTTCCGTGTGAAATGATCACGAAAATATTTGAAAGTGCTGTCACTATTTCGTAGGTATCATTCGTTCGTGAACCACGACGGCTGAATGAAAGTTACGTACGAGTATTCTGAGAAATCCCGCAATAATGTAAACGAATCAGCTGTGTATTATGAAGTGTCATCACACTGATGTTTTATTACAAATGCCTATTTTGAAAGCTGACGATAGGAAATTAAGGAATGAATATGGTTGTTATATTTTTTTTAATTAGGTATATAGATAGATAAATCATTATATTATTTGGTTCACAAACATAAAATTGCTTACATTTTTGACTATGTTCAGACCTTAAACAACACAATTGAAGCCTTTTACAGAAACTAGTTAAGAATTAAGATCTGCCACTTATTCGTTGTTACGAGTAAGGGGTAAATCGAAACGAACGAACTATTTAAGCAGAACTTTTTCTGCTAAGTCAAAACAGTTGATAAGTAGTATTATTTCTCACTTTTGTTAAATTGCAATGTAGGAATAAAAATATTTTTTAATGTCATTTTTATTATAGATTTTTTTATTTTTTACTTATTTAAATTGAAGAATCTGTGACATAGCTATGCTTTCAGACTCTTATGATATGAGTAAAGAAAGAAAAGAAAGAAAAAATACATACATTATTATAATACATTTTATTTCAACAAAAGCAATTCCGTGGTTACATGTACAAGCATAACAAATTTTAAGCTAGGTCAAAGCAAATATTTAGATACGCGTGAAATGTATTTCGATTTAGTTAATGAACGTTCATTAGTTTTCTTTCTGAATGTTACATACGATTGCCATGGAAAATGAATTGCAATTTAAAAGGAAGTAAACATTAATTTTAGTTTCTATGATTTTTCTCTATTTATTGCAGTGGCTCTATCTATCGATGTAGGTATAATCTTACTGCGAAATTATGCTGAAACTTTAGTAACAAATGCTGAACTATAATATCTATAACATTTTGAATGATATTATACGATAAACAAACTCCTACTTTGTAGCCGCATTGGAAGCACTGGTACCCAATGGGTGTACAAACAAACCACTAACTCGATGTTTACATTACTCGAGTTTGTTACTAGTTATTTCTTAATAATGGGTCAGCTAGTTTCATTGTGCTTTATGGGTTTTATGTTACTCTGCAATTCTTGTTTAATTGATAGTTAGTTGCTGGGAATAAAGAGAGAAAATTGTATGCATTATGTGCATAATCGTCTATCTAAATTATGGACAATCTTTCATAAACACAAGTTCTATACTTGTCTTTATAAAACGTTTACCATAAATAAACCCTAAGTTAGTAACCTAGTAACAATTAAAAATAACTACACAACAAGGATTGATAAAGTACGTTACTGGCGAGGTCAACATTTGTTCCTAGAAGATAACGTAAAATTTTTCGGCCAGCAATATCTTCTATTGATTCACGGTGGTAGTTAGAATAAAAGGCTCCCTCTGAAATAAACCAAGGCCAACTTAAAGAAGTTTAAATAATAACCAGGTTACGTAACACACAAATAAACTCTATTGTATAACGCAGTGACGGTATTGTACACGTATTTATTATTCTTATCTCGCGCTAAAGTTAATCCTTATTTCCGTCAAGCTATCTTTGTGTATTGTTCTCATTACATTTTATTTAATCACAGTTTTTTAGGTACTAAATAATTGAAATGAGTTTAGCTGATTTTTTGTTTGACTTGACTCATTATGTAAATAGTTTTGTGTACCTTTTTTGCATGGGAGGATATTCTTAATACTTACGTATATATATTTTTCATACATACCTATACTAAGCACGGTCTTTTTGCGCCAATATATTATGCTCATAAATATATTTATTTAGATCAGATTAGCAGATATTCCTTAATTCAACTTATTATCCACACCAGAAGTATTTGAAAACTAGATTTTGCTTAGAAACTGTTTAGTCAACTGCGGTTGTAAACCATATGAGAAGAGAGTTGAATACGAAAAGAAATTACCGTTACTGGCCTCGTGTGTAGTCTCCACGCAGACCGAGGAATACCAAAACCCGTTACTGCCACTGACCATTCATATTGTATTGTTCTTAACTTGTGTGATTATTGTCGGCTAACGGAAAATGGCCTGTGGGGTCAAAATGGTCAGATGTCTTTGGGTCAACGGGTCAATGCTTGATTTAGTGCCACAGGCACAAAAATATATCTGGATTTTATGTGTATGTTATGCTACGGAATACAATGTTGTAAACATCAACGGGTGAAACTCTTCATAAGGAGTTGCACGTAGATGCCGGTTTGGTATACCCAGTAGTGGACAAAGTAAGGTTGGAGATAATTTTCTTATAATACAGCAGCAACTTGTTGACGGAACAAGCGCATTCCCCATCTGGTCTTGTATGGTAATCATTGCCTTTAGCAGAGCATCAACTCGAAGGTCACGCACGCTAGGAATGTGCCCTGCAACGAATGAAGGGGTTTTATAATTTAATTTATAAATTCATTTTGAATGTCATTGGGTTAACTACGAACCTATTTTGTGTTGGAAGAACACCAACGTTTCATCCCTAGACGAGGGACATCATCAGGGTGAGTGCGGCTCATGTAGCGCCCGATTAGCTTGTAAGCGCCTACTGCGGCGAAATGCGGGCAAAGATCGCGCTGAGAGCGCTGGGGCGGGGCTAGTGGGAGACAAGCTGCTTCGAGATGCTATTGCTATAAGGTTGGGTGCTGTAAGGTTGGTAGGGTTATCTTCTTGCGGTGATCTCACTGCGTCTAGTTGCGTAGGCATTCTCTGTGTGCACACGGCCTAACAGTATCCATAGCCGGCTCTATACTGCTATCTGACTTTCCCTGGAGACACGACATCCAAGCGGGTGGTAGGTCCCAACCTCTCTGTCTATTGAAGTTGGGCCGACGTCTATCTCTATCGACTCGCGTATCTTGCGCGGAACAAATAATTTTTCCCTAGACAAGACTCGGGCTCCCGAAATTTTAAACATATGTATATACTCAATACATAAAATAATAACATAATATACAAACTTATACGTACCTCTATAATATAGACATAGAACTTGATCATATCAATAAATATAAAGGTGTAAGTGAACATAGTGTAGGTACGTAGGTACACGCAACACCATACATTTCAGTGATGTTGTTAACAGATCATGCATAATCGACCAATCCTTTTACTAATAAGGATAAATCAAAGAAAGCTAGCGAAATAAAACTACAAGAATCACTTGGACCATCTAAGCTCAATATATTATAGCACGCAATTAAAAACCTTTTAACCCAAGAACATGTTACGCCCGGTTACACGATCGCACGGTTCCGATGCGGGTAAAAATGAAGAAGTTCAAGCTAAGTGGCAAGTCACGCAAGTTTACACTGGCAAAACTAGCCACACTAGTTATATGGTCTGCCGCCGATCATAACATACTTACAGTTTTTGTTGAAATAAAATTGGAATGGATACCACAGAATGTAACTAACACTCACGTTTTCTATCCTTATTGTATCCGAACAAGGGTTTCAAAATAATTTGTATTGGTATGTTTGAACAGTGAATATTCTCTTTTAATAGACCAAATTTGGACAACTTATTACAACTGTAGAGGTACAATAAGGTTTAGGCTAGTTTGTGATCCTGTGGACTCAATACATAGTAAACATTTTATAGTGTCAGAAATATTTATTTTACTAATTTTATCTTGCGTTGTCCCACTGCAGGGCAGCATAGACCAGTTCCTACCATTCTTCTAGATTTCTCTGTCGAGATTATAAACCAGTCAATAACGTGTACTTCTTACTTTTCCTTTAGTGGCTCTATTGTGCTACATTGCATCGACTGAGCCTTAAAGTAATGAAATCATGTACAATCATGTTATGAATCATTGACCGGAAAGTTTATTACACCACAGACCTAATGACATAATAATGCAGCTTATCTATTGCTATTCGTAATAGTACACCCTAAAGCAATACAAGGTCGTTGGCAATGACCGCTGGACCAACTCATTAATAAAGATTTTACGTCGATTGCGCGCTGGCGCATGAACCGGTTCTCGGAATTTGTCTGTTACCCTATTGTTGAGTATAGATTGATTGAACCTATTCATTTGAGGGCTTAGTAGATTTACATGGTTAACGGAATCAATTACGCACTTTGTGCTTATATGATTGGAAGATATAGATGAAAATTGTAGGTATTTAGCTACTTTTTTAGTTTTTGATGGCTAATCAGCTGAACGGGCCTAGTAAAATTTTCAATAAATGAATCCTGGGGACGTCGGACATTATACACAGACATATATCCAAGAAACAAGCATACGAAGTCGCGATAAACAATGAGTCACTAACTTGGATCTTACAAAAAATAATTCCATCCTTTGAATGCATTAACATAACCTTCACCTAGTCATATCTTAAACTATCAAAGTCTCACATTACGGAAAATTAGATGTTATCTTTTAAGTCACTTAGCCTTGAGGTGCACCGGAACTATGGCAGACGCATAAGCATCTCAAATTACAAGTCAGTAGTTTAAAAAAAAACCACAAAGACAGGAGCTTAGTGATTATCTTTTAAGTGGTGAGTCAAGGAAAATCTTGGGATTAGATTTTTCAAGGTAATTTTGGGTAAAGAACCTAACCTAAACCTAATTGTACGTTTAGACATACCTGCCTATTATAGTACAAGGGTAACGCCTACAACATCTGCCCCTAAACAGTACCAAATAAATATTTATACAATTGTTGCCAACGCACAAAATCTTATTTGCTTCTACGTAGCTAATTCAAGCAATCTGTACTAACAAATGTGTTCATACGAATCCCTGTCTAATCAGCAAATACGCGTCATGCCTCCACGTAGTAGATACATACTAGCTGTTACTTTGTGCCTTCACGCAAGTTAAAGCCTTGGTTCTATTCACAGCTTTCAATGCGACTAACGAATTAACTAGTTTCTTTACCACCTTTCATCATTGCTTTATTAGGAGTTGCTTAAATGAATTTACCGCTACGTAGCTGGGCGTATTTGGTAAAGGCATAGAGAGAATTCAGTTGGAGAAAAGGTCATTGATCAACGAAATTGCTATGTCTGTGATCTGATACGTCACATCGACCAATTGCAGATTAAGTATCAATAGAGTATAGCTTATTTTGATGTCCAAAATTGCAGTAAAGGACGTATTTTATAAGTGGACTATCCCTAAGGTTCAACAAGATAAGTGACTTAGTTTATTGTTTATGTAGAAATATTTTTCTTAGCAGTTAAAAGTTAAATTGAGTATGTGTAGCAAATCATTTTAAACTAAATAATAACTACCTACTATTGTTTTTTGTGTTCTAGCTAGACAATATTCCTATTAACGTTCAATTATATATTTATTTACTGAAAGGTTTTCCGTTAAATTGAAGTAAAATTATGTTTGGTATTTTGGTAAAAAGGATAGATTAACAGTTTCGCTGACATCCTTTACAATTTAACGCCCCCTCTAAAGGCCTATGTGACTACTTGACGAATGTCATTAAATTTTGATTAACGTCACTTATGCGTCACGCACGCAAGTCAATAACCTACATTTACGTCGTCTTGAGTTATGGGGTCTCTCATTTATTATTATTTAGTAGGTAGGTAACTTATAAATATTCAGTAGGACGATTATGATTTACTTGCAACATTTTCTTATGTTTGTTAAATGGTGGATTGATTTTCTGATTTCTTTTTTTATTTTATCCCTCAATAAGTGTTGCCTGATCCCTTTTATCCTAATTTCGCATAGATTGAGCATGGAACGTGTGATGGCATTCAATTATTTTCAGTAACATTGTACTCACTAATAGCTTAATCGTCGTACAGTAAGCGCAACGAAAGATGAGACCTGTCAGATGCCAGTGGAGGGGATTTCGCGCAGGTACAGTCGCGCTTAAAATAGGTAAATAAAATAATTAGTTCGGATTAATAATAAACATATTTTCGCTTCCTTCGCCATAAACTTGTAAACGTCGAACACCATCTTCCTACTTCGCTGTTTTAAAGCCTTTTGCCTCGAGGCATATTCAAAAGAAAACAATAAAAAAAGAATGAACACAACTAACTACTTTTGTATTCGTTGGTACTTCGGGCCACAGCGGCGTGTGCGCGGGCTGCGGGGAACGACACACACACACGACTAAATAAATACGCATGCGCGGACGCCATACCTCGCCTCGCACGCTCCTGTCTTACCGCGCGACGGTCCCGCCCCTCCCCGCTTGCCTTGCATACCACCAAAATTGCCTGCGAAATAGCTACTGCGCAGGTATAACCACGTGATCGGCCAGGTCTCTTCTTTCGTTGCGCGTATTGTAACACCGATCTCAACAAGGCTTCGCGGGCTTAAAGCTTCGACCGTTGATTTACCGGTTTTGACTTCTATTCAAAATTCTTGTTCCGCTAGGTTCTTCAACATTTTTTCTGATGGCCCATTTACATGCTAAGCGATTCTTCTATAATTTAAATAAAACTGTGATGGTGAACCCATTCCGTTTTTAATAATTTGGCATATTATTTAAAGTCGGTACAGCTACAAATTTACCAAAACTAATTAGTTAACATGCTTATTGATCAAGTCATTGATATCTCTTTTGTTTTATACATGTGAAATTATTAATGTCACTTTATCTGTTGGTAACGCAATATCTTCCCAAGCGGCTACATTAAATCTACAATGACTATCAGTTGGTCCATCATAATTTGCACCTAATACTATTTCGCAAGCAGCCAATTGAGCAGATTCGCTGCGGTGAATAGGCGGGATGTTTTCATTGACGTTAAATTATGATGAATGCATTCATTGTAGTGTGCACTTATTACGTTCGACCTTTTGTTCCGCGGAATTATCTTTCGTAACCCCATTGTTGCTTATGATTGCACTGATGGTTGCTGTTGATTCCTGAAAAATTGGCACCTGATTGTTTGCTTTGTACTCGATCGGAACTACTAATTATGTTTTGCTGGGCTTAATGGTGTCACTGGTTTAGTTATTTTATTTCGTAATGCCATTGTGTGACGGTCGATTGTTTAAAACACGGATTGATTATTTGTTTGTTTCATTTTGATGATGGTTAATATTAATAGCAAATGGAGCGTTTGGAGCGAGTAGGTGGTTGATAAGCGTTTTGTTGAATTGAATAATAACATTGTAGTTTGCAAACAGGTCACAGAGTTATAAGCAGCATCCTGGGCTAGTGATAAATAGGTTTCATTCACACACACATTGATAAACTCTGAAATAAAATTAAAAAGTATCTGTGGAAACCAAACTGATAAGTTTGTAATGCCACAACCTAAACATCAAATAATCTAATCGGTAATAATTTATTAAATATTGAGGTAATACATGAAGTGAGTTTCAATTACCAATACCAACTAGTTTCTATACTACATATAAGTTGAATCTCTCTGGAGAAAGGGCCGTGCGAGCTAAGATAACAGGTTACGACATTCTCTCTGACCCCTCCGGTACCTAAGTGGTCGTCGTTCGCCCTTTGAACTTGCTCTTTCGATTCATTTACTAAAGTTTCAGCTTTCTAACACCTTTGGGTATATACATAATTTTCATGCATCTTACACAGCGTATTAGTTTCAAAGTAGCTTGTTGCCTCATTTCTCTTTGATATAAACAGTATTCGGCTCCAAACTTTTACTTCTAGTGAACTGGGTGCTCGACTGTTATTGATAGATTTCTTGTTCGCATCTAATTGAGTTACATTGTAGATATGTCAATTGAAAGCGTATTTTGTCTCCACTTGCCTCTTATCGAAGCTTTAGCTATTTTTATCTTGTCTCAATAGGTATTTGAAGCGAGAGCGCTTGGTGACGACTGACAATGATTGATTCTACTCTGTTAGATAAAACGGATGCCTTTCATAGTTCAGATTTAGTTTGTAAGTGTTCGACGCAAAAAAAAAGACGTAAAATCTATTGAGCAAACAATTTAACTATAATACCTTAGATAGTTGCCTTTTAAATTCTCTAAATACTTCAAGGAACTTCATAGTAGGTACATAAGCCAAAGATGATATATGTAAAGGTAGGCTGAATTTAATGACTGAGTAGACGGGCCAAGTGTGTACGTATGTACCTCATATACCCAGTCAGGTAGCTTGTACTTGCTTTAGCTTGTTCGTGATCTCAACCAAACAACAATACGGTAACATACTTTACCTACAAGGTTACACACCAATAAAAGTAAAAATATCAGGGAAGCGGATCTAATATCGTCGACCATCTGTTAACTTTTCTACGTTTTGGTGCGAGGCTGAATTATAAATCGTTATATTTCATCGCTTCGGTTGAAACTATTGAGCGTGTCTATTATTTTCTGACACAATATATTCTGATTGATACAAGAAAAAAAACATCTATGCAAGGTTTGGTCTGCTATCCCTGCAATTGTAAGTGGTAAGGCAAGGCAGCATGCAGCTGTCCTCTACCCCATTCTCTATCTACTCGACTTAATAACAGTAATTTTTTCTCCCTGGACAAATAACCACTCACGAAACCATGAAACGAGTGATAATAAATACTTATCACCAAATTTCCAAGCAACTTTATCCTTGTCTGTACACGCGTTCTTCCACAACATTAAGCTCGGGACACAATAACGCTATCGGTCTAGCGAAAGCACCACTTTCACCGCAACCTTCGACCTTTGATAGATAGGGGATCTTCTATTGATCGAGACTTGCGATTCATGCGGCTTTACCTCTGCGGTTTGCGATGGTGAGCACTCGGCTTGTTGAGTCATTCATTGTAATGAGACGGTTGAGTCGGTAGTTGCTATTATTAATTCATAACTATGGTATGTTAGAAGCTCTATGAAATGTGGTTGACCTTCAAGTTGTCGATAATTTACCGTATTTTGTATCGCATTAAAGTTCCTTGTTTGACTTAAATAACACTAATGAGCGTTATGAGGTTGAAAGTTAAAAAGTTTTAATTACATACATTCAATCGACATAAGATCATTATAAGAATATTTGATTGATAACCTGGTTATTAAATGTGGGCACTGGGAAACAAATAATTATTGTTAGTAGGTAATTATAATTATAATTACTAACAATAATTATTATCAAACAACAATGATAACTTATATAGGTACTGTGGAGTCTTTTTACATGTGCTTCTTGATAAAATAACATCATGTAAATAATAATGGAAGACTAGCTTAAAACTCAATTTTAGTTCCGGTTTCAGGAAGTGCATAATAATATGACAAAGGAAAAGAATAGTTCGATTGATTGCCTACAGGAAAATCAGAACGATCTTAGATAAATTGTTCAGTCATAAAGTACAGCATCAGAAATGAATAGTAGTTGTCAATAATAGGAAATCTTCTGCCAAATCGCGCAGGCCTACCATACCTAGAGGGACAAAGTGTTTGGATGATCTAAATTCCATATCGAACAATAAACACGACACCTTTCAAAATCCCATAACTGCCAAGAATTAGCTTTGCGTGATTCAAAGCCACAAAGATTTTATCATAATTAGTGTGTCGGAAATTATTAATATTATTTAAGCTAGAAAGTATACATATTAAATGTAGGGTTAAAATTGTTTTTGAGACACCGTTGAATAAGTTTTGAGGTCAATCAAATAGGGACATTTTGCTGATGCTATAAAATGATTAAAAAGTTTTTTAGTTTATATACTTACTAGCGGTCCGCCCCGGCTTCGCACGGGTATTAAACAAAAATTTCAGAAATTATATACACTAACACGATGGGTTTCAGTTTTCATACGGATCCCTTACTTTTTTTAACAGCATTGGGGTTTTTGACATTGACTCGACACTCCATAACTGACACTGGCCGTGGATAAAAAGCAAGCACCGTGCGCTATGCTATATATTCAACCTCTTTTTCTATTATGACGCATCATAATAAAAAAAGAGGTTGAATATACAGCGCACGGTTCAATTATTGAATTTTTCATGCGGATCCCTAGCTTTTTTGAAAATATTATATAGCCTATGTTCATCACGGAAAATTAAGGATTCTAATGTTAAAAAAATTTTTCAAATTGTTCCAGTAGTTTCGGAGCCTATTCAATTCAAACAAACAAACAAACAATCAAATCTTTCCTCTTTATAACATTAGTATAGCAATATTAGTATAGATGTATTGGTACAATTAAAGTGTTAATTAATACTTGGGGACATTTCCGACTGGTATGTAATTTGTTTATAACAGTCTACAGTTAGTTCAATTGTTTTTTTTTATAAAAAAAAAAGTTTAAATTGTGAATAGTTGTTTTATTTTGGAAAAGCATCATCATTACCACTCAGTGAGAACATAAGGCCAACGGCATGGGGACGGGACGCTTCCGGTTGATATAACTATGGATCAGTTGAGCTACATGTAGATTGTTTGCAACTTTTTACAGTTAACTCAATTGTTTCAATTGTAAATACTAGTTCTGAATTGTTTCAAATAATAGAAACAATACAGAACTTGTAGTATAATTTTTTTATTATTAACAAATACAATTAAAACATCATCATGTTCATCTTGCTTCATCATACTTGCTTCATCTTACTGCACTGTTTACAAAACAAAGCAACATTAATTCAATTAAAAATTAATTAGTACATTAATTCAAGAGTATGTTTCTATGAAACTATCGCATTTTTCATATCAGAATCGTAAATATATTGTGTTGTTCTCGTCTTCTTTTTTTTTACCCGCGAGAGTTACACGGCTGCAGCGATTTTAATAAATAAGATATAAAAATAGTCGTCCAGACTCCTATTTTTAACTACATTTATTTTGTACATTTTAAACCTCATCCTACCAGGGGGAGGATTACTCGTAATAATAGGTGGGAGGGTCCCTAATTAACTAGGTAACTATTTCATTTTTACTCGTAATAATAGGTGGGACCCTCCCACCTATTATTACGAGTAAAAATGAAATAGTTGGAACTGAGTCGGGTATTTATAGTTTTCACCTAGCTTTTGCCCGCAACTTCGTACGCATGTCCCTTTACTATCACATGACACTGAGTTAAAAATCCTATGTTCGTTTCCTGGTTCTAACCTCTAATTTTCAGCCAAATCGGTTCAGTTGTTCTTGAGATTGCGTGTATTGTAACTATCACGACTTTATTTTTTTTATAAAGTCCTGTACTCATTAGGTCCTAAGTCAAAATTTTCAAGCGTTATTTAATAATATTTAAGTCTCATAATCATTTTCGTTTGTTCCAGGCTGGTACAAAACAATTTTTTCGTAACAAGTAACAATAATTTTGGTCACAAGTTATATGTTATATTATTTATGACTAATGTCTCTACTTATCTGTTTCTAAAACCTAAGTGATGTGGTACCTAAAATTTGTTATTAGAAGTATTGAAATCCTACATCATCCCTGATGAACATGGGCTATAGAATATTTTCAAAAAAGTAATCCGTATGAAAACTTCAATTATGTAAAAAAAACGTGAGTAAAAATGTATAATATAAAAATTTTAGGGGTGGGATATACGCTAGTCTCTCATCTCTGGTAATTTTGCTATTCTGTAACCTACTGATAAAAGTGAAAGAATTTATAAAAAAATTTAAGTGCAAGTTCAAGTGAAAATAAAGACATTTCCACGTCACATTTCATATCAATTTGTCCGTACATCCCTCGTATTTTTCCAATAAAAAAAGGCCGGCATTAATAATGTACAGGCATTGAGAGATAAAATAATGAATTATGTATCGTTACGCGCCGCCATTACTTCAGTATGATATTAAAATTTATTTGCCATCGTAAATAAAACTCGGTAGGACAATATAAATTTATATTGAAAGTTGAGAACATACTGCTAGGACAGACGTCGCATAATTCAAATTATACAGTATCATTACGTACCGTTTATACGAAAATAAGCCAGTTATAAACAAAGTTTATAATTTGTATTGAATCTGACATTCTGACACGGCAAACTCAAAAGTAATTAATTATTTTCTCCGGCCAAGAACACGTTTCAAGAACATAAAATGCCTCCAGAGTTAAAACTAAATAAAGTAACTGAAAACTTGAATATTGAAGCTACGATCATTGTACATAGTTTTCACTCGCAGCGGGTCAATTCGGATCTATTCCTAAATCCATCACTCATATTAATTTAACTAATTGTCATTTTGTCCTGTGTTTCCGTTTGATTAGGTGTGCGGTAAAGAATATTGGTAGGTATTTTATTGTATTGATGAATAAAAAACAATAGTAAAAGAACCAATAAGCCGTGATAATAGCAAAAGAGTTCCCAATATATAGATCTCAATGGACCAACATATCTTTGCAGCTCTCGTTATTCATATTTCAACGTTAAAGCCACTCCACACTCACAGTGGCATGGATCACAGCTAGTACGCAACCCTGCGAAAACCTCCACACTCGCATGCGAATCAAACGCGCCGCGCGTTTTTGAACCTTTTGTCCTGCGTGGAACCACAGTATACATATGGACAAAAAGGCTACAAGCTACTACGGGAGCGAGGCGCGAACGCGACGCGATGCCATGACGAATATGCAAATGGCTCCATACTCCATACTCATGATTCGCGGCTGTGTGCGCGAGTGTAGCGAGACTTTTAGCCTATTCAGTCCTTCTGAGAATATTTTCTATAATCATGTCATATGCTTCACGAAGAATTTTTTCATTTTCATTACTCTCCATTATATTTTCAATTTCATTATTCTCAAATTTGACTAGAAGCAACCTGTTTCATCGCAGAGAGGTACTATGCGGTAGCTATACATAATAAAACTGACTAACTTTGTTGAAAAATAGAGGCGAGATAGAACAGAAAATAGAGTCCCTATTTTTTAAACGAAGAGAAGAGAAAAGGTTAAGAAAGTTTTTTGTTATTATAGTGCGCTCGGGGTAATCTCTAGGAAATGAAATAATATCCCAAAAGTTCTGCTATAATTAGACATATTTTAGGGGTATTATTTAATTTCCTATACATTAAGTTTATTTTAGTTTTCAGGTCATCGGATTAGTCTTTCTTTTTTCTATTTTCGTTAAGGCTACCATCACAGTCAGTTTTTTGAGTTTTAATATTTCCTAACCGCCATGTTGACTACCCACAACAATAAGCTCACAACAATAAGCTACAATAAGCTCGTGCAGACCTTACGCCAGCTAAGTATTAGTTATGAAATACTCACTATCCCACTGCCTTACAAATTTTGATAAAAACAGCACTATTTTAAAGCCCTTACTGTCGTTTATTTCGACATTACCAGTTTTTAGTATGATCCTTCACTGCTCACCGGTATGTTATTACTCCACTCCATTTTATTGCAGCATGGTGACATTCTCAAGAGGCACATTATTGTATTATATTGCAGATCCGATAACTTTATAGTAAGAGATCACGTCGATACAGGGATGCTTGTAGGATGTAACCTCCTTTAATCGACTTCGGAATTGTTCAGGAAACGGTTGAGACGTTTTATTGAGTACAATTAATCTTCTGAGGTTATTTTATCTGCAAATCGTTTTACGATGTACCATGACTACAGAAGACCGAATAGTATTTTAGTGTCGTTTGAGCTTTTAGTTAAGGTCAAAAAATTGGTTTATTGTATGGCAATACTTGTGAGTCGGTAGACGATAGTCGGAGACGGTATGTTTTCCGTGCATAACAATGTATGTGGTTAGCTAGGAGTCATTATTGCGTCAAAACCATCAAACAAGCCAATTTTTTTAGTGGGTATTAAAACATACGCCTGCTGGATTCACGGATTCTTTTAGCTACATCTTGTACCAGAGTCCCATCATGAGAGAGACCCATCATTTAACATAAAGTAAAAAGCGGGGGCCGGTTTTTTGTCTTTTTCAATTCAAATTTGATCATAGTTTAAAAGTTCTAAAAGCTATCAAACGGCTACTCCTAATGATGTAGTTATTATTGATTCATAAATCTGTTGACATAGCTTTCTAGTAAAAGCCAGAGTTCAAACAACAAGAATCATTAGATTCTCTATCTAAAGGTCATTCCTCGATTTGTATATATTTCTTACATCATTCGTCTCAGCACTTTCGCTAACTAGAGAGATTGCAAAGAGCAGAATTGCCACTTGATACTACCATTCCCTTGTTACATTTATTATAGCGCTTCTTTGCTGCCTAGTGCTTTCCACTGGTTAGTGCTCGGATCTTGTTACTTCTTTTACTTGCACTTACTTAATAAGTGAGGCGGTATCGAACAAGGCATGCCCGTACCTTTCATTCAATTCAATTTCGATAGGATGTAACTCAAAATATGCTTTACCAAAATATTACGGTATTGGAATTTATTATTTATCATTTTATTTTACTGGTAGTTTCGTATTGATGAATAAACGAACTAAGTAAAGTTCTATTAAATTATACAAAGAATATGAATCTATACTAATATTATAAAGAGGAAAGATTTGATTGTTTGTTTGTTTGTTTGAATTGAATAGGCTCCGAAACTACTGGAACAATTTCAAAAATTCTTCCACCATAAGAATCCTAAAATTTCCGTGATGAACATAGGCTATAAAATATTTTCAAAAAGTTAGAGATCCGTATAAAAACTTCAATAATAAAACCATAGCGATATACATCAACTTCTTTTTTTTTTCTTTTTTTGCGCTGCTCGCTTTTGCTGAGTTTTGCTGTGACTCAACTTCAACTTCTTTTTTATGGCACCGCTTTTGCTACGACGATTTCACCGCCAGTGCCAGTTATGGATTGTCATAGACATCACAATTCGTTACTGGGGTGCGAGAGGAAACTCAATGTCAAAAAATATAAAAACTTCAAGATTGGAACTATGCGATGTAGGCTGATGTAGGCGATATCGCGGTGCGAGAGAAAAGTCAATGCCAAAAAATTAAGTTCTCCCTGTTTTTCTTTATATTCCTATGTAAAGGAGGTAAAGGTACAATATAAGTAAAGGAGGTAAAGGTACAATTTTAAAAAGGAAAGGTTTTATTGTTTGTTTGTGGTCTGAATTAAATATGATCTGAAACTGCTAGACCTTTTTGGAAAAAAAAATCATCATTAGAATGATAATCATAGGCTATACAATATTTTTAAAGTTAGTGATCCCTATGAAAACTTCAATAATAAACTACCTTATCTAACGTGTGTATGTAAGAACTTAAAATTCTTTAAAATACCCGTGCGAAGCCGGGGCGGGCTGCTAGTAGTTTATAAATTCAGTGCGGTGTGGCGACGCGCTACTAAATTGACTTTAGATTATTCATTTATGGCTTTTTATAGAGGTATAGCCATGTACGCTTGAAATTAAATACAATGGTATGATTATATCCAAAATTCATCAGCAATAGGTTCGTCAATATGATTCAATATAGAAGTCTCAATATGAAATATTCACATAGTAAAAACTTTTTATTGTTTCACAAATATCTAATATAAATTCAAAGTTTCCTTATACCTATGTAATGTAATTTATTTTATACAGAGGTAAAACAAGCTTCTAACTTCGCTTGTCTATGTTTCGGAATGACCACATGTGGTTTTTGTTTATATCATAATTACGTATGAACCTACTGGTATAGGTATCACTTTGTAGGTCTAATTCGTCTGTATATAGACTACAATCTTTCGTTTATGTTAATGTGAAGGCAATTTAAAACGATAATTTAACGATACCTACATGATACGATATTAAATTAAGTTCAATGGATCTGAATTTAAAAGCACCGTGTGACCAATAGATTTTTCTTACGCTTACTTAAATGCGCTTGAAAAAAATCCCCACTTTAAACTTCAACCACAAAACTGTTGAGTAAATATAGCATCAACGTAACATCATTTTAGGATCGAACTGTTGATTTAGAAAGTTGCGTCTATGTGCGAATCCTTTGAACATCTTTATCGTGATATGACGTAACGCAAGCAATGTTGACCAAACGATGCCTCGGTTCTTGAATATTTAAATATTTTTTGACATGGAGCGCCTCTAATGAGCTTCTGGTAAACTGGTAGGTACTAGTTTATAGTTTGCCACCACCAAACATTTTCTAAACATTCGTTATGCTGCTGAGGTAAAGCGTGATTTTAGTTTTTCTCAATAGCAGCAGATGATAATAACTATAATTTTTTGGTAAACTTTTTTTTTTACACTGCTCTGCATCATATAGCCCCAAGCTAAGCAGAGCTTGTTTTATGGGATGACTGTATATCAGTCATCGAACCCGCAACCTCCTGCGTCGCAGGCGGACCTTCCACACGGCGCCACATATGTCATAATATCGTCGTCATCTTGGGGCAACATAGTGTGTAACATTCACGTCCTCTACTATCCAGCTAAGTTTCATCTTCAGCTGCACGTTGTCAATAATAGTTTTCATACACTCAACACCCCAATAATATTAATATTTTCCGTCGCTTACATAACTCATGAGAAAGACAATGCCTGTCAACAACAACGGCACAATAAGACCAATTGATTGCTGTTAATCAATTAGGCATTATGCAATCGATCGCTCACATTACCCGTTAATTGTATGTCGGCAGATTTATAGCTGGGGATCGCGATAATGTGATTATGCGAGATTGGAGCTTTCGATTGCTTGGTATCGCTGGGACTTAAAGTTGTTATCGGTTATGTAGGTTTCAAACCAACGTTATAATGTTCTGTGCTTAGTACTCCTGGATGTAATTCATATTGGTCTGAGAACAACATCCAGTAGATCAAACGTTGGAGGTCTGTGGATCAAACTCTATTGTGCGCAGGTATGACTATCGTGTTACGAATCCGTGATAATAGAGGTACTTATATAGTAGGAGAGGAACGCCGATTGGTAAATCTCTCTAGGCGATAAGATCCTTAAATCCATGGTAGGATTTTTCCATTCTCTATAGTTTAAGTATAGGGTTAAGTACTGACTGTTTTGTAAGGCTATGAAATAAATGATTATCTACATATCTTTCCAACTAATCAGAGTCAGAATCAGAAGTTGTATTATCTTTGTGAATACCAAATAACTCTGACATACCTTACCTATAGACTTTGAACGGACAGACTTGCTCTAAATATATTATATGTAGATTCAATTAATTCAACACGAGTGTGTTCAAAAACATGTCATATGTAGAACTAAAATCTGAAACTGAGTTCACAGGTTCCTCAAGACTATTGAATTCAAAACTTCGACGTATCGAAACAGACAAAATGCCGTATCAATATCGTCCGTCTTCAGGCTATATAGCAAAAGAAGCAAAGTGAATACACAAAGAACATGCCAAACGTCAAAGTCTGCTTCTACCGAGCGCACATAAATAACTTCCATATAGCTTTTCACTCAACAGAAGTAGAGTCACAAATTCGAAATTGAAAAGCGTACGCCATTAACTGATTAGGCCCACAGCTTGCCCACTATGACTGCATCGTTATTGATAAAATGGATAGAAAATACTTGACTGTACAATAAAACTCACCTCAGTCATATGAAACGTAGCTATAGGTATTACTTCGGAATTGCACCTAAATACCTTAACCAAACAGTCTATACTCGTATAATGTACCGAATGAAATTTAGACGCACACTCGTTTGCTAATTAAATTTCCGGTGCGGCGTAAATCTAATTATGAAGGTTTTATTACTTGAGTGTTACATATTCGAGACCCTGCGATAATTATACCTTGAAAGAATTAATTTCAGGTTAGGTGTTTGACTAACTGTTCCTTTGAGCGATGTTTGAAGGCAAACTGCGATTGGAAGGATTTATTTGATTTTAGTAAATAAAATCCCAGCATTGGGTAAAATCTTACTAGTTTAGCCTATTGTAATTATGTTGTTTTGGTTGGAAATGCCCGATATTGTAGGATAAAATATACAATAAAACATGTACTTAGAAAAATAATGGCAAAGGCGAGCTTAACTCTGAAAAGAGTTACAACTCTGAAAAGGGTACATGTGCACAACAGTAGATAAATGATTTCATTTAATCTACTGATTTAAAAGACTACTACAAATTATAATATATACAATACAATACGTAAAAAATGTGTTGTAAAAGTGAATATAACCCTCATAATTTGTTTCAAATCAATTGCTTCATTTATTGTTTCGTGAAAGTTCTGCACACCATTGTTTACCAAACAACGTGGATATTCAACTGTTCAATATTATTAGATATTCAAGCTTTAAATTTATCTTCTCTACAACTTTAACATCCAAAGGTATCATGACGTCAAAAAGTAACAGCCCGGGG
Source organism: Eupithecia pulchellata (assembly GCA_963931895.1). Taxonomy (NCBI): domain Eukaryota; kingdom Metazoa; phylum Arthropoda; class Insecta; order Lepidoptera; family Geometridae; genus Eupithecia; species Eupithecia pulchellata. The sequence continues at coordinate 9,667,011 of OZ007533.1, read as the reverse complement.
GTTTTGCCGTTGTTTCTCATTATCTTCCCGATCGCTTTGGAAATCAAAGTCCGCAATAGAAACCAATTATGGACGTTCAGAATACAATGCTACATGGTTTGGAGGTTCTGTTCTGCTCACCTAATTTTCAAATGGTTCTGATCGCAAGAGATTGCAATATGGCAGACAAAAAACAAATACGTTCTTACCACTTGTAGGGCTTTCAAAAACGGTTTTATTGTCCCTACAGCTACTTTTCAAAAACATTCTAGATCAGAAAATGTATGTAATAGAATGAATACCATTTCGTCTATCGTTTCTCTTTTTATAATGAATTACTATAAAATTGTTTTAACTTATTTATTAAGAGTGGGTTAAAATTGAGTCAGTAGTAAAGTTATGATACAATGAACGATGTATGGATAAGTCTTAAACATTGGAAAACTTAGTTTATTTCAATTCAGTTCCATTGAAATAAAATCTATCAAACGAATTATGACACATCGTGAATGTTTGGCGTATGCTAAGGGCGTATGAATTGCAAATACCTGCTAGTTCGAAATAGGTTTTTTATTTGATTTTAATTTTCTTTGTTGAAAACTAATCCGTTAAAATGGAGAAGGTAGGTATATATTAAAAGTATGTCACTTGAATTCTAATCCTCGCTATACTCTGAACAAATTGTACAAAATTCGAGTTTAATTCTTCAGATTGAAAGTTAATTACGTTTTCAAATTCGCCCACCCGACCAATTGAAGTCGGAATTAACATGAACATTGAACAGAGGGTACGAGAAATGAATTTTTAATTTTCGTTTCGTTCAGATTTGATTCGAACTTTCTAAACATTATATTGTTAAAAATGTTTGCACCTTATTCCATCCCAGTTTCCAATTTTGGTAATCGAAATTTCATTCGTATATACGTACAAGCTTCGTTAATGAAGCGGAAAGAAATATACACGATTTTATGTTAGCTTTAACCCTTCTCTCAATTTTCAAACACAATAGAGAGGAAGGAAGTAACAGTTGTGGTGAGACTCACATAATTATGTATATCTAGCCAAGAGCTTCGACCAAACCACACAGATCAAATCTCACCGAATACGATGAAATTTCTATAATTGATGTTATGGTTGCCTTCACACAATATGGTTTTGCATACTGCGTGTGAAATAAAGATCTAGCTACTGATATACAATTCTGCTTACTAATCCTTTACTATATTTACTATGATAATAGTATCCTCATAGATGCGTCACGTAGAATACTTAAATTCGGGCAAGTTAGATAGGCCGTGCGCTGCCATTTCCATGGAGATAGGGTAAATATTGATAGAATGGTTTCAACTTTAGACGCATGTCCCTCCACTTTTTGTTCTTTCATCGATTGTAGAAGTAGTGAAGCGATTAGCTTAGCAGAATAGAATAGCCGATGGTATCTACCGAATGTCAAGTGTGTCAAGGTGTGGAAGGGACTGGTGATCAATCAAAATTACAACAATTTGACCGTCTCTAGACACACACAAATATTGCCCAATCAATCTTCAATCTTAACGCAAGGGGTCAAAGATGTAAATGGCAGTTTTAAGTTTTGACTCATCCTTTCTAAAGGTCAGTGTGAGACAGGCTCAAGAATTTGGCATTCAGCAGAAACCCACAATGTGCAATTATGTTAAAATAAGCAATTAGTTAGGTATTTTGTTGATGGTTATACATGAAGAAGTACCTAATACTAATCGTTTTTAAAAACTCATTAACACAAGTTAGACTGCTTAGAGATGCTTTGTGATAAAATCAATGTCACGTTAGCACCAGTAGTATTCTATTGGCATTTACATTATATCATTGGAACCATGTTCATTGAAATTCAATAAAAAGTAAATCTATTCACAGGTCGTCGGATTTCATTACAGAAATAAACAAGTTTTGTTCATTTCAAGCTATCAGGTAGGTATGCTAAAAATAATTCCGACTGCATTGCATCCCATAAAAATATACGGCTACATTGAGGCTTAATGCATATGATATTGCTCCTGATACTGCAATAGCAATAAGGTAGAGTTGAAATAAACAGAAATGACACAGGCTTAAAAATAACAATTGACTCATGTTAAATTGAATAGAAAGACGAATTAAGCTGAATTACCGTATTTTAAAATGGTTAGACGCGTAAAATGCTTTATTTCAACAGAAATTATGGAATATATGGAACAAACAGGTTTTATGTATAAAGCGACATTTTATGCGATTTACAAATTACGTTCTTTCGATCTCCGCCATAAATAAAAGTGGATAGATAGATAGATAACAATCAACACTTTATTATAACAAACTTATTATTTTAAATTATATTATATCAAACAAATAAGACAAAAAAACTGGGCAGGTAAAGTTTATAGTGATTGAAAGCCAGTTGTCGTAGAAGATAATAATGATGAAGTAAAGGTTATCCTATATAAAATTATATATAACATGAGCTTTTCAATAGTCTTTAACTATTTCTACATAATTTTTATATGCAAAGGTTAAGGTAAACTTGTGCCCTTCATTTTCTTTTACTTCATACGTACGAACTGTACCTTCTGTATCATGTTTACATTGTATTGCCATAGTTTATTCGGACAGATTTTAAATGAAACGCCACTCTCGTCGAATGCATTATTCACAACAGTTTTGAAGTAAGATACTCATTTATATCAGGCTGATTGAATTTGGCGCTTAGTTTTGCATGGCCCTAGGATTTTTTTTAAGTAGAAAATCTTAATAAGGTACATTCTGGCGCAGTGCATCAGCATTGCCAGCATCTTGGGGACACTTCCTTGTTTGCAACAGTCTGCAGTTAACTCAATTGTTTCCATTGTAAATAATAGTTGTTATTATTTGTTCATTTAATTGTAATTTTCTTTGTTAATGAAGGTATAAAGAAGGCTAGCTGATTTTCATTAGGATGAATTTGGCACTTAGCTTTGCATGGCCTACGGATTTTCTGAATCTAGAAAAACGAATTAAGATACTGATTTAAATATAATAAGAATATTGAATTTGGCTGTTAACGTCGCCTGGACCTCGGGATTTTTCAAAACTTAAAAAGTAATTACGTTCAACTGTCGATAAATGGCAGAAATTTTGCAAAAAACAGTTTAAGCATTGAATCACAGGTTCACTGAATTGTGGGGACTAAAATAAACAAAGAATTAATTACTGACATTTTCAAAAGATTGATTTTAACAGAAACAACAACGTTCAAACTTTAGTAACGAACCTAATTAATTGATGTCCCCAATTAAATTGTGCTGAAAATATGAATTTTCATTCCTCGAGTGTAAAAATTTAATTTTATTAGGAATTTTACGTGTTTGGTTACCGTGCCTTTTATGACGGTTTTCTTAATTTAATTGGGTACCTATAGAGTATACTCCGGTATACTAATATTCTATAGATATAATATTCTATAAAATACACTCGAGAGCAATGAATCCGGGTCACTCAAAGAATCCAAAAAATCTCGGAAAGTAAGAATGCTAGGTTAATGCAATAAATTGTTCTCCGACGAATCAAAATTTATGCTCTACAAGCACGATGGAAGACACAGAGTGTATAGAAGACCAGGGGAAAGATTCAAGCAAGCATGCATCGAAGAAAAAGTAGCCTACGGTGGTGGGTCTGTACTTGTGTGGGCCGGAATTTCCTCTGAAAGTCGCACAGAGCTGGTGATCATAGAAAACGGCTCTTTAACTAGCGTAAGATATGTGGAAGAAATCCTCAACGAACACGTTGGTCCATTTATGGACAATTTGGGTGAGGATGCTATATTTATGCATGACAATGCCCGACCTCATACAGGTAGGATTGTGAATGACTACCTTCAAGAGATGAACATTACTTGTATGGAGTGGCCAGCGCGCAGCCCGGATATCAACCCGATCGAGCATGCTTGGGACGAGCTAGGGAGATGCGTAAAACAACGAAACCCTCCCCCAATCACGCTTCCTGAGCTCAAAATTGCTCTCACAGAGGAATGGGAGAATATTCCCCAAAATCGTATAAGGAACTTGGTGTACAGCATGCCAAACCGCGTAAACGCAGTAATGGAAGCACGAGGAGGTAATACGAAGTATTGAAATTCAAGAAAATCGTCATAAAGTTCAAAAATTTCATGTTTCCTATTTTTGTTTTAAGGAGAGATCAGCAGTTTTTTTTCTTTATGTAATTTTGTGTAAATAAAATCTATGGTGACTCATATTTTTTTAACTTTCATTTAAGGAGTATTAAATTGTCTATTAAATACAATTTATTGCATTAACCTAGCATTCTTACTTTCCGAGATTTTTTGGATTCTTTGAGTGACCCGGATTCATTGCTCTCGAGTGTATATAGATAGAGCGTGGTCAGTGGAAAGTTTTTAGCTTAGTATCTGTTTTTCTAAAATTAAGTGGAACATTGATAACAAAGAAAATTAGAAATAAATAACCAAATAAGAAACAGGTATTTACAATAGAAACAAATGAGGTAACTGCAGATTATCGCACAATCAGCACACAATCTACATGTAGCTCAGTTGATCCATATAAATACCAATCGGAAGTGTCCCCAGGACGCTGGCTGCATATCCTCAATGTATGGCAATTCAAGAATAAAATTGTGATTGTAACGGGATGTTGGTGGAGTGGAGCAGTGTTTTATTATCTTTTAAAAAAGATAATATTAATATTAATACCGTATTTTTTTGTAAATAATTATAACGAATTTTGCATTGGGCTGTTAATCTTTATAACAATCGAATTATATTGACATAGGTTCTGTTCGTGAGTTCGAGAGATTTATAATGTTAATAGACATTTCTTGTCTTGAACTTCATAGTCTCAGAATATTTAGAACTACAATCATCGTTTGCGGAACTCACTTGTCCAAGTTTATAATGAAATATGATCCTGCCGTGCCCATACCGATCAACGCGCGGTTTAATAGGATTACGAGCCGTCATGTATGCCTGTATATTTGCTTGAATTATTACTATCTTTGCTGGTAGTACACCGATGTTGGTATGGTTTATATTCCTGTGCGTCAGTGCGAGTTTGTAACACGAGCTTTGCTTTGCTCGTGCATGTTACTGTATTTACATAGATGCATGTATTTTGAGCTCTGTGTTTATAAGAGCCACCCACTCACAATGGACTTATCAGCGTGTAACTTTATCGATTAAGGCTCCGGCGACGGATGCATTTACCATAAAAATTTAATATCATAATGATTTGTAAAATTAGCATATTTTCACCATGATCTTCTTCTATTTATATTCGAATAGTATTATGTAGGTTTCTGCCACAAGCTTTTTTGAGAATTAACTTACCTATCTATACAAATAATAAGGAAATGCGTCTTCTTTGAAAAAATCTAATTCGGTTTAATTCAATTGCAGTAAAGTATTTTATTTTTTTTTCTACGATGTTGTTGAAAATAGCCATAGATTATAAGATTATAAGTATCTATATAAAAATACTAGCGGTCCGCCGCGGCTTTGCACATATCAAAAATTTCAAAAACTATGAATTTTACACACTTATTTGGTTATATTTGAAGTTTTCAGACGGATCCTAATTTTTTTAATATTCTTTAGCCTGTGTTCATCAGGGATAGTGTAGGATTTTCATGGTGGAATATATAACAAAATTGGACAAGTAGTTTCGGAGCCTATTCCATCCAAACAATCGAATCTTTCCTCATTATAATTTTAGTATAGAAGTAAAGATAAAACAAAGAGTGCCGTGGAGGTCGTAGCTTATGAATCGATTCCTCCAACTCAGCCGGTGGATGTCGTATGTGCAGGCTGACTCTTGGGACCTCTTTAAGGTAACTTCCCAACGGAAGGGTAGCAGATTCCACCGTGTATCTTCAACAGTTTTACTGAGATCTTTAATCGTCTAATCCACCTGCAGAGCGTGATTATGACAAATCACGCTCTGCAGGTTAGGTTAGGTTCTGGTTTAGGGTCAGCATCATCAACAGTAGCTTTTTATATGTTGAATATGTTTGAGATATGGTTTTTAAATTCAAATGTCATGTCTGATCGTAAATCAAGTATACGAGGGCACAGATATGTCCAGGAAACCAGCTTTTTATTATATTTCCGGTGACATCTCTTGATATGGCAACAGCAGAGCAGGCGATGTATCAATTTATTTGTCACAAATATTTATGGGACTGTAGATTTGCCTTTTGTCTGATTTGACGTTCGGTTAACATAAAAATTGGCCAAACATTTAGATTTTTATCAAACTCTTACCAATATTATCCATCATGGTCTGCTTATCTTAAACAGTTGCTATGTATTTTTGTTTTTCTCTCTAAATCATCTTATAATATATGTATGTATATTTCATCAAACGTTTTTTACCTAAATATTAGCAATTGATTACTTTAAATTAATTTTAAATTGGACATTTTTGTGTTTGGTCAGAGCACAGATTGGTAACTGATCAAATACAACAAACTTTTATTTATTTCATTGGAAAAACATTAATGCAAATAATATCACACTATGCTTTTCAAGAAATTATGTATGTAAGTGATATATTTGTAAAGCTAAAACGTAAAACAAAGTTTTGTGAGTCTACAGTAATTACATGTTACGTTATTATTTTGATAAAACGGACGTTGAATCAGTCTGTTTTTGAGGTGTTTCGATCCTCAGATACAAGTAAAACAACCTTGTAATTATTTGTCTAGTTATAAAGAAGAAAGATTTGTTTGTTTGAATTGAATAGGCTACGAAACAGCTGGACCGATTTGAAAAATTCTTTCACCATTAGAATCCAAAATTTTCCCCGATGAACATATGCTTTAGAATATTTAAAAAAAAGTTGGAGTCCGTATGAAAAATTAATTTTTTGTTAAATACCTACCTGTGCAAAGCCAGGGCCGACCGCTATAAATGTTAATATTTCAAAGATGCACTTTTACTTTCGATTTCAACATCCAAAGTGTCGATTATGCTAATACTTACGAAACATCTCTACCATTCAACTCTATGTTTTGGAACAGCTTATGAATTCACTAAATTGGTCTAAATAATACACAGCTGTGTCATAAACATAAAACGGCACATTAATTCCTTGGAAGTGCAACTTTCTTGAACATTAGCTCTGATTTAATATGTCTCATAATAATGTTTGGGTGCTAGGTTATTTTCCAGAGAAAACATTTTTGGTTGTTAATCTATACTATTATTATAAAGAGGAAAGATTAGATTTTTTTGTTTGTTTGAATTTAATAAGCTCTACTGGACCGATTTGAAAAATTATTTTACCATTAGAATCCAAAATTTTCCCTGATGAACATAGTCTATAGAATATTAAAAAAAATAGGCATGCGAAATTCTGTTTTTCTTAAATACAAGCGAAGCCGGGCACTACACGGGGGCAACGGCAAGCAACGGCAAGCAACTGTTGGACATAAATGTTACAAGGATTTATCCAAAATTAATCCGAATAAAAACAGTTTCTTATAGTTTTCATTTCTTTTTGATAATTAATGTGAGATATTTAACTCAACATTCTTAATACACGTATTTTGAACAAATATTCAAATTCGTAAGAATTACGTGTCATAAACAGCCAAAGCAAGAATATAAACAGCTTGTAAAATTTTTCGAATTTCTTCCTTGCATCCTCCGTGATAAGTGCAACACAATTTTTATCACCTACTCTATCTTAAATGTAAATGCCCGGTCTTTAAATTATATGAATGTTCGCAAGATTTAATGTAGTGTCCAAAAATGTAGAAACTTTTACCGTTGTCTCGGAAGAAGTTCCTCTGAGCTCAAGATCGTAATGAATCTGTTAAATAAATTATCATCTCATTTAATTTAACTTGCTTACGCAAACTTGAGCTAAGTTTGTGTACCTTAGTACTTTAGTTCATGGCTTATTTCCTCCTTATTTTGTATGATAAGTTATCATTGATAACCTGAGCGGGTGTTTTGCTCATATACGTTTTCGAATTTTCTAAATATAGAGGTGGTATTCTTAGCGCTATATTTAATGTTAATTCTGATCCGTATAAAGCTAAAAAGAATATGTAATAAAATTTAACAGCAATTGAGATTTATTTTTATTTTGTTATTTTCCCTTTGTTTTAAAGTAAAATGTAATAAAAGACGAGAAACCTTAAAATATTCGCATATTCAAGCGACCGGTGCTGGGAAGAGTATCACTTTACGTGATGTATAAATTTTAATTTACATAAATATGATAATTTATGGTCACCTCCAAGACCACCTAGATATTAATAATTACTTAAGTTGTAAAGCTAGCGGTCCATGACGACGCGCGTATGTGAAGCGTACGTGCTATATTTTCATGATTAATATTAGGTGATTGCAAAGTAAGATAAATAATTTCGCTCTAAAATAGCACTGCTGCACTCATAATAATGGCTTATTTTTTTGTGAAACACAGCACCTTGATTATTTTTTGTTTGTAAGAAACTGCTGGTAGTAGATGTGACTTCATATCATATGCTTAAATTTTAAATATGTGTAACTTTAAAAATTATGACTGTTATTTGGACACGAACAAAGATAAAGCAAGCCGCAACTAGCGTGCGCCACGTGACCCTGCCGCTGTTGGTTGACACCTTTAGGTCGCAAATGAAATATTAATTGCGGACAAGCTTTGCATAATACGTCTTCATTAATGTAGAATGCTTTTAATTCCTTGTCACTGATAGTACTGTGGCTTGTGGAAACATGGTTTTACGTCACAATTTGCATATTTCAAAAATACCTAACATTTCTTTACTTTTTTACTTGCATTATCTGATTGCCTATCACTATGATTAAGACGGCGTATCTTTTATCCTTGAATAAAAAAAATGTGAATATTTCCTTTTTTTATTTTTAATATCCGAGGGAATATCTAGGGCTTAAGTAATAAGTAGTTTATATGAAATTTTAGATCGCAATAGCTAGATAAATAATACAGTAGGTGGTATATTCAGCGCGATAGTAAATTAAGTCATATATAAAAATTAGGTTAGTACACAAAAATATGCAACTATGTCCATTTATTTTATTATATTTCACTAGTTGAAGAAGTGAATAAAAAACCACTAGTACATTCATATATGGGTACGCAATAATAATATGGCATAACGTTCTGCTGTACTGTTTTTACATGTTTAGGACCAAGGGCTGTTTTTAATACCGTATGCTTTGGTGATGAACATTTCTTTGTAACCTTAGTAGAGACGAGGTTTTTGTGAGTTTCACTAGGCATCGACATAGTCAATAATTTATTGGGTGCCTACACAGTGCAAGACACTCTTATGTATGGGTTGAGGCGATGCTTCAGCGCAGCTTCGCCTTTTGAGCCAAGAAGCGGTCTTAAACGCGATCTCTAATTAGTGTCTGCTTTAATGTAAAAAACAAATTAAAACCCTAATTAACTCCTTGCACTTTTAAAACGCTAAATGCTGTTTCTCATTTTTAAAAGTGCAAATCTACCTGAATCGTTAAAAAGCCGAAGCAAACTCTTATTTGCTTTGAATTATCCGGATACCTGGAACTTAGACCGTACCGTTTTATTTTGCTCTAAAATAAACGAAGACAGCTTTCAAAAGTTAATTCGTCGGCGGCTATGAAACTTCTAGCTAAACTTCCTGCAGCCGGGAAATCGCTATCAAATTGGATCGAGAAACTATTTTATAGTAGCTTTGCTAGATTTTCTACTATACAAGAAGAGTATTTATCCGTTGTTTGATATGTGAGTAAGTTTTCTATCATTCTTCGAACTGTTTCTACTTGACGATATCTATACATATATTTATTTTTTTTGACTCAGCATACAGATAGTTATCATCTAAAAAGCATCTGGAATAAAACGCATGAAATGTATAAGACAATTCTTTATCTATACTAATATTATAAAGAGGAAAGATTTGATTGTTTGTATGTTTGTTTGTTTGTTTGAATTGAATAGGCTCCGAAACTACTGGACCGAGTTAAAAAATTCTTTCACCATTAGAATCCTTAATTTTCCGTGATGAACATAGGCTATATAATATTTTCAAAAAAGTTAGGGATCCGCATGAAAAATTCAATAATTGAACCGTGGGCTGTATATTCAACCTCTTTTTCTATTATGGCGCGTCAGAATAGAAAAAGAGGTTGTATAGCGCACGGTGCTTGCTTTTTCTCTACGGCCAGTGTCAGTTTTGGAATGTCGAGTCAATGTCAAAAACCCCAATGCTGTTAAAAAAAGTAAAGATCCGTATGAAAACTGTGAAACCCATCGTTTTAGTGTGTATAATTTCTGAAATTTTTGTTTAATACCCGTGCGAAGCCGGGGCGGGCCGCTAGTAGTTTATATTTGATAAATTCTCAGTGAAACTTATGACTTCCAATCTGGCCAAATCCTCACAAAAAAAGCATTTTCCAACGCCCCAACAACAAAAGGTTGAGTGATTCCGCAACTCTCGGATTTTCAATTTAGAATTGATCGTAAGTGGGGATGGGAAGATTGATAATTCGGATTTTTGCCCGGCGTCAGAGAGGAGGCACAAGTGAGCAATCGAGTGTGACAGCTAATGATGCCAGAGCGGATATATGCAGTGACTGAACTTTGATGTTGAATATTTTATGAAAATATTAACTTTGAACTGGATATTTTAGCCTCTTGCCATTTATGTCTTTATAAAATATTTGACTTCCCTAAATTCGCCTAAATTCGTTGCATTAAAAATACCCAATAGTGACCTGTTTTTTTCACTTTACTGCTAGATTTGTTACCTGGATACCTAAAGAATTTGTCTGTATACACAAAACCCATATAAAGACCTGAAGCCACGACAGTAAGCTCACCATCCATTTAAAGATATCAAAGAATCTTTTATGAGGGATTTTAGAGAGAACAATAAAAATATTATCTAACATAATAAAATTGTGTCTTACACTGTTTACACAAGCATTATTGTCACTCCAGGGTTTTATGGGTTGTTTATCTACTCAGGGTTAACAAGGATTTGGTTTTTATCAAACAGCTGTTTTTTGGTCAGCACTTGAAGTTTTATGGTAAAGAAATTACTTCAACACTCATATTATTGTTTTGTTCGATAATTTGTATAATAATAAGTATTTACGCATTATCAAATGAATATATTTATATCGTTATATCTGCTATATTTTTTTCTCAAATCAAGTTTTTAACCGTATTGCTCGTTGTCTTTCTGAATTCACTTTACTCTTGGCTTATCGGCTCGAGTGGCGCGTGTCGTTTTTACGGATTCCCCAGAATTTATGTAAATTTGTTTTGTCAGCGGTTTACCTTGTTACGCAGGCGTCGTATCAGCCACCGATATTGAATTTTATACCAATTTACCTCCCTTCCCATCTTCCATTGCATAATCGTCATTATCAATTCAGCAATACGTTTCAAAACGATACTTTATCAATCATCAGTAATACCTATTACATATATTGTTCTCGACAATGTGTAATACGACCAAAATTGAATGCCAATGCTTATCGTATAGCTCTCCAAAGTACCTATTCTAAGTAAGTAGGTACTTGGGAGAGCTACACAGCAGGCGATGTAATTTAGTCGTTTTACACAGGACAATTTGTATCCTCTTCAGTATGATTACTTCTATGGTAGGTATTCTGATATCGGAATTACTAAGCGCATCTCACGTTGTATGTTTCGACGAATCGAAATAGACTGAATAGGTATCATAATTGTGCTATTGTGATGTATTCAACAGCCATAGGTATGAAACGATGCTATTTGAGTTAAGGACTTCCGCGAATAACGACAGTAAACGACTGTGGGCTCACTTTCGGTAAATTGTGAGAAGAACGCAGTTATGACAGTTTCCAGTTGCAGTTTTGTCTGCCCAGTGTAATATTTCGGACCCATTGTCTACCGAAAATTATTTCATAAACACATAAAGTCAATAAAAAAAACGCTGATTTTAATCAAAAACACGGAGTTAATAAACGTAATCTCAAATAAACCTTTCATCGAAGTTTCTCATAAAATGACGATAACTATCGAGATGCTCGAAAGAGTCTATTGCTTTTTGTGTGTTGGCTAAGGAGAAGATTGATATCGATGAATGCCATGATAAGATATGAGAGTTATTATAATCAACTATCCTTATTCGTCAAATAATAAAGGTACCTTATATTGCGGGATAACTCATTGTATTCTTAGATAGATATCGGATTACTCTCACAATGACAACTTCGGGGACGTCGAGATCATCTCAAATAATCTACTATCTAATTATTGCAAATATTATTTTCTAATTTCTGTATCACTAATAGTAAGTTGACTTTTGATTTTCCTTAACCCTAGAACCGTACCCTGGGGTACAAATGAAAAAAATTAAATCAAATTGTCTATAACTTTTTTACTATTTGACGATTGGCATCGCGCGTTCGTGTATTTTCGCGGGGTGGGGGTACGCGCTTGTATCTCAGTTAGACACTAGTCTAGCTAGGCCAGTGATCTCTACAGGGTAGGTGTGGGGTGCACCAGCACCCCAGGGTACTTTCAACGTAAGTAATAAATGGTATAAATATGATCATGTTTTTCGTTCTTTTTTATGTTTTTTGTATTTTATATTTACATTTTGATGTTTGGTTGAAATGATATGTTTACATTTATAATTTAGTCACTCAAAATGTGGTAGAGTACATTTTTAGTAACAAATATAAATGGTTTTGCAAATTGTGCCTCTTGGTGTTAGTGTTTTGATGCTTCTTGCTTCATTCTTCTATCTTTTCAGATGACGTCAAAACGCAGTTTGACGGAGGGTTTAACAAAGGCCCTGCTAGATATGTTACTACCTACTGCAGTAGAAATTTCAAGAATAGGCGCACTTTACGCCACTTTGAACCTCACCTGGGAGATAGATTTCAATACCACACTTTGCCAACGAACCCACAAATAGTTATTGGAGATATACTGGGGAAAAAGCGATTATTAGCTGCGGTAACTAACGAAAATCCTAAATCTAAAAGGTTTTCTTTGCGTCCAGGGTCCAAGGACCGTAAATCGCACACACTCTGTGTCACGTGCAAAACTTTCATTTGCAAAGAGCACCAAAACCAAATTTGCCAAAACTGTATAAGTTCTTAATTAGGTGTGCTTTTATTGTGTTAAATAAGACTTAGATTAATGTAAGAAAGCATAATGTAAGTTGATTTTTAATAAATGTTCATTATTTTTTGAAATATGTGTTGTTTTTCTTAGGGGTATGCCTGTACCCCATGGTACCGTTAATGAAATTTTTATATGGGTACGGTTCTAGGGTTAAGCTTATGCCAAACTAACCTACCACAGAAACATGAAAGATAAATTGCGTGTCAATGTTGTACAAATTTATTTATATATATTACTGTACTGCATAACGAAGCCGATGAACCATCTGTCTTATTAAATTATTCCTGTTCAGTCAATATAATAACAATTTCATCTATCTCGTCGCCTCCATCTGGCCTGTTTCCTCGACCTTTCATACTCGTGTATTCCGTGACACGATATTAATACCTATCGCCTTTTATTAATTCTTATTCGATGCCGAAATTGCTTTCTATTTCATTTTCGTTATTAAATTTTGTTCTTTACGTGATGTTGGATTTTATTGTTCACTTTTGTTTCTGGTACCTGTGAAATTCTGCGTGTTTTTGTTTAGCTTTACATTATTCAATCGAATAAAATGTGGTGCATTTTGTTTATAATTTATTCTCTAACCGCTATTCCTGCAAAAGTAATAATCAGCTGAACGGCTTAGTAATTATAATCTGTTAATGAACTATACTCCCACTTACAAAATGATAATATGCTGTAATTTATTTATTCTATATCTAATAATTAAATATAACAAACATTTTATCGTTAAACGGTTAGTAGTTAAAATAATTTACACATGTAACCATGACATAATCATGACTTTAAACATTTTGGTGTTTGCTGTACTCTATTAGTTTTTACATGGGCTGTGTTTTATGCATGAAGAACTATGCAAACACGTTAGTTAACTAGATTGTGGCCGAGTTTTATAACGCGTCAAATTTAATATAAGTTATTTATAAACGTATTCAATTTGGAACTTTATGTGTCCAAACAGTATCACCATTAAAAAGGGCTTATGTCAATCATTCTACAAACTGCATCAAAATATGGCATCGGGTATAGTAAGTATTATCATCGCAATTAGAATACGATTCATTAAAATAACCCCTGATAGTAATTTTACTTTCAACCATCCTACATGATAACGGCAGCACCAATTTTCATCAAACCTAAGAAAAACAAGCTATAAACATTCTCTCAATATAGCCGTTCAAACATACTTGAATTCAAAATTTAGAGACTACGATGCCACAGACAGCCTCACAGGCAAAGTAAAAAATACCTCTTTTTTTACATAAATCTAGATTTAAAAAATGTATATCCTTAAAATGTTTCTGCTGTGGTTATTATTTAGGCTTGTTTTTCACGTTCTACCTCCATCCAAAGGTTGATAATCACTAGATTTATTAATTATGAATTTGCACGAATTAAACCCCTTATTCATAACTTAAAACAGATGCTATGTAGTTTTACCTCTCACTCTAACTTATGCCAATAGAAGAAGATAGACTGAAAAATGGCAATGCTTTTTTAATAAGCGCTAAGTATACACTGTGTCATTTGGAGACAAAATAGAAACATACAATTCAGAAATCATCAAGTATGCAGAACTATAATAGACTACCTATTGGTTCGTGGCGTTCTATTGGAAATTATCATCAAGCAACGCATAAACTGGTCAACTAGGCATGGTAACGGAACGGACCTTCAATCGTGTATGCAAATGATGCACTGAAATGCGATCTCAGCGCAAATAGATCAATGTATCCTAGATTAGCATTTATGCGTTTAGATCAATCCATTGATGGCATGACCTGAAATTATCTTTATCCTCAACACAATACGTTTATAATGGCATGAATAGATAATTATTCTGACTACATTCTTAATCTATCCGGGCTTTTAAAGATAGGACGTGTTGACGACAATGTGTATTCGTTCGTGGACACACAACTGTCTACTTTGAAAAACGAATTAGGCATGACGGATCGCACAGATTTTCAAATTTCAATAACTTTATTTCTTTAGGCTGACAAAATAAGCACTTAGACAAGTCATCTTTTATACCTACCATAAATTATCATTAAATAAGAAATAAGGTGTTAAAGATTTTCTTTTATCTTCTGAAGAAGTGAAAAAGATGCACAAAACATTACCTAAATAATCACAAAGTAAAATAATAAAGATCTATAACTTATATGCTAGTATTATACCTAAACTCTCACAACATTATAATCTCAAAGGAACCTCAAGTATTTTAGAGATTTGATAAAGTGGGCATTTATTACCTCAAAAAAGATCCAAAAAGTGGACACGTCGCAAGTAACTTGGTGGTTAGTTTGTATCTTGCGATCCGTCACACAAAACTGCGTATGATATTTTGAAATAGACATTGTGGCACCAAGTTTTTACTGTGAGATGTTGAGTGAGGGGCTAAGAAAAACAACTTAGATAGGTACCTACTATGTATATTATAAGGACTGCATGATCAATTAGTGCAGTGTCTTTTAAGAGAGATTCGATTATCGGAATATGAAGGTAAAACCCGTTCTAATGGATTTTTACATTATTCTCTTACTAAACTGACCACCGAACAAATCACTCGGACGGAATCGTAATCTGATCTTGTACCTAATCTGTACATATATCGAATAATGTATCTAACGTGTATTGAGTAAGGACATCTAATCGGATCGGATTACACTTCAGTCGATTATTGTTCTGTTGACGAGTCAATATCTTATAGGTAAACAAACCAGACGAGAAAACTAATTATTTTTTTGTTAGAACATACAATCAATGTTAACATCGTAAAGTGAGTGTGTCTGCAATTCACATTTTATAACTTGTATTACTTTCTTAATTTATGTTTAAATACTATGTTAATTAAAAATCATTATGTTAATTTAGATATATTTATTTAGATGAGGTTGGCTTTTATCAATACTATATACAATACTGATTCAATCCTGGATGGAAATCGGACACCCTACGTAGAGAAACTGAAACTTTTCAATGAGTTTTACGTAACCGGTGTCCTGAAATACAGTTTCGAAAAAATCCCAAGGATAAAAAAGGCTTTTTGAAAGAAAAGGTGATTGAAATTTCAAAATATTGAGCACATAAAACTCTCGATCGTCCAACAAAAATATTATAACTTCCGTTGGAAAAATAATCGGCATTTTTACTATCGCCAAAACAGAATTTAGACGCGATTGTAACCGGACCGTTCATTATCGTGGGTAGTGGGCGTGAATAGTCAGATAAACGCGTCCTAACACGGTATGTTGAACGAAATGCGCTTGTTTTACGCCTTTTTGTTCCGAATGCATCGGGTACATCGGCTCGGTGTCGGAAACGTACGATGTCCGCTAACTAGAGATATGTGATGCTTGTTTTTGTGTATCAGCTTTTGTACGAATAAATTTAAAATTGTGCTTTATTCTTGGCACATTTTAAGCAGTTTTGACTATGTTGTGTGTAACGGGTACCTTTATCTTTAAATAAATAAATAATTAGGTACAATCCACACATCAGTCATTGAATTGGCCAAATTGTACTTGCAATGTATTCTAGCCTTTCTAATCCTCTGCTGAAGATAAGCTACGGTGAAGCTACTCTGAAAATAAATAACAAATCTGTCAAAAAAAATGTCCCTAATGTACTCGCAGTAGGAAACTATCTATAACTAGAAAATGTGATTGTCTGAATAGTTTGATGACTCGTGCATTATCGTTGATTTTTTCTTTGGCGCGTTGTAGGCATGATGTAATGTGATGTGAACCAATTGGTTTCAGTCGAACGCTTTTAACGATAGCATAAAGGCGCGAAGTTGCTAGTTATAATTCATTGAGAAAGATTGGCAAACGGTATTTTTAGGCATAGATATGTCAATTATTAGAATACACAATGAAACAGTTATAAATATAATGCATGAGTTGTCTTTCTACCAATTAGAAACATACTGACAACGCCTGCTTCTCAAATTTGCGAAATATTTTTCTGTAACCGGTGGTGTATTATATACTGAAGCAGTGTCCATTAATTATTGTTTTTCTTATTTTTCAGGTAAGAGAACCTAGTAGTAACTATCAACAGTGACCAAATTAAGAACCTTTACATATTTCACGAACATTAGCACAGATTGGAAACCTAGGTAAGTGTAACACTAAAGTTGGAATTCTTCCAAAGAAGGCGGATTGAGCGAAAAAGCTAGACGTTGTATCGATTGGATTTTTTTTACCTTAACCTAAATGGCTTGCGATTTAAATGCAATGCACCATGCATCGATAGAAATTGGTTGCGAAATCAACAATTTTTTTCAGTATGTTTTCGATTTTGTACCTTTAACAGGTTGTTTGTGTAGTATACATATAATAGTTGTCTCCTAAATACAATACTTAATACAAACATTAAGACTATTTTAAAATCTTAATACTATAAAGATGTTACGGTGCCCTTTCGATGATTTAAAGAACTTTATTTCTTATAAAAACTTTACAGTTCATTTAAAATGAGATAAATCTAAACGGTAATTAGGTACCTACTAAATCTAAGTTTATTTTATTAAATAACTGCTCTGAGGCTTAACTAAAGGTATTATGATGATGACTTATGATTTAATTTATAAGTTTTATATTTATAGTATAGTTATGTAGTTATATTATTCTATTGAGTAGACATGTACTTTCAGCATATTTTTAAACACATAAATGCTATTACATTATTTTATGTTATTGTGTAAATTATTAAAAATATGTGCTCCTTCTGAAAGAATCGTCTTTTTTCCGTAGTTTGTACGTGTATTAGGTAATTTTAATTCAATCTCTACGCAAAACATTCTATAAAATTGAGTAAATTTTGATTCAGTGCTCCAGAGTGAAACAATCCTCAAGTTAGAAGCTGCGAAATGCTATAGAGATCCCATTTAATTGGAACAGCGGCAAAGGGGCGACCAGATGGCCGAGGTCCCAACTCATTTTACTGGGTATTGCAAATTAGTAAATTTTTTACGGAAAAATAGATCATCGATTTTAATTACCAAGTTTATCTATGAGAGTACTACATAAATTCAACGTTTTACAGGTATATTGAAATAAGATCACTAATAACGGAATACCATTATTCGCTTTGTATAGGTAATGTTATATAAAATTATAATTAAAAAAAAATATTGGTTTATTAATGAAGAAAATAACAGTTAAATTACCAAATTAGAACTAGTATTTACAATTGAAACAATTGAGCTAACTGCAGACTGTCAACTGACATCAAAAGGTAACACAACTGATCCATATAAAAGTAATTTTTTTTGATTTTATGTCCTGTTAATTTAGGTAGGCCAGGTCTTATTCAGGTATAACTTAAGTCCAGAAACAATGTATTTAAAATAAATTATGAAAGAGTCAAGTCATGACTGTCCGGAACCATGGGCTCAAAGCCGTAACACAAGTGGCATTTTAGATGCCGAATAATTGACAGTATTGTTCTGATTTTCGCTACAAATTTGCAGATCCCAATCTATTGAATTTGTAGCGACGTTTCTTGTCTCAGCATATTTAAGCTGTCTTGTTTTTTGTTGTTTATCAATATAATTTGATGTTTATTCAAAGGGTCAACTGTCAGATTTGTCGTTGTTGTCAACGGAATGCCTAATGTTGTTAATGAGCATGACGGGTAGGGAAATAACATAACGGTCTGATTCGTGATTATGATTACCTTTGACTATTTCGGAGGTTATCTTTCGAAATGTTTTAAAAGCTTTGTGATTGATGGGCAATAATTGTACTGTTGATATTGTGTGACCTCAGGCAGCACCTCTTTATTTATTACTTACAATGAAACATGTTATGGAACGGAAACGTATAAGACCAGGACTTCTAAACTTGATGTGATTAGCAATTAATAATAGAAGATTCACCCCCATCTTGATAACGCTTTAAGATATAATTTTAACGTGTATTCCGTTAGAGTTTGACGATTAAGATTTACGATCCAACGAGTTTTGCGGTTAGATAATCCTGTGACGAATTCCCTCTACCCGAAGTTATTGGCTATAAAACTGTACGGTTTCCTGGTTTATTAAATGCGTACTGGTTAATGTTCCTTCTTGTGCGTGCTCAAGAATTGTTTAAGATGTCTGATAACTTTTGTTCGCAAGATGTTGTTTTTCTACGCGTGCCTTTTAAGTCAAGACTGGCGCATAACATTAAACTGTACATTATCGCAGTATTTTGGAAACCTTTCAACATCATCATCACCAGCCTATAATAGTCCACAGCTGGACATAGGCCTCCCCTAATGAGCGCCATAGATTGCATCATTATTTGGGGGTTATTGCCCATAATCCACACGCTGGGCATGCGAGTTGGGGATCGCAGTTCGGTGTAGTTGTTCTGCAGAAGGCGCTGCTGCCCGCCCCCCGCTGTGTTTCCCTTAGTCGCCTCTTACGACACCCACGGGAAGAGTTGGGGTGGTGAAATTCTATGCCGGCACCACACGGCTTGGCATGGAAACCTTTATGTAGCTTTAATAGGCCCATAAATTGTATGGAGTATGTATTGTATGAAGATATCAAATGCTTATCAAACGGTACTTTTTTATTCGTACAGGCTGAGGCTAATAACAGACACAGATTTCTTTCACTTCCACTACCTTAATATCTATAAGAATAGGTTATAGCATGGAAATAATGGTACCCGCCTTAATTATCTAATTAACGTTGGGAGGACGTCTTGAATTTCTATTTACTAGGCATCTCTTCAGATGTCATAAGAATTACTGAGATGCAACGAGACATTAAAATTCAGAACACGAATGTCGTTGCTTCGTACCCGACATTCAGTCTGGGGGTAGAGTTTTTTCAAGCTGCGGAATAATCTTGCCTATAATAAGCAGAGCAGTCTCTTGTGCATTCTTTATTTGGTGTATGATTTAAGGAAAATATAATGTTTTTCTTGAGGACAAGAGAGTTTTTACAAACTTTAACCTGTAAATGCTCAATCAGAACTCGGATTTAAGCACTTCTTAAGGATTCGGCGATGGCTGAATTTCCAATTCAAACTTGGTACCAAAATGATTTGTAACTGGAGCATATTTTTACCATTATCTGTTATTATTTGTATTAAAATAAGATTTCTTTAGGTTCTTGCCACAATTTTTTTTAAAAGTACTATTCTGAAATGAAATCGATTGCAATTTTTCATCAAAGAATAAATGTTGTTTACTTAGCTTGGGGCTAGATGATGCTGTGTGGATTGTCCAGCATTATTTATTATTATTTATTATTATTATTATTACTTTGTATTTGTGTAGAAAAGTCTTTTCGAAAAAGCTTGTGAAAGGAACCTAAATCAATACTCGTCTAATGCAAATCAATAATACAAAGCAAGCCATGGTTAAAATATTCTAAAATTACAAATTATTCTAGTACTTCGTTTGTGGACATCCATCCGACGCCGGAGTTTTAAGTGAATGATTCATGACAAATTTTCATTGAAAATTATTTTAAAGAATTGAAACAGGCCTTCGGATACCTGGCATTCAAACAATGCTAGGACAAACCAGAGTTTTAGTTTTGTCTATCCCTTATTCGCCTGACCGAGCATTATTCCGCCGGCCCATTTCACTGGATATTTCAAGGAAACTTTGTTGGGTTGATATGCTAAAACATAAATTGTAACTGAGTACGCCGCTACCTCAATTTGTACCGTATTCGGCTTTCCCGACCTCTGACCGCGGTTGAGTCGCAGGGATTGAACAACTATCTTGGGCAGTGGGACCTTTTCGATATTGTTACCCTAGCTACTGTAGCCAGGGCTTTTCTAAGAACAGACTTTTTTGAAAATCGAGCACGTAACTCTTTACATAATGTCGCCTTTCTAGCCCTGAAAAAAATGTAACCCTGTATTATAAATAATATTCTATATTTCATTGGCAAAGCTTTGATAACTTTGATCAGATTGTGTAAGATGTTAAGTTATAGGTGAAATAACAGTTAAGTTATTATTATTTATATTAAATACCAGTTTTTATCTTTGAAACATGTTTTTTTTTAATGTTTGCATTTTGGTACTATCCCACTATGTACATTTACTGTTCCAAATTGTAGGTAAGTTTCATCATGCTCTATCTCTAATGACAGATTCTCACACCCTAGCCTGTCACTTTACATCTGAGCCCTCCCTGTCAGTCTGTCAAGCCCTGACTATTTCACGAAGATTGCCTCGTGTTGTGGTAACGCCTACATACGTCTACCGCCTCAGGCTCAAGTCCAGCCCATCGGCAGAAATTAAAGATTTCTGGGAGGACTCGGTGATGTATACTGAATCTTAATATCTGTTGGGAGAAGGATCACATTCACTTGTTTTCATGTTATTAATACTTCTTTACTATTATAGGTCACTTATGGTAGGTTGCGTCGCTAGAGTTAGTTCATATTTTTGAGGATTTAACGAACTACGTACCTTGATAAATAAAAATTTTGGATGGTTCGAGTTTTCAGTCTTAGAAAAACTCAAATAAATCTAGCGCTACTGTGCTTTTTTTCCTGTCTGCATTAACATATCATAATTGTAGTATGTTTCTTGTTGCAAGGCCCCGCTTTGTCGTACCGCATAATAACAAGTCTTCTTTTGTCAATACCTTGACAAAATGCCGTGGCAATCGACATAATGTAATGTTGAAATTCAACAAAACATTGTGTGAACCTCAATATTAGCTACCTCTTGGTAACAAATGTAAATGAGTGCAACGTAAGACATTGCATAATGAATGTATGCCTGTAATGCGGATGTAGCAGGTCAAAGGCTCTAAGCAGGTATATAATCTCACTGTGCATGAATTTTCAAAGGGCTTACGAAAAAGCGGGCATTGAAAAAAATATCCTAGTTTATACAAAAATAAAAGATATGTTTTTACAATAGACGACCTCTGTGGCGCGGTGGGCGAAGGTCCGCCTGCGACGCAGGAGGTTGCGGGTTCGATTCCCGCCTCGGGACAAATATTTGTACGATCTGCAGATATTTGTTCAGGGCGTTCTGGTTGTTTTCTATGTATAATAAAAAAAATCTATATATGTAATAATATTGTATTATGTACAATATCAGTCATCTAGTACCATAACACAAGCTCTGCTTAGCTCGGGGCTAGATGATGTTGTGTGGATTGTCCGGCATTACTATTTATTTATTTAATTCCAAATCATCACTTATGAATATTGTTGAGAAAGTGTCGACTCGTCGATGTTCATAAAGCTCAATAGCCTTAACCCGTAATCCAAATCGAATAAGCATTAAAACAATGGAATCCTCCATTATACTAATAAGTCGTTACACTAGTCAGCCAATAAATATAAAGCCAGTACTGATGCAGAAACGGCTCCCTGAGGCGTTTGGCTATCGACCAATACAATGCCAAACCGCTGTACACAGCATAATAATGCCATCTGTAGTTGCAAATAGTGCAATCCTATTTTCGGTTTCGGCATACCTAAATCTGTTGTTTCGGCTTTGATTAAGTTTTACCGAAATGAGGTCTGGTTATTTCAGTTTGTTGCTTACTTTAGGACCTAATCTGACTAAGTTTCTGTAGGCGAGCCTCGTCTCAAATTGGTTTCAGCTGAAATTGCCACGCTTTGCAAGCGGACTGGTGATTGCAGTAAATGTAGTATTAATTCATTCAAAATCTTGCGACAAAATATGTTGGTATCATCTCAACAATGTTGCAGTTTAATTATGGATATTTACATATATTTTTTAATCTATGGCATTATTCAGTTATTAGGGTTTTCTTTAATAGCTAGACGATGCTATAACATTTAAAAAACAAAGGACTTCTCTGAAAATCGCACAAGCTAAATTCGGCATTTTTATCAAGCTCTAGCCATTTGGTAAGAACGCAATTTGGCTTTACCGATATGTGGCAATTGACTGGCAAAGTTACGAGCACAGCTGAATGCTCTAATGCGTGCCATTCAAATAATTGTGACGTTATTCTACCGCTTTTGGAGACATCTTTTTCAAATTATGGAGATTGCAGGGTTTCTGAGTTGTGTAAGAGTGTAGGAGAAATATATATAAAAATTAAAAAAAAAATAATGCCGGACAATCCACACAACATCATCTAGCCCCAAGCTAAGCAGAACTTGTGTTATGGGTACTAGATGACTGATACATTATACAATATTAATACTTATATAGATATTTTTTATTATACATAGAAAACGACCAGAACGCCCTGAACAAATATCTGCAGATCGTACAAATATTTGTCCCGAGGCGGGAATCGAACCCGCAACCTCCTGCGTCGCAGGCGGACCTTCGCCCACCGGGCCACAGAGGTCGTCATATAAACGTCTTAAGGCTCCGGCGACGGATGAATTTCCCATACAAACTTAGTACCAAAATGATTTGTAATTGGAGAAGATTTTCACCATGGTTTGCTATTATTTGTATTAGAATAGTATTTATTTAAAATTCCTGCAACAAGCTTTTTTCAAAATACTTACGAGAAAATATTTCTTCTTTCATGTAAAAATGCAATTAGATATAATTTATATCAGAAAACTATATTTCGAAAAAAGCTTAAGACAGGAACATAGATAAATATTTTTTTAATACAAATAACAGCAGACCATGGTGAATTGAATATATTCTTGAATTACAAATCTTTTGGTAAGTTTGTATGGGAAATTCGTCCTACTCGGGAGCCTTAAGTAAGAAATATGTTCTGTACATTTACATTTTGTTATTTGACTTTTGCATAAGTAATTAGGTAATTTTATTCTAAGCCCTTAACACACCTAATAAAATATAGAAATCATTCTTCGTTACGCTTTATGATTCAATTGAAAGTAGCACTTTCGTTTGCATTAATAATTCTAGCCCTAATTATGATAATCGCATACACTTTCGTATGCTCTGAAGAAGTAGACTATAAATGCATCAGAACGGAACAAAACTAGTTCAAATTAATAATATTGCTATGTTTCTACTGTATTACAAATACCGCTGGCGCGGTTAGCGAAGGTCCGGTTGCGACGCAGGAGGTTACGGGTTTCGTTTCCCGCCTCGTGACAAATATTTTTACGATCTGCAGATATTTATTAAGTGTGTTCTGGTCGTTTTCTATGTCATTTTCTATAAAAAATATCTCTATGCAATCCATTGTATAGGTACTAGATGACTGATATACATAATATATCAGTCATTTAGTACCTATACCACAAGCTCTGCTTAGCTTGGGGCTAGGTGATGCTGTGTGGATTGTCCAACATTATTTATTTTATTTATAATGTGAAACCGTTTCTGTGTCTCAAGTTCCAACATAACCTCCATCTTTTTCTCGATATTATTGTAACACTTTCTTTAAATTATTTAAAGAGCCGTTCAAATCCGGATATTCTGGTCTCTCTTCTTATACATCTTCCTCTTAACTGGGTCTTATGCACTCTTTGTTCATAGGAAAAACAACGTAAGAATAAAGATTAAGGAATACTTAGTCTATATGAGTTTGCGTTTGGAGTATCAGAAAATATTCATTATGATAATAAGCCTCTGTCATCCTACTTCAAAAAACAAAGCTCTTCGTTATTACTTCCAAACAAGAAAGTTTTCAATTAAAATCTGTCAAATGCTGGTAAAATTCACTTGAGACGTCTGATTTAATCTGAGATGCGTTTGAGTAGGTATATGAAGTTGAGCTACATCAGCCAGAGATTTGACCAACTTGTCCCGGTGTACGCGTCCCTTCTGGTCGGTTCATCTTCATCAGTATATGTCCACTCTGGACATAGGCCTGCGCTGATGAACGTATAGCGCCCTGTCTTCGGCTTGCTACATCCGTCAACTAACTGCAGCCTTTAGTAGGTGTTACACCCACCTGGCCAGGGGGTGTCCCACACGTGCTATGCTTGCTGAGTCACAGACTTCCTGGCCGGGAGAAAGTGGCATCCTTTGCAGATGTGATCCTTTGATGATGTTATACATTGGTATAACACTCGTCTCTCCTAGTAATTCTCTATGTGTAAAAAAGTATTGAAGATTACCTTTAGTTACTTAACCATTACAGTATCGAAGCGTGGGATCGGGCCCGCGTGAATCATTGTTAATCATACCTTGTCTCACTGTGTCATCTCGTATGGCGTAATTACTTTCAAATTGTATGTCTGTCTTCGTTAAATTTGTTTGGTTTTTAACTGCTTGCTTGATCTTCACTTCACCTTACCTAATGCTGTTGAGGTTTCTCAATTTCTACATGTACCTTCATATTCTTACCAGTTCTATATATGTAGTCATACTTATGTTTAATTCTAGTTTTAAAGTCATTTATAACGGGATATTTACCATTATAAGAGTTTTGAGTTTTCCAATATTTCGGCACAGTTTCATGCGCCATGATCACAGAACAACTGAAGG
Source organism: Eupithecia pulchellata (assembly GCA_963931895.1). Classification (NCBI taxonomy): domain Eukaryota; kingdom Metazoa; phylum Arthropoda; class Insecta; order Lepidoptera; family Geometridae; genus Eupithecia; species Eupithecia pulchellata. Next base: position 9,641,480 of record OZ007533.1, on the reverse strand, counting down.
TCACTGCGAGTTTACTCACTGTATAATAACCATGATAGTTTCAAAAGACATTCTAGCTTTTACTTCTAACTTCGCTCATACGATACCCGAGTAAAACATAACTTTTACCTCTTAAGAATGATGTAGGTATAATTTCAAAATCTGATTATTGGTTCCAGAGTACCCTACCGCATAAATTCATATATGAACAAAATATTATCAACAAAAATTATATCTGAGTATATTTAAGTGTATTTAGTCCTAATCCAGGTCAAGGCTTTTGTAGCTAGGGTTAACTTAAACCAAGAGGTCACGCAGCTTGACGATGCTTGAAGAGGCCAGTAGTTTAGCGCTGCGTCTGGCGGCAGCACCCTGCTGCCGCCAGACGCATCGCTAAGTCGTGTCGCGTCGTCGCGAAGCGCATGAAGTCACTGGTAGCGAAACATGTCTAGGTTCGATAGTATAAAACCGAATATAAAAAATCTAAGTTTTTCACTATATTTTTCACTCGAGCACTCGACCTAACTGCATCAAATTGAACATGTAATCTGGACAGGAAATAGTAGGCACAAGTCAACATAACGCTTTATGAGACGACTCGACGATGTCGCGATGCGCCGCGTGGCGCAGCATAGCGTAGCGTAGTTTTCGTATTATACTAATAAAATATTTTTGTAAATAAATTATTTTGTATCCCTATTATAAAAAAATGCACGCTCGCGATATGACTGTGCCAAAAATTTTCTGGGTTTTTCTGGTATTATCATCAACAAGGAAATTATCTTTACGCAAAAATCGTGCCTACTTACGTAAAAAATTTATCGTATGCTTATCCCGTAAGCACCTCTATAGTATTCTAGTCGTAAATATTTAACGACTGTCATAAATCCAAAAGACATGACTGTGCTATTTATGATTGTAAGTCCAAACCCACCACCTAATAAAAGAATCACGAATTTTACATGAAAAATTTATGAAAGTCGTGATTTTTATGCATGTTCGTGATTTAGATAATTGTTTTATATCCTTACTCAAACCTCACAACTCAATTTTGTATACTTTTTCTGTTGCTATTTGTTAGTTTAAATTACTACTATCACTAACACGACGCATTATATCCATCTTCAGAACGCGTTAAATATAAGGTACGCATTAAAGCCTGCAATACCTGCCTCCCTTATTTACCATTACCAGATTTTAGTTATTTCCCTGTACCTAGGTTGACTACAAAAGATTAATATTAAATAAACAATTAATACGTAGACACTGATGAAGTGATTAGAACAAAGCTAAACTTTATCTGAATTTAAAAATGGCTATCTTCACACATAAATAAGAAACAATGGATTATACAATTGATGTGTTCCTTGGATTCCGATTACAAACAATGGGTGAGTATCAGCTTACATAATGCAACTTGAATTATGTTATGATTGGCTTACTTAATACAACACAACACTTTATGATAGTAATATTAGTTAGTCCAAGAACAAGAACCAAGAAATTTGTGTCAATGTCAATTTTATGCTGATTGTTTCTCTTGCAAAACAAATGCATTAACAATTTGTTAAATGTATAATATTATAAAAATCTGAATAAAAAAATGTTATACCATTTGAATACTAACTCGCAAACAAAACAATAAAACCATAACAAAACGTCAAGAAAAATAGTAAATTATTAGTTTTTGTTACAATTACAACAATATTAATCCAATTTGTTACAATCGAGTTTATTGGTTCAATCTTTGAGTAATATAAAACAAACTTTTAATTTATGAGGGTTCCCGATAACTTCCCAATTGAATTTAAATTAATTGGATTCCGTTTCATTACTTGACTTTCCATTTCTGTTATTATAAATTGTTATATTTATTGTAATCAAAGCTTTTGAACTAATTACCTTGACCTTTTAAATTGATGAACAACTTTTTTTAATTTTGCGGTTTTTTCATAAATTTGTTTAACATAGTTTTTTATATCTATCTGTAGCTATATAAAATTATCTAAATAGCGCTCAAATACATTTTAAATGTGTATAAATTGAACCAACCAATAAAGTTAAAATCAGAAAAGTATACCTTAATTGATTTCCACTGCGGTTTAAGTGTTTCAAACGTAAAATGTCGCTTATTAGTAAGCAATAATACTATAAATCTCTAACAACTTACGTATCTACCTACCTGAAAGTTAAGTAATGTAGCCAGATTTCATTGCAAATATTTTCGGAATCAGACCGCAGATATTTTCGAGATGACCCATTCAAATTTAACAAACCTAAGAACTTGTAAAATAATATTTACTATTATCTCCAATTAAGATTGTTAGTTATACAGGGTTGCACATTTACATAGTTATGGGAAAGTCTGAAACTAAAAGACATACGAAGAATACTTTTTAGGAACCATGTCATTGATTTAGTAACATGATAACTGCATTCAAACATTTTAAAAAACCACCGCATTATAAAGTTACCAAACACCATACTTTTAACAGATTAAAAAACTGCGTCAAATAAATTATGCAGTCTGTTAATTCATAAAATCTCGAGCCCCGATAAAATCAGAGCTTATAGCTAGGGCATGTTTATTTAACCTAGAAATGAGCTGGACCCGCGTAAGCCGCGGGCGTAGGTCTGGTTTTTCATGCCCTAAGCCTGGTAAGTCGGAAATCCGTGAGTTAATCCGGCCAAGTCCAACCGAAGCCATACATTATGGAGGGGCTCGCGCGTTCACATTGTGCTAATGGAACCAGTGCCTCTATATGGAACATAGTTCGGAATCGCTTCGTTGGTCAGTAGGTATTATAACATCATAAGATGTTCTGAATACAGAAATTTGCTATGTTCATCGCCTTTAATAAAAATTCAGACGTTGAATTGGTTTAATTGTTAGAATATGTTACATTGTATGAAAATTTCACTGCAAAGCTCTAAAGGTATAAAATCGTTAAAAAGCTGCTTTCGAAGTATCTGAAATTTGTTATACATCAAAGAGTAAAGACAGTCCAGTACCAGGAAGTTAAATAAAGTTATGTAAAGTCGGTATCTCAAACGAATGTTTCTTTTAAAACATATTTTTTTTATATTCAACCAAAATTGCATATATTCTACTAAAATATTTTACTAACACTACCTTTTACCTGTTAAGTTTCTTGAATAATAATATAACATAATGCCTGTCTCCAAGCGCAGCTAAATACTCCCTTCCATAGTCTGTTTAATTAAAAATATGATGATTTATTTCAACTACAACTAAATTAAAATAAACCTACAAAAACATTACTTACACCGCATATTGGCCACTCAGTTTCTTTACCTCAAACATGCCTCAAACTAATAATCTCGTCATGTGTCACTGCTAAACCCTGCCTTACGTATTGATTCGTTACTTAGTTCATGATACACTGAACCGCCCCGTCCACATGTTTGCTGGTCAAGGAGTTTAATTAGACCTCTCCTGGGTGTCGGTTAACACAGGTTTACACAATAGGGGATAGGTTTAGACTTGCAATTACGATTTCACTGACAACATTTTACTTTGTGTTCTCAACTGTTGTGGCTTTTATCTTTGTTCTTAACGTACGATGGATTTGTATTGGTATTGTAAGAGTTCAGATTCAGATTCAATAACTTTATTTCTTTAGGCTTACAAAGGAGTTCCACTGTAAGCAGTTAAGACATGGATCTTACAAGTAAGACATGGATAGCTCTTGAAGTATCCAGGATTAAGAAATATTTAGGGTTGACATGAGGTGTACATATGCTTTCACTCTTTCTAATCTGACTTAAGATGACAAAACGTGTTCTCTGTTAGTCCAGTGATAATAAGATTTATAAATACTCAGGATTAAGCTTCTGATATTTTACTTTGAACATGGAATGCTAGTCTTGAACTTAAGACGTGTAGACACACAGATTTAACTGCTACTCTACCTTTGCCTTTTCTGGCTTCTCATTTGAAAGTGTAGGATTGTAATTAAATAATTGATAATCTTTATCAATATTGTTAAAAATTTTATCACTGAGTAAATGATCTTTCAATCTCAAGGTTTTCGGCCTGACGTTAATTTTCCTACAGTTGACGACCAATGTGGCGTAGCAGGCGAAGCCAAAAGGTCAACTAGTCTTTACTAGAGGTTTTTCTACGAGTAGGCAACAAGTTCATATGTGGGAAAGCCAAAAAGACCTTCTTTTATAACAATTCATGGTTATTTGGCTTTTTATTGCCTTATTTTGTAAACCTAAATAGACCTCCAAAAAAAAAAGCGAATAGATTGTCCAATTAAAAAAAAATATTTCTTTTTTACAACATTATTTTGATGTGAAAATCGTTCAGCATTTTATTTTACTTTACCAAGTTTCATTTCTGCTTAATCAATGTGACATGCATTCAAACACATGAACCCACTCGGTTCAATTCCATAATAACAGGGTAAAATATCGGTGGATAAATGCTCAGATAAAGGGTTCTATTTTGGAGCCTATGAATAAAATAAGCCTGGTTGCGTGCGACTCCACACGTGACGTTATATTTTATAGTATCGTTATGTAGAAACCTACTATTATACGTTGTAGGTACTGAATCGTTTGGCAACAAAATAAAAGGTTACTTTATTGAAATATTCAACATTCAAGGTAGGAATCTAGGTTTTGAAATTCCTGACTTTATTATTAAGGATTATCTAAGCTAAAACTAAAAGAACAGAATTTCCACTGGTCTTATGATCTGGGTAATTAATGCTATTGAAAAACCATGAAAGCCGTATTTGGTAACGAATTTTTTCTTTGTGGCTATGAGCTTAGCTCCAGCATCAGATTTTGGTATACCTTACCTTGTTATTCTGTACCTTTTCTCTCTTGTAAATCTGTACCTATTATTGTGTATTATTTTAATTAAATTATTAATTTTTATATCGGAAGTTTAATCTTGTACACTTGGTAGCAGGGAGTTGCACATACGCAAACAGTGAGTAAACTAATGCCTCTAGTGCCTAGCGGAATACTACGTTCAGTACGCTTCCGTAACTGAATTTTGTCGGCACGTGCACCGACAAATGTGACGCTGTGGATTTCGGACGTTACCGTGTTAGCGATGCCATGCCAGCGAGTGTATTATGTAGCAGATGCTGGCTGATATGCTATGCTTTTATGTCCGAGTGTGAACGCTTGTTTTGGTCTTCCTTGAGAAGGTTGCTTTAACATTCGCAGGAATATTAAATCTACGTGTTCGATGGTGGGGGGATATCATTATAATTGTCTGCATCCTTTTGTTGAGATCCAGTATCCATTAATTAAATCCACATTTTTCGACGCAAACCAGACTAAAGTTGTAAAAATAAGGCTAAACACGATTCCTGGTATAAATCATAAAACTGGCAGACAGATGTAATGTGCATTATTCAAGTTTTACTAGACACTTTTGTTCTCGGAAAGAATTGCAAAAACACATAGCGGGTATGTAGATCCTTGTTGTAAGATATACAAAAGTACTAAACCGCAAAAAATGTTGCCATCTCCAAAACTAGCTCCCGAAACGTCTGCAGATGTTTGATAGCCACACATAAACCGGCAGCTTTATCACGGGTATTGCGACCGAAGCAGACATCAAACAAAATGCTGTTGCACGAATGTCGATTTAGGAATCTAGTCGGATTGCTATCATAAAAGTAGTGTCATCAGAACTCTACTTCCTTACTTCTAAATTGAACTTTATTTCAAAGAGTTAAGGTTGTGACGTCTGCGAAGACACTTTCTCTGTTTAGCATAAAAGTTTTGTTTATTTAGTGATACAGCTATCGGTTTGTGTGACTCGATTTTGTGAGAAGTTAGAAAAAAGGTCTTGTTTCAGATATTGATTTGATATGTGGAACACGAGTTGGAGAACTCGATTATTTACCGAAACCTATTTCGAGTCAGGTTATATCTGGGTTTATTAAATTAATTTACAAAACTGATGGAATTTGTTTCTATTTCGAAAGTTGGGAAAGGAAACATTTGATTTGAATATATTAGTCGTCTTTCGTTTTCTCAGTCATCAAAAATATTTTTTGTAATGATTGCTGTTGGTTTCCCATTATGCCACTTAGCCCCAATTTTTGTGAAATTGATAACCGGGATTCTTTTAACAATATAATAAATATGGTGAACAGGCGCGACTATCGTATTCATTTTGCACCTTAATGTAGATATGGCCGATTCAGGTAACTTATTCTGACAGGAAAATGACTGCTTCGAGGGTTTCTCGTAAATTTTTATAACTGAGACAATTAAAAAAAAAGTCTTAGTACGTCCAAGTTAAGTAGGTAAATAAACATGGTATAAAACAAACTTTTAACCTGTTTTAACAATATGCTAAATTGTATAACGATGTAACTTAGTCTAAATCTGACTTTAAAGTCATCAATAAAGTTGCATAAATTCACCTACCATAATTAATTTTATGACGACGACTCAAAGAATTTTCTCATAACTATATTTTGCGTTTCTATGGGTTAAAATAGTGCAAATTTTGCGTATTACCCAACGTTTTGCGCTGGTAGTCTCCATAGGGAAAGGTGAGCTCGTGACACTATCGACGTCACGTATTGTTTGTATTACCGTCTGTTTGCACTTTTCTCTGTCTGCTTTGACCACGCGCTTAGAGTTTTTCCTTTATTTTAGTCTCCTAAAATACTTTTATTTTAAGGCGGGGATTCTCGGATTTCTGGATTTTAACTGACCTCAATAACTATAGGGCCTATAGTTTTGAAATTAGAGGTACTTAATACCTATCATTATAATTGAGGATATTTTCTAGTACATTTCTAGACAAAAACAGGATTGGTGTCATTCCACCCAATAAAAAAAAAGACAAAGTTACCTCTAAATAAAACTTTAAATGATCAGTGTGAATAAAAAAATGAATAACATGACACAAAATGTATACCAAAAAATTACAAACGTTAGGTATTACGCAGTGCATCAATAGTGAATATTTTTATATGCCATGCAAATATTTTTCGAAACATCTAAATATCTTTAAAATCGTGGTCGGCTGCCTGCGCACCGTCTTGCTCATACTCGCCAAGGCGCCACAGAGAGTGGTCATGTCGGGAATCCTCGCCTTAAAATAACAAAAATATTGGTAATGTCTAGCTTTAATTGTCTTATTATAAGATTGTCTTCGTGAGCTCTATGATTAGAATGCGAGTGTGATGTCTGTATCGATATTATTTATTATGCCTTTAGAGTCAATAATATGCACAGACGAAGACAGCGATGCTGACGTGCAACGTGCCGGAGTGAGCAATATGTCGCGGATAGAGCTAGCGCAGAGCAGTCTCGTGTGCAAGGACCTGCAAAAGTTCAAGTTCTACGGCCTCATTATACGCCTTTGGAATTTTCTCTATAGGCTTTTTTCGCTATCGTGAAAATATGTATTAGGTTATATTCAAAAGTATACCATTACATATTCATTAAGCTATTCTAGGATTTATGGTTGGTTTGCTCTGGATATCCACGAGACTAACTAGATTAGTTAAAATGTTGCCCATTTAGGAGAAAACTAATTATTTCAAAGTTTCTCAACAACCTGGAGGTGGCAAGTCTTATCCGCGGATAATTAGGAATAAGATTTACCTAAGTGATATAACTTTGCCCTTTCCACTTTAACACAAGGAATCTGAATCTTTAAGTTTGTAAGGTTGCTAGATCGGTTCTGAAACCCTTATAGTCTCGGTTTGTCCTTCCCTCTTGAATATGAGCTACGAACACTGTTAGTAACTTAAAACTTAAATTACAAATGTTCATTCGTAATTTCAGGCACTTGTACCTACAGATTGAATGATTAATATAAATAAAATAATTTAGGAAATTCAGTCGGTAAAAAGATTTTGATGTCGAAGTTTCAAAGGAAATCTACTCGATCAAATCGGGGTATCAAACTGTATGTACATCTGAAAATAGTGTTCGAAATTATGTAAATTTCATACATTTAGAAAAAATTTGCACTACCACCTAATCTAATGTAATGTCCCTGATGTTGCAGACGTCCATAGGCTGCGGTAACCGCTTCCCATCAGGCGGCCCGCATGCTGGTGTGCTTCCTTGGTGATATTAAAAAAAATCTACGAAGTTTCCTGTTTATCTACTATAATAACATATTCATTAAATAGCGAAGGCTCTAACCGGTTCAAAGTTATAATTGACAAACGTTCCAATTTAAGTAACTTCCAGTTCGAGTGTAACTTACACTCGAACTGGAAGTTACACCTTAGTTATAAACAGAAGAATAGCAACTGCACTAAAGCAAATCTAATGACGAAGCAACGGCAGTTACCGCTGAATTCGGTCTGTGCAGAAGTGCTTTGCCCCATTTCCTGCGGCCACAACTAAGTGCAAAACGCTCATTCGCCCTGACCGCTGGCCGTGCCAAGACCCTGTTTATGACGTCACGGCTCTAATAAGCTTTTGTCGTAAACCTGAAGGGTTTGTTGGCTTCTTTTTTGTATGACGTAACTGGATCGATCTAGTTTATGGTTACAAGGAGCGAGGTGTAGGGGAGATGTTGGCAGTTTGGGTTTGATTGCCGGTGATATGTAGTTAATTGACTCTTGTTTACACTGTTGTGTGTTGGTTTGTGGACATCTTCAGATTCGATTCTGCTTACCAATTGAAATGGTATTTTAATTTGGTCTATATTGCTGTCAAGGGAAAAAACAAAATAAATTCAATTTTGCTTTATTCTCAAACACATAAACTTATGAGAATTTTTCCTAGTTATCAAAACAGACCGAAGAAAATGATGATAATAGTGGTAAATTGGTGTGTTGTGGTAAATTACAAAATAAACAATGAAGGACAATTAAGACAGTATTATCTAGCCAAAAGCTAAGCAGAGTTTGTTTTATAGGTACTAGATGACTGATGTACTTCACACAAAATGGAACAGAACACCCGCCACAAATATGTGCAGATCGTACAAAAATGTATAGGTGGCTTCCTAGGTGGGAGTCGAACCGGCAACATCCTGCGTCGCAAACGGACCTACTCCCACCGGGCTACGGATAACGTCATAATATTATTATGATAGTGACTCCTTACTGGAATTCTTAGGAATGATTCAATCGCAAACCTTCCATAACAAAGATCCTAGGACAATCTCTGTTATGAATTCCTGACGCACGATACCTTTGTAGACTCGCCCGCTTGTAGCTTCTATATTTTTACCTTTTATCAGAACATATTTTTTGTTTCAGGTAAGATAGAGCTGAGAGAAGAAAAATAAGTTCAGCGTAGTATGGAATGTACAAATGACGTTGGTAAGTAGGTACATCCACTTTTATTCAATGATCAAGACGGTAATTAATATCATTATTTAATAGGTAATCATAATACGGTATTAAACTGTTCTTAACTCGCATCTACTACATTTAGTACCTACCTATCGAATACGAGCTATCGAATGGGAAATTAAACACGGTCGGAATTACCGGTTAAGTGATTAATATTTTAGTTAAAATATCCGGCAGTAAAATAATGTTTGCTCGTCTTCAATAAAATATCGATACAACTCACATTAGCTAGATAAGTTAGATTGGCATCAGTTTTCCGGATTTTATTACTGGTTTTATTACTTCCATAACTCAAGGGCCAATTTCATTTTATCGAGTTTATAGAGTATAGGTACTCTGTAACTTGGGTTTGGTGGATGGTTACCATTCCACAGAGCGTGTTGTACGCATGATATAGGTTTAAACTGTTCTTTAAATTATGCGATTCTTCTACAACTGGTATTCTTATCAGGTCATGAAGTTAATTTCAATACGGTTCCTTGACAGTTAAAAAATATAGCGCTTTGGGCTCTTTTGGACTTTTGTCCAAAAACAGAGCGTGTTGTAGGTACGCGTGACATAGATATATACTGTTCGTAAAATTGATTATTATTATGTGATTCTTCTACAACTGATACCTTCTTAATAGGTATCAGGTCATGAAGTGGGTGCGGGTACGGTTTCTTGACAGTTTGAAATATATAACGCTTTCGGCTCTTTTGGTCTTTGTCCAAAATACTGGTTATGTTATAAATCCATACCTACCGCCCTCACAGTAAACATGCTCTGAAGATATAATAAGCCTATTCAAGATTTACCTTAAAGATGATTATTGTAATAAAATAAGATGCGTTGAAACCACGAGACTATTGACTTGACATATTTTGTGAAGGTTTTGAAATATTTCGCAAAGCGTTGCCAAGATTATAAGTACACGCAACTCGACGAGCAGCCATAAATATAGTAAAGGTTAGATGACAGCAAAGTTTTATGATTTTGAGGCTTTTGAAATAGTTTTACACTTCCAAGGTTTGTAATATTCAAAAGGCAATAAATTATACCTTTACATAGAACTATAAGTGCTTATCATGTACAAGACGGTACACAAAAATAACTTACAGAATCTCTCTGAATAAATCGCTTAATAAGTTTTATCAGAAACAAAGCTACAAATCAAAAGGGTAATCATAAGGTCAGGTGCCTTTACTTCCCATATGGGATATGGCTAAATGGGGAGAACCAGTGACCTACCCTTATATTCAGACGTGGTTGCACTTAGAGAACGAGTACAAAAGTATTTTGTTACTTTTCTACCTAACAGATTCTGTTGTTATAAAACATGGTCAAATGAAACTGTCATAGGTACCAAATTTGTTTGAAAAGGCTGTATTATAAAAACTAATAATTTGATAATAGCATCGCTCCACTGCATTGGAAAGGCTCTACCGTACTTAACGGCTAGACCAATCCTTTTTAAATGTGTATTTTTGATAAATGTTTCAAAACAGTTTGATTTCACTTTTTATTTCATCATCATCATCATCAGCCTACAATAAATAGTCCACTGATGGAACACTAGGCCTCCTCCTCCTCTTTTTGTTTAAAAACAAATAATTCTTTATTGCACAAGAAAGTTATGAAAATAATGAACTTTTAAAAAGGCGAGCTCAACTCTAAAAGAATTTTCTTATAGCAAACCTGAACCTATGAGTTTCAAAAATAAATTTAACACGATGTTTTTGAAATTTGCTTAAAACTTCTAATTTTATCAACATTTAAGGAAATCCTTATTTATTCCTTCCCTTTTATTGAGTTTCATGTAACTATTATTGCCTTTACCCGTTTTATCAGATAGTTTGGATTGTTACTAGTGGTCCTCCTCAAATCCAGGGATCAAAGGGCCTTTTACTCGCTGAATTGATTTTGTACACAAAGCAGTAGATATTGTACGTTACTTTATGAACTCCGAGGATTAGTGAGAACCCAAATAAGATCTTTACATGGTTCTTTACTGCAACTCCATTTGGGTTATAAAATCTCATTAAAACCGAAATTAAGATACCATCTCGTAGACTGTACCTAGAGCTATAACTTTTTATAGACACTCCGTTTAAACTGCGGGATAAATATAGGTTTACAGCGTACATGATAATCTCTATTTTTTAAGTTCATGAATCGAGTTTGGGATTAGAGCTTTTTCAAAACACTACGTACATAATCATTTTTGAATCACAATAAATCCTTTTTATGACGAGAAATAAAGCACTGAACTTTCCGCTTCGAAGTGTTGTTTTACTGCACTACTAATCGTAAACCTAACCAATCTTGTTTCTTCTGAACCAATGTGAATAAAATGAAAAGTACATTCAATTTTTATTTTTTAAAACTTGCGGTCGAGAGCTAATTTATTCTCGGGCACAGTGAGCGGTTTTAATGGAATAAAATCGATTCTGCTACTGAAAGGATTTTATAAGTAAACGGCTCTTCAATTGTTAAGAATTTTGCTGCCGTCTTTGGAAAATAAGGAGTTCTATGGAAAAATAAGAAAGTAAATAGATGTACTGACTTTCTAAGCTTGATTGAATAAGCCTTATATAACCAATAATAATCATAAAATCAATGGCCTTTACATCTACTAAGGATGGTTTCTATTGTGGCCATATTACGGCATTAAGTAGATGACTTGTAAGGCCTAAAGGGCAGCCTGATTACACTTCATAAGAAGGGCTGCAAGTTATGATGGACAAGTTTGAATAAACACCAAATAAACCGTAGTTATGGCGCGGGGGCTCCTCAATATATCTAAAATTGTATTACCTACATTTATATAAAAAATAATAATAAAAAATAAATACTAGACAATTCACACGACATTATCTAGCCCTAAGCTAAGCAGAGTTTTTGTTATGGATACAATATTTTATATAGATAGATATTTTTTATTATACACAGCAGCGACTAGTACACGTATCTGATGAACAAATATCTGCAGATCGTGGACACTTTTTGGCAACCCATAAAAAATAATAATTATTATTTGGTAAATAAATGGTAATATTATGTATGTAAACTTCCCCACAAATTTAATTAGCTTGAGATAAGTTAAAATCTCGTCTGTAAACTTAAAGTTCCCAACAATCACTTGCTTTAATTCCTTCACTAAAATGAAGTTTTGCTAAGATTACCCGGGCTCAACAATTCTAATGAAATTACGCAAAATAAGGCTTCACTTCAAGATTTTGCGCTCTAGATTTCATGAAATTCTGTGTTGTGTTAAAATTATATTAAAGGATTTTTTACTTAATCACAGACTTGTTTCAAAAGTAGTTTTTTAAGAATTAATATTTTGAAACACTTTGTTATAAGAACCTATGTTGTTTTTCCCCTTGTTTGTATTATTTATTCAAAAATAATACAAATTAGTTAGGTAAGTAATAATACAATGCTAATATAAAACATTTATATTCCAGTCACTTCTCTCCATAATTATTTTAACCTTTCTGGTGTTACAGCATCGCTTCGTAACAGTAACAGATCGAAGTTCACTAAATACCAAAGAGCACACATAAATCTAGTTGGATATCGACAGTATCCAATGCTGGCTCCGCTATAACTCATATACTCAATCGCATCCACCGACACTGCCACTAAACTATGTGAAACAGATTATCTTGTCAAAACTTTGCTTGTCGTGTTCCTAAATTGTAAATTCTCAAATGCCATGGCAAGCCGAAAGATATCTTCAGAAACTAATTTCTGACAAAGTATTCGTTTTTGTGACAGTCCATAGTATATTTTAATGATTTTGTTATTTTTCGTTTTACATCTCTATTAACTCTGAGATTAAGAGTTAAAAAAGCCTTTATTAACAAAGAAAATTACAATTATCTAACTAAATTAAAGCTAGTATTTACAATTGGAACAATTGAGCTAACTGCAGACTGTTGCAAACAAAAGTTTGGAGTCTGTTCTTCCCTTTCTAACATGTTATGTTTTTAATTAGTTTTTACATTTTGTAAAATATCTTATTTAAATTGATAAAGACGGAAACAACGTCAATAAGATCGTTAATAGGAAAGTATTTCTATATTTATTCGTTTAAATAAACAAGAGAGACTTGAAGGGGAACAAATTGACTGCTTTAATTAAATAAATTAACAAGTTGTCATCCTACAGCAACGGCATAATCAGTATTTCAGGGGAGCGTCTTGCTTACCGGCACGAAAACATTGCCAAACTAATTTGAACTGGAGCTTTGGTAGTCACACCGCGTATTGTGCTACTAGTGGAATATATTCACCGCCGGGAAACTTTGATACATGGCCTGGCTATAAAACGCAGCGTCGCACACCGCCCATGTGCTATACACTCGGGGACAATGCCAAGTAAAACATTAGAAGACGATAAATTGGGTGGTATCGCTTATTTCGTTTGAGGAGCGCCTGAATCAGACGTTGAAAAATTTGGCTAAACTCCTTGCCAGTTTGCAAGTGCGCTAGATTGTTAAGTATATCGTTTGAATCTGGCTGCAACGGTTAGTTATTAACATTGACATTGGTTGCCAACTTAGAACAGGTAAGTGTACTAATTACCATAGCTCACAAAATGATGTTAATGTGTGGGTAAAAATAGTTTCCTTGATCGAACTTCTGAGGTTGTGCTTTAATTTTCTACAACATCTATAGAAAATGAAGATTTAAGCTCATATATCTATTTAGTTTTCAGTGGCACGTCGTGTCACAATGTTTTAAATCTCTCAGGCCACTCATATTGTCCTGCATTTCACGTGGAAAAACGTACGATATTGATCGTCAGTGTCGTCGAGTGGGTTGAATTTTATTTTCGCCCCTAAACGGAAACTGGTCTGTACTATGCGTGGGTTGTCGACTATCTACTCTATTTTTAGAGATGCGTGTGTTGGAATTTTAAACGTACAGAAAGCTATCGATAACGTTACAACGCAATAAATTACTTTGAATCGAGTTTATCCACTGTCATGCTCGAGACTTTTACGTAGTAGTTATGAGGTACACGCAGCTGATATTTGAGAAATTTCAGTAAATATATCTCAGACGCAAATTAAATTACTTCAGAAATAGAAATATCTTACTTAGTTCAATAAATAAGCGGTGCTCAGTAGCTACTAAGCTTAGCTAGGTGACGCATGATTTTACGATTATTATCATTCTTAGGACCTTGTTCTAACTCTTTCCCACGCCGTTAATATAGAGAACCCACTCTACACCAGCTCAGCTCCTCTTTTTTTCAGTTGCCAGTATCACTGACGCGCTCGCTACACGGCTGAATTGTTTGCCAATGAAGTTCGGATAGCTGATGTTTTTTAGCCTTTGCGCTGACCCCTCGTGGAGTGGATACTGGTTAATTGGGTTCTGATTTTTCATATCCCAGTCTGATAAATTGTTTATGGATAGTAGTTTTTGACTGAGCCGTTCGTTTAAAAATACCGCTTGAAGAAGGTATACTGTTTAAAAGCTAGTTGGAAAGCAATGTATGTAGAAAGATAAATTGCTTTCTAGCGACTTGATAGTTGCTATAGAATATCGATATTCTTGTACAATTATGATTAATTTCATACGAAATTAATCAGTTTTTGCACATATACATAGTTCAAAAGAGTTGACTGAAAGGCTCCTAAGTTCATAGGAAATGTATATTCGCACAATAATATTTTTCTCACACCTTGTATGCCTTAGGTCATGGTTCAAAGAAAAGACATAAAAATATGTAAGTCACCTACTTCTTACGAATTCCATTACTTTAGCTATAAAGCTATAATGTTTTTAGTATATCTTGTTTTAGTTACTTGAAAAACGAGTTGTATCGTCTCTACCGGGCCACATTATGCTCTTTCCTCATCAATCACCAGTGGAAGTAAGCTCTAAGTGTAACGAATACTAGTATTTAGCTAATTCAACAGACATCTCCCTAAAATAAAGGGTTTTTTGCCTGATTGAGGCTTGCAGAGGCTCAATAAACCAAACAAGAAGCCCCATCCTTTGCAAAATTCAACTTTTGCAACATTCACGGTCTCAGTAAGAGGGGTCTAGTGTTATGCCGCGACCCCGCTTGGCATAAGGAGCAAGATCGAGTGTTAGATTCAGGTCAGTTTTCTATTTTCTAAGGATAGTTCAATTATACTCTGACCAATACGTGTTGGTCTACAATTTCTCTCTAAGAAAGTCGGGTTGATTGGTATATCTATGGAATAACATGGTCTTGCAAGTAAGCAAATTCGTTTGTAACTGGGGACTTATTTTAAAGGTCAAGGGCGCTGGTCATCCCATGTACAAATCGTTTCTTAGTGCCAGTGTGTTGCTTTGGCCTAATGATTTTATGATGATGTAATACCAAGAAGTAAAGGGCATTTAAGATGACTACATGATGAGCAATCAGATAGAAATCTAGTTTTTGCTTGCCTAGTGGACCTAATCACTTCAAAACACCAAGGAAGAAAATGTTTAAGACATAAATAAATAACGCTGGACAAGTCACACAGTATCATCTAGCCCAAGCTAAGCAGAGCTTGTGTTATTTATGTGTACTAGATGACTGAAACACTAAATAGAGTTAGTATTACACAAATAGATATTTTTTACCATACGAGTAGGTACATAAAAAAATTATCAGGACACTCGGAATAAGTTATTGCAGATCGTACAAACGTTTGTTCCACCGCATCACAGAGGTCGTCAATATGTCAAGGTAGATCTAGATAACTCAGATAACTGATTACATAATAAGATATACTACATTATAGATATTTTGTATAATAAGTAGAATGACCAAAGGGAACAAATATCTGCAGATCTAACTATAAAGTAGGTTTCTCCGCTGCACCACCAGGAGTCGTAAATTATTGTGCATAGCCACAATCATAAAGAAGATTAAGGTTTTTATCTGTCCAAAATAATCCTAATCACTCTATTGGTTAGTATTTTTTATTCGCACAAATATTTTTAAACTGCTAAATCTTTCTCATTGGTTTGAAAGGCAAACACCGTAAATACATGGCGTTGATTGGCCAAAACCACATCAAGCAATTTCCCCTCAATCAATCCGTAAATAGATTGCTCGTTTCATTTCCATGTCTTTGGATAAAGGCCCGACTTTATGGATATTACGTCAACCTAAAGACTTATCAGCTTGAGGTGGGTCTAAATCGGAATGACGTTTAAATTTTGGACCGAAAGCAATCAATTTGATTGCATTACGGGTTGGGCGCATCCCATGAACTATGGTTAGTAAGTAAATGGAAGATCACATATTTCCTTTGTATTAAAATAGTGATCATAGATTTACTTCAGATAACATTAGAACAAGTGTATATTTTAAGATTTATATCATTAGAATATACATTAAATCTTAGACACATAAAATTTAAAGCTTTTAGTAGGTAGAATGGATGTGTACTAATTTCTTACGTTACTCAATTACCTTAAAACCTTAAAAAGGCGTGTTGGTGTTTTGGATAAGATACAAATCTAGATCTAGGTATCAAACATAAAGTCTAGTTTTATTAGCCCTATAAAAACTTCCGTTACAACGAGATTACTGTAGTTTATCGCTTTAATTACTGAAGTTATGTGATCTAGATTCTAATTATTTATGGACTAGGTTGGTGTCAAGAATCTATAATCTAGCAGATTTGGAAACATTTTTTTCTATTAGCGTGAAATACCTTCTTATTTCTTTGGCTATAACGATGGTTTGAGCTTATTTGAAGTTATTTTTGCAATTTGAGGTTTTATTTAAGTAAACAATTTAATACTAAGATTAGTGTGAAGGTTACTTAACTGAACTTTTGTCTTAGCCCAAATATTTTAAGTAAGGTTAAACAATCCATAGCAAGAATTTACGCTCAAGATGTTCGGTTTCTTGTGAGGGACGACAGGACCCCATTGATGGGTTCTTGGACGATTTCTGTTTGATAGTAAACGCTAATGCTACTTGAAATTCCGCCCAAGTGCCCGGTCCAATAGCCTTCTCCGGGCAAGTTTACCGAGAACTTATTGGAGAACTGTATTACTGTATCGAATGCTGGAGATTTTCAGCTGAGTTATTGCTGTTTTCATGGAATTTCGAATTTAGGTTTTACGGTCTTTGGTTGGCTTTGATAAGGTTGTCAAAATGCAGTGCATGCAATACGCTTTGCCAAATTTTTATCTTCATTATTTTGATAGATATTTCACACGTAGGAAATGGTCCCTTGGCTAAAACTCTGCCAAGGGGTTATTTCCTACGTGTAAATATGGTAGAAATCTCTTTATTCAATAGTCAGTCAAAATTCAATACTAAAATGTCAAATCTGATTATTCAGAATAATTTGTAATTCTCTTCTGCGTTCTTCACTAGATTATTGTGTTAAGACACTAACAATCTGCCACCTTCATAAATTATAGTTATTAAAACTATTCCACAAACAGTTTCATTCGTAAATGCAATTTGCACAAGAATGAAACGAATCTTGCAATTTGAATGCAAACAGCTAATTAGTGTTTGTCGCAAGCTGCCTGCGAACAGCAAAGTTTTTATCTCTGTTAACAGAAAGCTTGTCAACTTAAGGCTCCGGCGACACAGATTAATTTCCTAAATATTTACAAACGGAATACCAAAATAATATGTAATTTCAGCATATTTCCACCGTCATCTGCTATAATTTGTATAAATTACATATCCAGGCTCCTTACAATTTATATTAGTATTTTTGCTGCCATTAATACATTTTCAAGTTTTTTATTTTATTGCATTAATGCATGTATTTCGGTAACAACAAAATCTGCGCAGTTTAAATATTGATACAATTTTAAATACTTATATGTAATATATTAATACCTACCTAGTGATAAATAGTTATACTAATAGATATTCTTAGCCAAATATAGTTATGAAGTATACCAGTTTATATAACAACATACGTCATAAACGTACGAAAAACGAAAGAGCAGCTCATGGTTTTCAAAAATTAATTCAGCAATTTCACACGCCGAGCGCTGTCGATATTTCATCCGCAGCCGCTCGCTTAGCTCGCGGACGGCTGGCTCACTTTACGAGAACTCGCATATCATAATTTTTATTGGAAACCTAATAGTTTTACATAACACATAAATTCCAAAGTGCCCAGTTTGGACACTATTTATGTCGGAATATATTAATGAAAAACAATAAATTTCAGTAATATTTCTCTAGTAACTATGACGTCCTCCTTCTCTCTCTCTCCACACGATCGTGTGCCCAGCTGTACTTGTTATTAATTAGCTAATAAACCCATAAATATACTGTTAATCTTTTTAATGCAATTAATGTTTGAGTATTGGAAAATAGTAGAGTTCCATAACTGGAAAGCATAAAGGAAATATAAAGTCCATAAAGTCAACAATCAAACACATTCAGTTTCTTTATCCACCGTAGTGCAAAATATGGGCATTTTTTTACCATTGGGTGAAAATATACGTGTCTATTAGTACCATAGGTGGTTATTGTGACATCGATAGTAGTGTGACATTTAGTATCGCTTAGTTTTAGTCTTTTGTTGTTATTAATTGTTATTTAGTACTGTACAACATTATTTTTTAACGAATTATGTTTTATGGCATTTTTAACACCTTGGGTTACGTTATTAAAGTTTAAGTAACGATCCCTAATCTTTTTTAGTAATCAATATAGCCTACGTTACTCAGAGTCAACGTGAAGATTTCTAAAAATTCGCAAAAATTTGAAATCATCTTTATAATTTTTGAGTTTATTCATTACAAACTTATAATACTCGTACAAATCTTTCTTCTTTCTTATATCAGTGGAGATAAAGACCAGCCATTCTGCGAGTGAGCTTGCTAAGCATCACGCCAATGGCCCCGCCAATTGTACGGAAACATCCGTAAAACGTCGACCTTCTGATATATGTCTCGCTTGAACATTTGCATTTGTATGTGCGTCGAGCTAACTGGGTATTTATCACTTCGGGCTGTACTACGGTGAAAACTCTGTTTTTAAATTTACTCTGGCACTTTAGCTATTTCCAATAACACCGGCAATGTATGGAAGGATCGAAGGCAGGCATTTGCCCAGCTGCGGCATCCAGTGGGCTGGTTATTAGTTAGATAGATTAGGTATTAGATAAATTATGTATCGAAAATATTATCTTTTTTAAGTTATTTTCAGAAATGCTTCTATTGGTCTTAAAGTTTAATAAAAAATAAAAATATTCTTTACTGAATATTTCTTCGATAGAAAAACCTATGATTGTCTATGA
Source organism: Eupithecia pulchellata (assembly GCA_963931895.1). Classification (NCBI taxonomy): domain Eukaryota; kingdom Metazoa; phylum Arthropoda; class Insecta; order Lepidoptera; family Geometridae; genus Eupithecia; species Eupithecia pulchellata. The sequence goes on along the minus strand of OZ007533.1, from coordinate 9,621,920 downwards.
TTTTTAGCAATGCAATAATGCAATAGTTATAATTGAACCTAAGTTAAAGACACTAATGTATATCAGGCCATGAAATCAAATACATTGTTAAATTTGTTACATTTTGAAAAATAAGTACTAATGAAGGTTGAATGGTTGTTGTGGTTGGAACAGTTTAAAATAATAATTATCAGAATGGTTTTACGAAATTCAATATACCGGCTTCATTATCATAACAATGAGTTTCAGGTTATTAATGATTATTTAGCCTTATAAAACATAAACATTGATATATTACCTCAGTTATTGTTTCAATAGCAAATACTACATAGTTCTTATTTCTTCGTATTCTTTAATTTTAATCTTCACAAGGAGTTTCAGGCATACCAACGAGTTTCAAGTACGTAAATATTATTCAACCTAAAATAACAATAAAAATTATATAATAATACCTATCTGGCGCAGTGCATCAGCATTTACTACAGGGCAAAGCATCATTATGTCTTGGCGACTCTTTCCACTGGTATTTTTAAGCATAAATTTCGTTACCTACTCTTAGATTGTTAGCAACAGTCTCAGTTAACTCATTTGTTAGTATTAGTTCTCATTTGTTTGTATTATTTGATTGCAATTTTCCATAGTGAAACAATTTTTCTTTATTACAAACCTTTTACAAACCTCTTTCTTTTCTGTTCTTAGTTTAATAATACAAGGAAAACCTAATATAAATGTTTCCAGCAAAACATGATACATTAATCCTATTACAAACTATTTCTTTGCTGGATCTTTGTTGACTCTTCCACCGTTTTCACAATAATATTATATTTCCTCCCGTTTCCAACTGGCTTAGTTGTTGGTTGTAAATTAATTTAATTTGTCACTAGCAAGCGGGCAGTGTGGTTAGTGCTCTAGCTTCTTCACAGAGTAGATATCTACTAAGAGCATTTATAACGTTGACTAAGACTAGTGGTGTTTTGGGTTTTCCTATTTTGTATTTAGCATTATTTTATTATTATTTATTTATTTCCTATTTAGCACAATACATACATTCTTGATTATGAAAAGCTCAAGTCATGTTGCGAGTCCTTTGTTAGAGACAAATATAATGATGCTATTATTCCATTTTTACTTATAATGTTATTAATACGATAGTTTGAATTTCAAGTTTACTCCAAAATGCCTCTGTAGAAAATGTTTTTTTCTTACTTCTCCAGAAAAATATAATTAATTTTATTAAAATTTATCTGTTATCGTATTCTAGTTATAGATCTTTAAAACACTATTCCATAATCGGTAGAATAGCAAGATGTGGTTCACAAGTTCAAGTTTCTTTTCAGTGTATATTGCTTCTCGTCCAATAGAAAAACAGTGTTGTGAACAGCGCTTTTTCACACGAATGGAACAGTTTGTTTCCTTTTGATATTGGATGTGAAAGTTTATCATAGACCGGACATTGGTGGAGTTTAAAAGCTGTTTCTGAGTAGATTGCGAGACGAAATATTTATATCGTGTGGTAGGTTTCATGTAGATAAAATTGGTAAGAATTAATTTTAATACCAATGAGGGGGACCCTGGATAATGAATGGTAAGGAAATAGTTATTATCATTGTTAATAGTTATCGCTATTAAAATATAAAAAGATCACACATACATTATAATAATATTAGGTCCTTACATATGAAATTGGCGTTTTTCGTACTGGCCACTTTAATCACAAATTTCTCCTCTTTGGAAGCGGATCCATCGCAAACCACGTCCGAGTTAGCTGCAGGCTGCGGTGTTAGTGATAAAACTGTTTTAATTAACTTGAAGCAAATTGGGAAGATTAAAAAGCTTGAAAGGTGGGTACCTCACGAATTGACTGAAGCAAACCGGCAAACGCGCGTCGACTGCTGCGTTACATTACTAAACCGGCACAATAATGAAGGTATTTTAAACCGAATCATTACCTGTGATGAAAAATGGGTTCTTTACGATAATCGGAAGCGCTCAGCGCAATGGTTGGATCCTGGCCAGCCAGCCAAATCCTGCCCCAAGCGAAAATTAACCCCAAAAAAGTTACTTGTAAGCGTTTGGTGGACTAGTGCCGGTATTGTTCATTACAGTTTTCTCAAATCTGGCCAGACTATTACGGCTGATGTCTATTGTCAGCAATTGCAAACCATGATGGAAAAGCTAGCGGCTAAACAACCTAGGCTGGTCAATCGCTCCACGCCACTGCTGCTTCACGACAACGCTAGACCACACACTGCGCAACAGACGGCTACTAAATTAGAAGAGCTTCAATTGGAAAGTCTAAGACATCCTCGGTACTCCCCGGACCTTGCTCCAACAGATTACCATTTTTTTCGAAATTTGGATAACTTCTTGCAAGGGAAAAAATTCAACTCCGATGGGGCAGTCCAAATCGCCTTCAAAGATTTTATTGATTCCCGTCCGACTGGTTTTTTTAGTAAAGGGATCAATGAACTACCTATAAGATGGCAAAAGTGCATAGAAAATAATGGTTCATACTTTGATTAATTAAATATATTATATTAAAAAATATTCGACTTTTTGTTCCTCCCATACAAAACGCCAATTTCATATGTAAGGACCTAATATATACCTTCTGTTAACTTTTTTTTTTACAACCTTTATCCTTTATTTTATAAACTGCGGCACAAAGTGAATACCATGTTTGCTTTTGCCATACTTTTGCACCTTTGGGTTGAAATCACAAAAAATATTATTACTTTTAGCTTGTTGGACGAGAAATTAACAAAAAATTTTACTCCAATTTAAAACTGAAACAAATGAAGCCAGTGAAAATGAAACACAAAATGAAGACGTTACACTACCGATAGCGGAACGTGAGCGTCGTAACTAATCGCAATTCACACCGTACTTCTCGCACCATTAACTTTGAAAAGAGCGATCGCACGGAAGAGATTAACATCCACCGCAGGTTTTATACAGCCTTCTTAGGAGCTCGCAGGCTGCAGCCAGCGATACGTTTTGTACTAGTTTGTTTTCAACTGAAAAATTGCAGGAAATTTCACTATGGATGCGAGGTATTAAGGTGTTATCTGTTTGGGTATAAAGGATACTCATTTGCTTGCCAACATTTTTGAAACAAAATAATCTATCCAACCAACCAGCTTTTTTATAATCTATAGTTTCTTTTTATTCATTCATTTGATATCTTGAAATACATTATTGATGCGAGTTTGTGAAAGCTTCAGATACCCGAGCACCTTGCATCAAAATACGTTGTTTTTATTTTGCTGCCTTTTGATTTAAGTCTTTGAACTGGTGTATGTTTTGATACCTTGGGGCATAACGGCATGCGGGAAGCGTCTCAAATCAAAGAGACTTTGAAAGGATTGCATAGCAAAGCTGAGTCTTGTCGTAAACAGAAAAAGTGTAGTGGTGGCGTGAGTTTACGTTTGCCACTTTTATTGATGCTGAAAGTTGAAAGCTAGGACGAACTAACTGTAATCTTCGAGAAGTCTTGAAAGTAATCTGCGAGTAATCAATGTTAAAGCTAATGTAATTTGTGAGTGATAGAATAACACGTGTGGACTGTAGAGATTTAGTACCGTTCGTTTTAGATTTCTAATTGATGAGTTTTAATGTAGCCACAGTGCTTAAAAAACTTTTTCCTTTTAATGATGGTGTATTGTGTTTATTCTGTTTTTTGGAAATTCCTTACGAAACACTGTGCTGCGCTCGCTTTTATTTAAGTTCCCTGCAGTGATGAGGGTCATTAGAGTCGCCGCAAATAAACGTAAAAACATTGTTTAGTTGAACAACAGTCTATTTTAACATTTTACAACGTCGGCAGTAGTACAATCGTCTGCTATAATATTTATACATTTTATTATTGTGGCTCTCGACTACGTAGACTTGACTTACTCGACGGCCGCGTTCATTTTAAGCCATAGTCATGCGATCTTTATTTGATAAAGAATATTGATGAACAATTACAGCACTAAACAGAATAAACAATAACAAATAGTATATAAAATTATCAATCACTTGTGCTCGCGACTTCGTCACCGTCGAAGTCGACAATGATTCGGTTAGTATTTTCAATTGGTTTTTAACGTTATTAACTATGATATAATCTTCCTTAATAATAATTATAAATGCAAAAATGTCTTTCTTTTTTAATTATAAATGCAAAAATATTATAATATAATATAAATAATTAAAAAAAAGGATTCGGTTGTTTCGCGTGTCCCTGAACTATCCCGCGGAATCGTGACGCCGGGATAAAAATCGTATGTATTCTATATACTTTCTCCCGGCCTAGACAATATCTGTGCCAAATTTCATCAAAATCAGTTCAGTAGTTTAGACGTGAAAGACGGAAACACATTTTTGCATTTATAATTATTATTAAGGAAGTAAGAATTTCCTAATGATAAGATATCTTTCATGCATCTGTCTGTACCTGCAAATTTCTTCATTGTTGTCTCTTTTGAATATTTCCAACAGCGATTGAAATTTCCTTTTGTGGCCAACAAATATGTCACAGTGAAATTACTGTAATCTGTTATTCTCTGTAAATAAGATAAAGATAAGTTGATAAGTAGGTAAATATCAATAATGCTGGGTTATCAAGCCCCAAAACAGAGCTTGATAAGGATATAAAGCTATGTAAGCCCGTTAAGAAGGAACTTATGACGTACAAATCACACTGAAGACACACATACTTAAACAAGCATTATGATTGTAGGAACATCGGATATCAAAGGTAATATAATATTTATCGGTACTTATTCTACTAAAAACAAGACGAAGCATTGAAGCTTTTCAAACAAGTAAGGACCCAAGTCCGTATATAACTGGAAGAAGACTATAACTGTAACACAAGAAGCGTAGCTCCAGAGTTTTTATCCACTTTCATTAGTAGATGTTATTGGTAAAGTCGTTTGCCCGGGGATAGTAAGAGTAACTTACACTAACTTAATTGTCTCCTTGTTATTTATAGACCCTCGTTGTTTGGAACAAAGCGACTTGAGAATACGACTTGTTTTTTGTACTGGAAGATGCCATTTCAAACTTTAATGATAGGCGATTTCTGTCGTGAAATTAAATAAATAATGCTGGACTATCGACTCATTTATTTATTTATTTATTGAGGTAAATCACAGCGTTACAGTAAATATTAGAATAATTAAATTAAATAATAATTAAAATTTAGTTAACAATAAGGCCAAAAAGATTACAAAGATTAATATAAAAAAGAACAGCAAAGTTGTCATGATCATTTAACATAATTTCGCCTAACATTCACGTGGTTTCATCATTCAGTAGTAAGATATTGACCACTAAATAACCTAGACCGCTTATACATCGACACCAGTTCAAGAGCGATTTGCTCTTCAGCGAAATAGTTTGTTATGTGGCTAAATAGTTTTCGTGTTATGGTTATTTGTTGTCTATCATGGACGGAGCCAACATGATTGACAATACCGCAGGAACTTCAATGTATTTTCTTTAAATAAAATACAGTAGACTGAAAACCGACGTAAAGCGTTTCTCTACAACATTATTTGTATGCTCTACGGCGTCTTCGAACTTTGCTGCAGTTGATTTTGTTTCCTTTAAACTTTATATTACACATTTTATAACAAGCGGATCCAATATAAAGTTGGATAATTCAGCGGGCCACGGGTTATACCTGACGTTTAGCTCTGCCAGGTCAGATTGAATCGGGGTTTGTATTGCTTTTCTGCCGTTGAACTGTTTCTGTTGGAATATAAAAATGTGGATGAGGATGAGGAACCACAATTTTTTCCTTAAATATCTACTTAAGTTATAAAATTTTAAGGTAGGCAACCGTTTAAAATATAAGTTAAATATAATATATTGTTTAAAATACTTTAAATGGTGATGCAAATGGATAGATCATTATTATTTCATCATTATTATTATTCTTAATATACATTTTCAAATCAGTCCACTAGTTTCTAAGCCAGCAAACAAACGATCAAGTCTTCCACTTTTTAGGATTAGAATAGATTATAAAAAGAAACGTTAATCTGTTTATATCTTTAGGAAGGCTACCTTCATTCACGTTGGCATAACATGCGTTACTCTTTCATCATGTTACGTCCTTTCCGCCAACACTTATAATCCTCTGTTATCCTAATGTTGACTGAAAGCCGTTTCATGTTTCCCTTTTTATGTGTGTTCCGTTATCGCTTAGCCGACAATGAAATATGGGGTGTCTCAAATTTATGTGAGATGATTTTGACGATCAGATTTCATATTTTTATTATTACAAGATTTTTGTATCATTCAGGAATAAAAACAAGAAAAGTTACGTGATTCACTTAGTAAAACAAATTATATTCTTTTTACAGAATACAGAAAGATGAATAAGTATACGTAATAAAAATATAATGCTACGCCATTAACACAGCATCTAGGTCCAAACAAAATAGAATTTGAATTATAAATACTAGATAACTGAGAATTTTATAACACTACCCCCGTATTCATTTGCTAAGTTAAAACTGTTGCTAAGCAGTGTTATAATATTTTTTACTCTGACTTATGTCAATATAGAGTGAGAAATACCAATGTTTTAAGCAAGCCGACTATTATGAACAAGAGGGTACACATAGTACAGTCTAGTAGTCTCTAGTATCTTTATGTTGCAATAGTGCTTTTAAATTATTCACTTTTTTGCATCCATACCACAAGCTTATTTAGCTTTTTAGCAATTTTGCATAAACTTAATCGACGTTTTTACGTCTGTACACCAACATGTCTTGCTACCGTAATCTGGTTCATACATCCTGTATACTGGAAGCTGTGCGTGCGCCTGCCACAAAGAGATGTGTTCCCGAATGATTTATGATCTCTATACGCTTGCCAGCCTCTCTATATTGTCTTCTGTTCGCGGTGTTACTTTGGAGGGTTATTTATAGCTTTTCTGATGGCTTTTTCAATTTTCACTACAAGTTCCTTTGAGATAAATTAAATATTGATATTGTCTGTCTGAATCTTACTTGACATAATGTAGCAGAAGCAACTTGTAAAATAAATTCTGAGTAAATTATTCCTCTAAACAAAGAAAAGGCTGCGCGGACTTTATGGTTGAATCTACATTCAACGTGACCTTTGGCTGGTCCTAGATTGCCCTCAAGACCAAAGCCATTTAAATTCGTCTAGGGACCCAAATGTTTCAAAATATTCGCCCTTAGCTTGAAGTTTTTAAAGTAATATTCTTACTTTTTAATTGTGAACGTTTTCGGTTTTCACGATTAAAACTTGAAGTATAATTCCCACTCGGCTATCTTAAATTCTAAGTAAAATTTCAATCTCGTTAGAGATAACAAATGAAGGCTTTTTGATTGTGGTACGTAGACCATGTAATGAGTCTAGGGTTCGCGTCAGTGCTTTTTTGAGACGGCAATCTGCCCAGTTAATATACAGACAAATCCATGAAACAAAACATTAGCACCCAAGTGGCCACATCGGACCTAATTTGATTCTTAAGTATACGTAAAAAAAAACATAGTGTGAACATAATATGTAAGCCCGACCTCCTAATGTGGCGGCATCAGATCAATGCTCAGCTAAACTTTCAAGTTATATCTTTTTGCAATCAATGATCGAAGTATTCGCGTCACGTTCTATCATATAAAAATAGAAAGAGAAGAATGATAGTTCTTGTGAACCGGCTTGGACGTAGGCTCTCACGATACTCGAGGTCGTGAGCAGGCTTTGTCTTGTTATTTACCAATATACACAGATTTTGATGAAAGGAAATGAGATTTTATCCATCAAAATATGCGCAGGCTGGAACTACAGGTATGACTTAAAGAGTGTACCTAGGGTATACCTAGCGTATACTAAAGGTACACCCTACACAATAGACGCGGTCAAGATTTTGCGTCATGTATTTGAAGAGTCACGGAAAAAAAAAAGTATGTATATACATTTTTTAGCATTATTAACGGATAGTATTGTATCAAACTATAGGAGTAATTTCCCAATTTTCCAAAATGAGTAATATTTCACATTGAACTTTGGCCATACAACCATTTATGGGAATATTACTGCTTAAATACACCGATAGTAATTGCAAATTATGTGCTATATCTAACACGAATAGCTTTTTAATTGATACTTGGAACATTAAACGACCGAAAGGGAGTCTAAAGGAGGCTAAACGACAATTTACCGTGGGCCGTCAAGGGTCGCTCGTTTAAAATTACGATATTAGTCTATTTTGCCGAATGGGGTGACTTTTAGCAATCACCACGTATGTTACGTGAAGTCGGCGGCGGGCAAAGACACAAAACTGCAGTTAGAAACCCCGTTAGCTTTTATTTGGTGGAAGGTAGTGTTATGGGATTTATAGTGTCTATGAATGTGAGTTTGCTAGCTTAACGACCGTCAAATTGGATTTTGGTAACAAATTGTTTGATATGAATAAATCAGAGCTTTAAAATGCAGAATAGCGTTAAATGTAAAAGAGAGGTGTTTATGATGCTTCACCGAAAATTACAGTGAATTCAACCTGAACACCATAACCATATACAAAAAGCTCGCAGAGTCATCTTTGCTATAAGATAACTTTACATTTTGTATGAATTGAAATAAAGTTCAGTTCCGACACGATAAAGTCCAGTCTTCACTCTTGAGATCTCGAGACTTTTCCGATAATACCTTAGCCAGACGTAACTTTTTAAAACTTATGTCAAAGACTCAAAGTCCAACTTTCAATCAGATGTGCCAACGTTTGCAGTTAGAGGGTTCATTACGTTTCTAGAATTTTCTTTTGGTTTCAATAGGATGGTGATGCCACAAGACTTTAGAAATAACATGGCTATTTGAGGGTCACACATAAAACAAAGTAATACTGCTATTAGCTGGAAGAACACGACACTTTAATAGTCTACAAAAATTCAGATTTCAATAACTTTATTTCTTTGGGCTTACAAAATAAGCAGAAATAAGTCAAATTTCATTCAGTTAAATAATTAAAATAAAAGAAAAGTTGTTATTGATTTTGTCTTCACTTAATTTTTTTGTCCTCTAGTGGAAAAAGTGAAAAAGGAAAATGTTTATTTTGTAGACAAAATAAACATTGTTCCGATTTAGATAGATCTAAATCTAAGTTCAATGTGATTTAAGAAACATGTCAATAATTATATAAATAGGTTTCTTTACCAAACACTAAGCACAATGTGAAATGGAGCGACCTCGGGCCAAAGTAGAGCCTAAGCCAAAGATTCGCTACGCAGGCAAGCTACAATATTTTGCCTTACCCTAGCTTTAGTTAATCGTGAAATATATCTAAAGAGGGCATTCCGAGAAACAGGTAAAATGTATCCTTAGCGTCCATAGTTTTATAGCCACTTCCCAGAGAATCACGACGCAGTGAAGTAGTTAGAATGGGTTTGGTATTTGTATTGTTACACTTCTGTCCGTGTCTTCGTTTACATAGTATCTGGTTAATGTTTCACGTAGCTTATACTCACACTTGAGTCACATCTAAGGATTATCTCAGCACTAAAGCATTCGGGAACAATTTTTATTGGAGAGATTTTTATTCGATTCAAAGCATAATTTTCCGCAGATTCATCAGAATATCAGCGCGAGATCGACAACTCCTGGGTAGAGATCCCAGGGGGCCAATTCACATCGGCATCTTTTTTCTCTTGCCAACATCCTTTATCTTTGTGTGTTCCAGATATTGCTTTAACAAAAACCTACAAAAACTTTTTCATTATATCTTTCTTTTCTCTTTGCCGTCTTTAAAGCTGCGCATTCGCACGTATGATATCTGATGTGATTGCTGTAATGACAGTGATATTACTACGAATGTAATGACGTCGTGAAAATGTTTTCTCTGAAAGTAATCTTCTTTGAAACGGATCATCACGAGATACGACGCGGAGTGAACGGGGTTCCAGCGTGCTTTGACACGAATAATCTCGGATTAGACTGGAAAAAAAAAACACAAAAATGTTGTTCCCTTTAAGCTTTGGAATCTTTACTGGTTTTTACAATCTGCTTAGAAATTTAATTTTAGATTAGCATGGTTGTTTTTATCAAATACACTCGTGCAATAAATAAATTTTCCGTCTAAGATTGTAATTTGACATACTAGCGCATTAAAGGGTTCAAGTTAAATATTTTCTAACAATTAAATAATAAGATATAAAAAAAGGTTCTAACTATACCTCCTACTTAATGGTTGTATTTTAAAGAAATTCTAATTCAGAGGAACGACATTTCCAAATGAAAAGCTTCTAAAGGTGGCGGTCCATTTCTAATTGTTATCATGACAATGCTAAACGACATTTTCGCATGAACCAAAACCTCTATTGACAGTCGTGACCCACAATACAAAGTTCAAGGGTGTGCCAAGTGCCGACAGCAACCGGTTATACTTGTCGTGTATCGTGGTTATTGGGGAAACGAAAATAAATGGATGTGACACAATATAGCGAGGGTGTTAGAATGTGGGGGTAAACAGAATAGGTCCTTGTGTGAAGCTTATCTATACAAAGAAACAAAATATGATGTATGTTTGTGATGTGAAAATAATGCCCGGTACTTTAATGAAACCCGTTTTTTTTCGTGTCTTGCTGTTTATTTTTGCTAATCTTTAAAACTATTTATATTGACGAAAATAACAGATATTTGATGTTATAGTGGACAATAAAGGCTCTTGAATAAATATTTATAAATAATATTCCGCGCTAAAATAAATCCATGTACCCATGCGAAGCCGCGGGCTTAGCTAGTTATTACTATAATCATTCCTTTGAAGTGGTTTTTCTATGAGGCTTTCACTGATTATGTATTGGGTGAATTTGCGATGGCTTGGCTTTTATGAAAGGAGTGATTACCGAGTTTCCGATCAAATTAGAGGCGTAATAACATGAGAAATAACGAATTCACTGGTCAGCCTCTTGCGTTCAAGTACAAGTCCCGCAACCAACGTAACGTTACATCAGTTGATGAAAACGGGGTATTGCATTATAAAGTTTACTCTTATCGTGTATTCCCTGCAAGTTATTGCTCTGTTAAGTTATATAGACGACAGTTATAACACATTTCAGCTGTTCGGGTGCCTACAGTTAATGTTAAGCTTAAAGCGAAAAACCTCGTTTAATAATAATAAAAAAAATTCTTCAGCTTTTGGTTCGGGATTTCAGACAGCAGATTATCTTATTTAATGTCTAAAGGTACTTGATGATCAAAGACAATCTAAATACTCAAATTTTACAACAACAGTAATACCACAATTCACATTTCTTAGCTCTGTGACATAAAAATGGCAGCGTCGGCCGTCGGTCGCTATCTTGCTGCCGACGTCAAATAACACCGGTTTAGCAGGAGATGGAAAATTCTTACTTTATGGATATACTAGTGGACCGCATAGGCTTTGCACTTACCTACTAGAAAAAAAAAATAACATGCGGATCCCTCACTTTTTTTAAAATATTCTAGCCTATTCCATGTAGTACATCAGGAAAAATTTTGGATTTAATTCAAACAATCAACAATCCTTCCTCTTTGTATTATTAGTATAGATAGACAGAAGATTCTATGGTATTGTATCTGTAACATACCTACAAATTCGATCGTGTGGTTTCCTGTGTGTACATGAAGTTTCATTTGGTCGACCACAGAGCAGTAAATGTTGTGCTCAATTCGACCGCAAAACTCGCTTCATAGGTATCAGGTTTGACTAAACGTTTTAATAGATAACGTCTTCTAATTCGAAGCGCGTACCTACATATTTCACCATCCTTATCGGCTGTGTTCCGTATAATAGACGATTTTGGTTATGTCTGTATGAAATGTGATTTTTTTTTTGCGATTTATTTATTTATTTTGTTAGGTTCTCAAAAACACATGACAAGCAATAATTATAATAAAGCAAAAAACAGAGAAAATACGAACTTGAGACCTATGTGCGCAGAATAAATAATTAGACATGTTAAGTAGACATTTTAATAATATACACAATTTATATTATCCTGCAAGCACGAAAACAAAGAATAACAAAAAAATAATGATACAAAAAACAACAACAATGCAAACTGCTACCTACCTAATTTATAATTATACTTTAGTTACCTCTCACGAGCATTAAAACGAGTTAAAATGGAGGATGTCTTTACAGTTTTAACAAAACCGTTTCATTTAGGACAAAATATGTCGATTTCTCACTTTCTATGTACTTCTTACATCAGTTGGTCCAATATTTTTGAATGAGAAACGATCGAACGGATTTTGCTGTTTCTTGTAAAAAACATGAGTTTTTTACAAGAAAGCTTTTTTGAGGCTAATGGATCAAAAAAGCTTTCTTGTAAAAAACTCATGTTTATCTGTACATATTTTTTACGTGTGAAAATTCTCTAAAAACTATGAATAGTCCTAAGAACGTTATCCTATAGCCACATCTCTTTTTACTGCTCCGTCATAAAAGTCCACCCCGTATCTAAAATAAATAAACTGGACGATTCACACAGCATCATCTGACCGCAAACTAAGCAGAGCTTTGTGTTGCATTGTATTTATTTATTCCTCATAATTTCATTTTAGTACACTGTAAACAGGTTCGGTATAATAATATAATATGAGTGGTAGATAACTGATTTGATATATAGATATAATAAATATACTTGATAGATTTTTAGTTAAATAACTTGTGGCATTGAATTCACTCAGTTGACACAGAAAATCTCGGCGGGCGCTCGCACGGAGCGGCTCTGTGCTCGGCGGCGAATCTGTTATTACAAAGTTTTTGATACGTGAATATTTCTATTTTGATTTGCATATTGCGAATCGACTAAGGGACACACACCAGGGGGCGGGCAGCAGCGCCCTCTGCAGAACAACTCCACCGAACTGCGATCCCCAACCCGCATGCCCAGCGTGGGGATTACGGGCAATAACCCCCAAAAGATGAATAATGCCATCTATGGCGTATTCATCATTATTAGGGGAGGCCTATGTCCAGCAGTGGACTGTTATAGGCTGGTGATGATGATGATGATTGCGAATCAAACTAAAATCAACAGGCTAGTAAATTATCAGAATGAAAACGGAATATTTTGTAGTCATATTTTCTTTGTTGAATGAAAAAGTACGTTTTTAAAGTTCCACAAGTTTATATTGATGCAATAGCTAACATATTCAGGTTGGAAAATCATGTGCAGTTTCATTGCATTTCTGAACAAGGAGGCGATTTGTCGGTACTCACTACGGAAATGAAAAATTCGATTATGGAAAAGCGGTTACCACCAAAGCGTACATCGTCGCAGTTGGCCAAATCTATGCTGAGAATTTGAGAATTTACATTTTAAGGGGCACGCTACTGCGAATTCGCATTATTCCTTTTCCAATGCAATTTCGCAAAATGTCACGTGTTAGAAAAATGCCCGGCGCATATTCAATACGCTCCAGGTTTCAATTCGGAATTACTAACTGCGATTGCTGCACACGTAAAGCGCTGAGCGGAATCGAAATCGAATTTTTAATAGAACACTATCAGTTTGTCCAATAAATCTTGGTGGAATCCTTGCGGGGAGATACCGAGTATTGGCTCGGACGACATCTGGTGGAGCGAAGGCGAAGCGAAAGCGCTATAAGCAATCGGCAGCAACCGACAAGCCGTATAAATTATGTAAAAAACGTGGTCGGATGAAACGAACGTAGGATTCGACCGGGATATTTGGTTCGAAATGTAATTCCGATCTTACGAATAAACATGTACCATCACAGGCTTGTGAAACGGGAAACCTATTCCGTTGCTAAAAAGGGATCCTTTGGCAGAGAGATTCTAAATCGAATGTAATGAGCTTTCACCCATCTATCTCTTTGCCGAAACTATTTGAGCGCTGAAATGCAAAACACAAAAACGATACGTGAACATCGGTCGGACCGAATAAGAGTAATGATCAGTCATATGCAAAACCAGATGGTGAAGTAGGTAGAACATTATCACGTCTGTTATTCAAATATGGCAACCATTGTCTGTTACTGAAATAAAATTACTGTTGTAATCGCATTAATTAATCTACAATGTAAATTAAATGTATGATATTTATCAGATACAAGATAGCTTAGATTTTATGTTTCAAATCCTTAATGTAGATGAACAACAACAAATCGTTTTAACGAAATCTGATTTATAAAAACGTTAAAATGGTGTTGTGTCTAGAATTATTTGCCTACTTCCGTGTGGGTGAATATAAAATGACATAAAATTACCTAGAAACAAATGAGGGTAAGGTTTAGCTTACCTTTCATTTTACGCTTGTAAATACAACATGGCTTAAAAAAAAAATCTTATTTGTTGGATCATTTCACTTTGCTATTTTTTTTTTAACTCTATACGTTTTTGTCAAAATTATCATTAGCTCTATGTTAATCCAGTGCTTAAGCTGTATGTACAACAATGTGGTTTCGTCAAAGCGTCATAGCTGTCTGGTCTTCTGGATTGCCGCATCAGGTATCTGCTAGCAATTTTTCCTCGTCTGTGTTTTCCTAAGCGTCTTTCAAGTACGAGTACATCTCTAACGATGTAAAGAAAAGATCTTCATAACGATGTCATTTTGAAAATAATGAAAACGACACGATATTTCCATTACGGTAATAACATTCTCTCAGAGATAGCTTGACAATTGACATAAATCACAATATTTTATAACATGCTCTTCAAGGTATTACATTTTATCATTTATGAATCGTTCATTAATAATATTGATACATCAAACGAATTATAGCCATAACAGTTTTAACAAGAAAAAGTGTTTTGAAATATAATCAGACCCACCTTTCTCGTGTTTACCCTTTATTCAAATTTGGCCGTCAAATCACTCCAGAAATTCAAAATTCATCGAGTACAAAGTTACACGGAAAACTTTTTACTTGAGCAAATATTTTTCAACAGAATTTTAAGGGTGTTTTTCTTAAGGAACTTTAAAAATTTTGCCAAATAATGAATAATAAATTTCAGGTGGTGGTGACAAAAATGTATGCATATTTTTGGACTGTTGTTTTTGAAGTTTTACACTTTACAAGAATTTTCTTTTTGAAAACCTAGCGGGATTGATGTCTAAGGTAATTTTACCCAAGATTGAGTGGAACTGTTTGAAAAAGGTCAATACCCCAGCATTAGGTAGGATTAAGTGAAGATGACGAGTGAGTTGCTTAAATGACTATCAATAGTCATTTCAGTACCGTTCATTTTCTGGCTGCAGCCTAATCCACCGTCCGTCATATAAGAATATGTACAACACAAAATATCATAGGCTCTGGCAGCATCTCTGTCCTAGGGCTTTATTGTCTATGATAAAGAAGATTGCTTCCCCAAACCGTGTGACGTCACATGTGTTCTAAATAAGTTTGGTCGGATTCCACGCCGGCGTCTTGTCGTATCTGTGTTACGCGTTTGGATTGGCAATAGTGAATAAAGGCCCTGTACGTTTGGACGTTGAAAAGTTTAAATTGGTGAATATACGGAGGTTGTGCTTACAATATTTTCAGCAGCGGCTCCCAGCGGTAGCTCATAAACTTGTAACGCGTTAAAAAAGAGCCTTTACATTTTCTGAAACAGCTTTTTCATACATTTTCGGCTAAAGGGACTTGAAACGGCACTTTTCTCTTTTTAAATAGTAGATTAACCTTTAATTTTATTGTACAAGGCACATCATTTTTGTGACAAAGGTTTTATATTCGTATTCGATTTAGACATATCATCAGAATCGCATTTTTTTTAACCTCAGCATGAATATTTCAAGATCACATTGAGGTATTTTAATGATATAAATTCACAAGTATCTCTTCCTCGTAATATTATGTTCAAACAAAGCAATTATTGTTTTATTAACCACATTGTTGTGTTTCGAAATATGTCGTGTTCATCCACGAGTGTAGGTAACTCTTTGTTGTTCCAATTTTGAACCTTTAATGGAGAAAATTATTAGGCCGTAAATGTAAGACGGAGGTATTTTTCCCTCGACCATGATTATATTTCTATTCAGCTCTGTAAAATTTAATCTAGATCGAGCCACACAGAAGTTATATCGAACAGTTTAACGACAGAAGTTCAGGTGAATCCAAAGTCTTTTATTACTGCGGACGTGTCCTCGCCTTGCAAACTTCCTCCGTTAAACTACTTCCACTATTCAATAACCAGAGATCAATTAAAAACTAGCTGGAGAATCGCTTCAGAGAACTTTGCTCATTTGTCATTTCTACGCGATTTTCAAGACATTGTCAAGTGCGGCGTGGAGACGGCGTTAGTCTTTTGTTTTCTGGGCTTGCAATTTGTAAGTCTTCGTTACTTCGTCTACCGCTTTTATCGTAGCGTAGGTATTTTTTGCAGGAAAGACGACCGAGCCAACTCTCAGTCAAATGAAAAGCGAAAAGACTACTCAAAAATACCTACCCGTACTTATTTAAGTTTTACAAAAGCTTTAAAAAAAATTATAGTTAAAAACTAAAACCCGTTTACGTAAAAGTCTTTCACTGTCGTTTACTGACTGTCGGACTGTTGCAGGAATTGTTTCTACTAATACCCTACCGGTATATGTGGTTTGGAAGCCTCCGACTACCTAATTATCAAAGACAGTCGGTATAAAGACTGTCGGTCAATCCAGATTAAGAGTTTTACGTAGTGGGGTCTTAGTTTTTAACCATATTTTTTTCACATTTTTTGCTGATTTCTTCAGACTAGTAAACTTTTTTTTAATTTCCGAAAGTTCTGTTAAAATAGAAGAATATGATTAATTTAATAAATTTACTTAGGTACATAAACGTACATAAATTGGGTGCAAATCTCATGATCCTTCTCGGTTGGTAGTTGGGAGGGGTTCACGTTCCATCTCTGAGTTAGCATTAGATTCTATATTAATTTGGTTTGTAATTAGATAGAGTTTGATATTACTTTTATCAACTTCATGATTTGTTTGGACAGGACTAATCGAACACGAACAAAAATGGAATATTTAATAATTAGTCAATTAATTAACGCCAACAATATAAAAACAATAGAAATTTTGCCGTGTTTTACATTATCTATTGTGTTTCTTAGATACAAAGAGCTTGCCACATTTTCGAACAAAGAGTCGAGATACCAAAACCACTAAGATGTTCAATATTAATTTCAGCCAAGTTTACCCGACCGAAATATTCATTGCTCAGCATATTTCAGGGCTAAACCGTTATTAATCCAATGTTAAGTCAATTAGGCGCAGAGCCCTTTATTTAGGGCGGATATAGGTGGTGAGGACTTTAAGTTCGAGCCTCTTCTGCGTTTAATTTACCGAATAGACTTTTGGGGTAAAATGGAAACATCTGAAAAAATGGAGTGTATGGCAATGATTTGTGTAGGCAAAACCAAAAACAATAATGATACCTCTGTATCTGAGAATTGTTTTTCATATCTCTCGTTCTCCAATAGCCAAGACACTTAATTATTGCTTTATAATTTGTAGGCATAAAAGCAGGTTTTGTTAAATAAAATCACATAGTTCTATTATACGCCTAACTTCTTTGAAAATAATTGCACCAGTTAGCCTCCACATACGACTGAAAAACAGCACTGCCCGGCACATTTTAGTGAATAGAGCTCCAACTACGTTGCGCGTTGGGTCGGAAACTAAAATCGTGGCGCGGTTCCCGGTTGGTCTAATGGGCGTCCGCCTTAACGAGGTACGGAGGACTCTCGAGCGCGATCTGTAGAGCTAGGTACGAGTACCTACGACTCTAAAACGAGTTGTGTGCGTCAAGAGTCTTACGGTTGTCGAGTGCCCCACAATTTTCGACCTGACCCTGCCGATCCGGCTTTTAATTGACTTTGCTTGTATTGTACTTTACCAAAACATAACGTGTCGCGTGTAATTTACATGGGTTGGCGCGGTCATTACCTATAAAATTTTACCTACCTCTACCCTTTTTTGCATTTTATTTGAATTGTTGTGTTCCGCTTTTGTCCGTCTCGTCAGCACACATACATTTTCTTTCTTCTTATTGGTAGGTCTCTATGCCATCCATACATTGAGTTGAGTTGGAGGGGTTGATATTTAAGCTGCGATCGCCTCAGCCATGGCTCCTCGTTTTGAGCGCCGACTATCATTTACTTATTTGTACTGCATCGTCGAATCGTCAGCCATAGCTTTCGTTCAACTGTCAAGTACCTCCACCTACGCATGTAATTTATTTGAACACTTTTGTAGGGGATTATGTTTGCCAAAACAAACATAATCCCCTACAACTTACGACGGACATTAACACATTAGTCTTCCCAAAGAGGACTGAGTCAATAAACCCATCTTTTTGTTTACAGATCTCGGAGGGAAATAAATAAAGGTGAGTCAGTAATAGCATCAAAAGTTCATTACATTATAACAGAACCAACTCGAATACAAGGAACGGAAAAAGAAGCTTACAACATTTCCAATAAAAAAGCACAAAAAGCATTTCTTTCGGCCATTAATTCTGCTATTGTGAGTGACGCAGCGGTCACGGATTCAATCAATTGACCCGAATGAGACGCAATCGAATTGGAATCGAAGGATCCAATTTTGAGTCCCTAAAGTCATTACTAGAAACATTACTAGATAGCGACCTTAGTAACCCTATGATCGGAGCGATAACCTTAATGGATCCGACGCTTGGACTTTCGATAACGAATCCATTTGTGTCGTGGATTATCAATAAAAGTCTCAAACTACAATGAAAATTACTATAGGACTTTACTGAAAGATCCAGTAGCTTTTTAAGTTAATATTTTATTATTTACCTAAGTATGTAGGTATAAACATACCAAAATAAATCACTATAAGGGTACTTGGTTATATAGTAATGTGTCTGTTACTTCTTATTAAACGTAATTGAAATCAATTTGTTTGATATGCTGGCCAAAAAGCTCTTTAAACTATAATAGCACTTTAAAATCAGTATAAATCAAGTTACTCCGAATTGAGGTCAACGACCAATCGCCAGGATGTCTGTACTTATCCCATTGCCGTATCAAATTGTATGTCAATTCATCTCTAACCCTTTGACATTCGAGTCATTTGATTCGAAAGTTCAACGGCATTGCGTAAGAATTGCATCGACCTACTTTGTAGATAATATAGCTGTCAGTGTATAAGATTAGAGCAATCTTTGAAATTACCCAAGGCCGGGCATCTAAATTAATAATACTGCACCAGCTGACTTAGATCCATCTCGGCTCTAGATTAACTAGACAAGGAAGATCAGCATTATATGGTGCAACATAGAAGACGACCACACAAAACAGACCCCTGCATAGAAGAACTTAAAAACGTAATACGGATCCGCATGTTGCGGTTGCATAAAAGTCGCACGGTGTCAGAAGCACCGCTACAAATACGTTGGACTAATCTCGTCGCGTATGCCAGTAACCAGTTGTTACAGCAACGGTGCCATCCGGGACCGTTTGTGGCAAAATGTTCCACTGAACTGATTGCAACGCTAGCCACAGAAGAACATAATAGAGCTTACGTACAGAAGTTTCACTTCACTAACAGCCGAATAATCAAACGCAACTGATTTTTATAAACGCGTCTCTATCGAAAGATTTTTGAGAGATTGCAGATCAGAATCAGAAGATCTGAAGAGAACAGATGGAATCGACGTACTTGAGATGCGTTTGAGTATTTGGGGTTAAATAGGGTAGTTTGGTAGTTACGGGATAATTTGCAGACGGCTTCGACAAATTGCATGACTTGAATTTGTTATCCTACTGGAAGATTATTTACAGATGGAGCATAAATTCCGCTTTTCAAAGCAATAATTTTTGTTTTCCATTGAACACTGATTGCTAGTGACAAAACCTGAAGCAAAAGTTTACAACAAAGAATGCATTCTGATGTGTTTCTTGCGGTTGACTCAGAAAGTTTTACATTAAAAAACTTTTGCTCGGGTATTTTACAGTTGTGCTTAACATTCTTATCGAACTTGGAGGATTTACTTCTGATTTTATAAAGGAAACTTTCCCTGCTGGAGCTTTGAAATCAACTTTGTCCACTTAAACGTTTTAATTTATCCCTAAAACGATAATGTTCTGATTAATGACACCTCAATGAATACGCATTAAATTAACGTATAGCAATCAATGTCGTCAAAATAAATATCACGGATGCTAATATCATTACATCAGAATTTATTGCGCCAAAACCAATACGAAAATGTTAACTGACGATAATTTTAAATGTGATCTGTATACTGATCTCCAATTTGAATTTATGAATGTGTAATTTGGCGAGCGTGTACATACATCTGAATCGCAATAAATACACGTAAAGGTGAATTTATTACATTTTTGTTTTTATGCGGTTTAAAGATCAATTCTCGTTTCAAATATTATGCGCTTGTGTTTCACACTTTTAATAATTTATAAACTATCAGACATAATAATATGTGAGATATTTCATTAGGTCAACTGAATATAGCTAATTTTTATTTGATATACATAACTATGTACGCACTTTTCTGAAACTAAAAGACTTATTATTCAAATGGCAAACATGACAACTTCACCACATATGACATTTACTGAGGTCTTCCAAAACACTTAGTTCGAACTTTGTCAATATCTACCTCTTGTGGTTTTGCAACTCATATTTGAGTCCGATAAAGTAAAGTAAAAGTCTAAGTATTGTACATATTATTTCGACTACAACATCCAAGAAAAAGATCATTAGAAAGAGGATGAAATTAGAGAAAAGTCTTCCTTAATCTTTAAAGGATTGTTCATGATTTCGCTTAGCGACGATAATTAAGATCGTAATACCAAACGGTCATCTAATTTATCGCATCTAAAGTACCATTGTTTAGGTGCTCAGGTATTCCTCCGGGAACTAAGGTTATTATTGCAGACAATGCGGCTTACAAATTCGGGGATTGTAATAAGGTGCGAAATAAATTTGGTTTATCCATTATTCATTTAAATCGTTTCCGAAATCGTGATTTACGGAACTTTAACTTTATTACGTTTGCTTTGTCATGTTCGGGTAGATTAAACTTTATTGCCGGTGCTCGTATTTGCTATCTTTTTATCTGTAACTGGATTTAGAGATAATAGTTTTGGTCACGGATATTAAAACCTCGACTTGAGAGGCAGCATATGTTAAACTTATAACTTCGTAGGTATATACTTTGTCTCTGTCAATTATTTTTTCTTTCTGGCAAGGTTAATACTTTATTCAATTAATATGACCATCTGTCTCTCGAAACCGCAAAGCCAATCAGCAACAAGGTACATGTATATATTGTTTGAAGCGGTTTTATGGCAGAGAGGTAACGTAGTCAGAAGATATTATAATTTACTCACTGTGTTGGTATGCTTTTTGTTGAATAACCAAAGCTAACCTACTTCAAATACATTTACAGATGCATTTTGATACAGAAACAATAAATTCACAATTATTATTTTATCCTTATGTTCAACGATTGAATCGTCAACGAATTTTTAAAGCTTCTGCACATTCGCGCAAGGTTTGGCGAACACGAATTATGAGTGTGGATCCCATTCGCATATTCGTCACGCTTAGACGTCGCATGCAAGCGATTGTTGAGAAGAGGTTTTTATAGGCTCCTTTCTTGCCAACACATAAAGTTCTCTGCCTAAACCAATGACACCAACCAATGACAAAGTACAAATTTTGTTATGTTGGATTTCTGCAGTTTTTCTCTGTATAAATTAAAATTAATAAGAGGTATTTACTGAATGTACAGCCTTCAGTTGCAAGCAGTTTATTTATTCAATTAACATTCAGCTATCCAAAACTTCAGCACGATAAGCGCAACCGCAACCTCGTCAGTAGATCCGTGACCTTGAATCTACTGCCAGCCGGATGGATGTGTCACGATGCCTCTCGGTCACGACTTGAGCCTTCCACCTTAATATTCAACTAGAAACTACTTGTTATTGGCTTTAATGATTATATATATTATAGTCTTAAAGCTTTTAGTGGCGGGTTCTCTAATTGGATTTGAGGCATAATCCCGCTAATAGCTTTAAGTTATGACCTTCGATTGTGAGACCTTTTCAATCGTTATTGTATTTTTTTATAAACCACTGTACGCACTGCTAACTTCTGAGCTTAAGGCTCTTCTAAGTACGTGCCATCAAACACAGGTTAAGTGTGTGAGTCAGCACTTTAGTGTTTTATCTTTTTATGCTGATTTATCGTATCTTTGAAGAAAATTCAAAAGGATATGGTCGAAAAGAGTTCTTGGTCAGTCAATACCTGACTGACCTGAAGTCAAGCCGCATCAGCACGGGGTCTAACGATTCAGCTAATATCTTTCATTTATCTTTTATATCTAGTTCTTCCAATGTTCATACAATAATTACGTAAAAAGTCTCAATACTACCGAAAACCAATTTGTCGAAGTGTAAAAAGTGACCTTTGTCAAAAGCATGGTCGAATTCTAGTGCATCCAATTACCCCACAGGTGACTACAAGTTGGAACAAATTTTACTTTGAAAAATTGTTTTTCTAGAATATTGAGAAGCTTAAAAATCGATCTACAATGGAATTGCACCCCGAGCCCCGGATAACTAGTAACAAGCTTGTGGGCCCGCCAGCTACTCCCAGCAGTAAAATGAACAAAACCTACAAGAGGATTAGTGTGAACGCCAGTGCGGCGGACAAGTGACGTGAAAAAGCTCCCGTTCTGGCCAAATGGCCGGCGCGGTCTGTGACGAATGTTGGCTATTTGCTTTATTATACTTTTGCCCCGGTATTTATTACCGCAAAATGTTTACCGTTGATATATATCAACGTTACGTATATTTCGTTCAAAATATTCGCATATTTATTCTGCATATTATTCCATATTATTTTGCCTTCACAATTAATTGTTTTTGTGATCGCAATTACATATTCGATGTCATATAAAAACTAGGTGTGTAGGTCACACACAAGCCTTAGTAAATACAATTATAAGTAGAAGACTAGCAGCTCAGCAGTGATATAGGTGCTACTGTGTGCAAATTTCTTATACGATGCTGCAGTACGTATTTCGCGAAAGCCTCAAGTCGTGTGAAGACGTCCCATTTGCTGCAGTGTGATATATTAACCGTAGCGTATTTCCAGACTCGGCGTCGTAAATTTTGTTCACGCAACACCCGGCTTATTTACCGTCTTACCTATGCCGTAGTTTGAGCAATACTTTCTATGCCCCCGTCTGTTTTCACCGCAGAATAGGTAATACTTTTTACGAGCGCGCTTGTCTGATGCCGGAGCTAAGATTTTCGTAGGAAGTGTTTTGTTGTTGAATTGCGTAGGTGCCAAAGTTTGTAATGAATGTGTGTCATCCCCATTCGTTGGTGGAATTATGGGGTTTTGTTGTTATGTTTAGATTTATTCACGTAAATACAAAGAAGGTTGGATATTTCCGGTTGTCTACCAAAGTAGCTACAATCTAGGCAATGGCTGCTGTCTTGTGAAAATTCCCTTTGGTAGATAAACGTTTATTTGCCAACCTAAAACAACTGAAGCGTGTACCGATCTCCTTTAAAAATGGCGCGTCACTTAATTTGTGGTATTCGGGTGGTAGCCCTATCTTGTAGGGAGCGTACCTATAGCTTTTTAAGAACAGTTGGTTTACTTTAGTATTATTGATTCGAGATATCAATTTAGGACTATGTATATCTGTGTAATCTAGTACAGGGAATTTTAGTGGTAAATGGTAACCAGCGTCATACCTAAAAAAATTTGGTGGATTTTTTCGTTACGTCAGCCTTTGTTTATTATTAGCCCTGGTAATCGTCAGAGGTCTTGTTATTTCGGTGACCAGGATAGGTAAAGACAATAAAATCGATTTAATCAGCCGAGCTATTCTTTAAAAGCTGCATCTGCTCAATTAAACTCCTGCCAACCCTGGGGGCGATGGCGGCAATTCGTTGTGGTCTCATTAAACAGTCGAATCGCTACATGTCATTGGCTATGGTGTTCTGCCGTATTTCGAATGCGCCCGACCGTTTTCAGCGCAATGCAATTGTGAGTAGTATTTACCAGGTGAACTTTTATGTTATGCCAAAATACGGACGCGAACTTTATAGTACGTTAATCAGGGATGGCACGATGTTTCATTAACGTGTTTATTAATTTGGTATTCGCTTGGATGCTACAAAATGATCTTTGATGCGATAGATTTACCTCATTTAAAATTAAACTTCTAGAAAATAAATAACGATTGTTAAAATGTGTGAAATAGAAACTTATGGAATATAAAATTATTAACCAAATAGGACCTCTTGGTGTGACTAATGGCTCTCTCTACCGCCCCACATTTAAAATTCGGCACACGGCAATTTATCATCAACTTATCAACCGACGGATGTATTATTGTTTTCCTATTTCATATTCTTATGGTTTTTATAGAAGTGTTTATTTTCATTACATTTTAACCTCTTGGAATTGTGTTAACACCAAGTAGTTAAAACTAATATTTTAAATTTTTGATACTTGATAGATTTCGTCTAATTAGTGGGCATTATTAAACTCTGTTAAAGATAAAATAAGATAAGATATTTTATTCATTATAAAAAAAACAAACTTAAATATTTAAAAATAAAATTAAATAAGTCCGTGGATTATAAAATATTGTCAGTTTAGTACATAGGTTTTTATAATTAAAATTAAATTAAATATAAACTAAATTGAAACTTTGTAAAATACAATAAATTAGTGATGCTGTAAAGGGGCATTTTTATCTAAAGTTTTAAGCTTTAAATGGCTGTAGTCATTTTCAAGGTATTCTTGTATGCTATACAATGTCTTGTCTAATAGAAGCGTCCTGACGTGGCTGAAAAAGAGGCCCTCATTTTGCTCTAGTTTCATAAATTCAGGGAGTTTGTTAAACGACTTCTGAAGAGAACAGCAGAGCCGCTGCTTTTGCACACTGGGAGTAGCATAAAACTAGCCTAGTAGCAATATGTATAATTTCTGGGCACATGCTGAGTAATGCCCCTTTTTGTAACTGATTTGTCGTTGAATTTTTTTTCTGTTTGTCATTGTAACGAAAAATACATCTTATTGCTACTTTATTGTCGAAGACCTCTCCTAAATAAACAAATAAATAATAATTATTTATTTATTTTATTTATTGTCATAGACCTATACTAAATATCCCCAAAATGACCGGTTCCGCCACATCAACACATAATTATGCAAATTATTTTCTAAATCTTTTACAAGAAACTTTCAAACTAACTTTTCCAGTGTAAGTTGTGGATACAATAGGATATAAGCTCATAAGCTTTATAATTTGTATGTAACCCGAGGAATGTAACATTCTACAGAAATTCTGACGGACTTAAATAATGTTAAAATGCTTAAAATAGAGTAAATTTTATAAGAAATAAATAAATAAAATGAAAGGTATGACTCAGAACGACACCACATTTGCTTCTGCGCCTGACATTTACAACTGTTAACCTTCTAAGAGATCAAATATGCAGGGAATGAACTTAAGGTTATTTAATGCATCTCTGAGATTTTTAAGGGATTGCCATAAAATTATTAACAATCTTATGCCATATTTATTAACGCTACTGAAACGTCAAAATATTTAGTTAATTTAGTATACTTGCGATTTTGAGAGCCATTCTGAGATCTGATGTTTGAAATACATAGCTTGCAATAGACTGAACTCTACCGTCCCCGATTAGTATCTCACTTTACGCATTATTAATGCCATGGCCGGGCAGCCTGATCCGGCACTACCACACATGGTTTATTAATAACCCAGTTTATAATGGTTTGCAGACGGATCTTGGCTGACTGGTTTGGCGCTTTGTACTAAAATATAAAAATAAAAAATGCTTACAGTTTGCACTGTTTATTTTACTTCTTAGATTGTAATCGCCGATGTGCGAGACTGAGTAACCACATTGTAGTGTGTAAAATTTTACTTACTTCATCAATGATGCGTTCATATAATAGAACACATATAACGCCAATATAATATACCCCTAATAGAAGCCGAGTATGGACATGAGTGTACTCAGCCGCAAAAATGTCAGCCAATTAAAAGCAATTAAATTTAAATGAAAATTCACCGAGCGCTGACACTGAGATTGCTTGTCCAAATATTCGTTGCATCGAGTCACTCCGACTGTGTCCGAATCTGATTGTTCCAGGAATTTGACTGCTTTTTACCTGTTGTTCATTTTCGGGAACTCTATATACTCTATCAAGGTTCATGTTAGTGTAGTAGAGCAGTGTGATATAGTCGGTCGTTGAGATAACCAGTTGCATTCATCATCATTTTTCTGCATACGGCATGGCACGTACTTTTACTTCATTTGTAACTTCGGACGTTAAAAGAGTGGTGTTTTAAGATATATTAGTATTTGTCGGTGCAAGTCATATTCAGCTTCCGCAGACAATGTTATCGTCACAGAAGGAAAGGTTTTGATATTTCTCTACCTTAGATGAATGAAACTACAGATGATCGTTTTGAAAGTGATAAGGTTGAAATCATGTCATCAATATCTCCGTGCAAATAGCACCGCACGCATTATTTACAGTTTCATCCGTCTAGTTTCCGTGACGATTCTGTACGTACCAAGTAATCTGTGTAAACCAGTAAAGTCGTCGGATGTTTTTACTTTTTATACTCTACTATCCGTCTATACCCCTGATGCTGATAAAACCCTGTGTTTATTCTCTCAAATATTCCCTGCGTAAGCACGTACAAAACCGCCTAAAACTACGACATTGCGGCGCGGTCCTGCTATATTATGCAAAGTCCCACTATTTTTGCGGCAGTGACAAGGTTCATTCGTGGCTGAGTGGTTTATAGACCCCCTGAGATAGACCTAGTAATAAAGAGACCAGGCTTGTATCTGCTTACTTCGCCGAAATTTGATGTGAGGGGTTAAAAGTGCAAAATTATGTTAGAACGCCTTTAGTGGTTTGGTCTTGTTAATACTTGGTACACACAGGGGGCTTTTTTCATGAAACTTTAATTTTTAAGTTCTGTTTCAAAATCAGTGCAGTTTGGAGTCAACTTCGGTTGCGAATGATGCTGATGATGTATACAAAGCGCTGACATTTTGAGATTTCTCATTTTCGTTAATGAAATCATGAAGGCATTTGGCGAATCGTAGATGGGTACATGCAAATTGCAAAAAGTTACGTAGATCAATAAATGATAATTGTAATAATGCTGGAGAAATTCACACAACATCATATACCTAACCCAAATTAAGCAGAGCTTATGTTATAGGTACTAGATGATACATGGAACACGAATAGAACACTTGCAACAGATATCTAGAGATAGTACAAACGTTGGTCCCAAGAGGCGAAGTCAATAATAAACTCGTAGGTTCTATCACAATCATTATTTCAAAATATTTTTTCATACCTACTTGATTGCAAAATTAAGGCTATCACTTTAAATCAGTAGGGGGAACGGAAATAACAATGTTATGTTTTCAGAAAACCTAAAAAATTGCTAACAAAATACTGACTAGGCTAGATCAAACTTTAAACCCGGAATGAAAACAAAAGTGCAGCCAGCTGGTATCCACCACAACAATAAACTATTCGCGCAAAGCAAATAATAGCGAGGGGAAAAGCTTTTATAAGTTATACTCGGGAATCTACCACAAAGTGATTCTAGTAATATAAATAAGTGTTTCTAGTAGTTTATTTTGGTTCTTTGACTCAAAGACTTACTTCTGAGAAATAATGAATTTATAATAGTAATATGTTTAAGATATCCTTAAAGCAATTAGGATGTTGATATTTAAAAATTTACGTGATTTGATCACATTATTATGGTACTATTATAAAAGAATATTATCTATATTACTACAAAACTTTTTTAAATTAGTACTAATAGTATTAATAAAGCACGTCTTAAGCATAGCTTAGGTATAGATACTTAAAGTTTGAATTTGAAATATAATTGTAGAACTCTGTCTATTTCTTACCTTCCCTATTATGTAGAACTAAACGACTGAATGGATCAATGAAAAACTGGCACGAATTTAAAATTACTGGTAGACGTCTAAAACTATTTTTGATCCAAGAAAAAGCCGCAGGCTGGTTGGTTTTTATTTGTAATATTGGAAGCAGAACCTCTGAGATACAATCCAATAGAGTTCAAATTACATACCCATGCTGAAAAGAAAAACAACAATAACATAGCACAATACCGAGCAAAAAAGGTCTAATTGGATTACGTTGTTGGCACGCGGCTAATGCGGGAAACATCGACAATGCAAGAAACTAATTGATTCTATTGATTGTAGGCATTTGCGACATACTGGTAGATCATTAGCTGTTTTTATAGGAGTATAGTGCATTGCATACAGGGAATTAATGAAAATTCTTCATTTAAGTTAGCTCAAACCCATAATAGGTATGTCATATTCACATAGGATTATAAAAATAAAAGCATTTATAACAAAGAGCTCTGAATAAATATCTAGGTAGTAGCATACACTACGTCATCCTTACTAATAGGTATTATATATACGAAAGCAACTCTGTCTGTCTGTCTGTCTGTCTGTCTGTCCGTCTTTCACGCCTAACGCAAACTACTGAACCAAACTAACCTAGTATTTTATAAAAGTCTAGAAAAATGCATCTTTTGAGCAGTACGTAAGGTAGTCGGCGATATTTTTCTATTGTGATTTACCTCTAAGGATTAGACGTAAATAACCTTCCTCAAAGCAAAAGTTAATAGTTTCACAGCAGATATCAATTTAATAGATAAGAAACCGATTCCATACATAAGCATGTTCTTAGGTTTGACACAACAGCTAATTTGAGAAGCCTTGTTAGAGGAACCAGGCTCGTTAAAATATGATACGAAAGTAGGTAAACATCGTTTAAGTTTCGCCTCGTTCACCATTTTCTAAGGTTTTGTTAGCGATACCTCAAATAGGAACTTTATGAATAAGCTTTGAATTTCCAAACAAGTTTCACCGAGAGCCACGGCCACGAAAGATAACACGTTTTGCATAGCTCTAACCAAATATTGTTTAGAGAAAATTTCAAGTCAGTGTAAATTGCGAAGAGAACTGACCGCGCTGTCGCTTTAGCTGTCTAATTTATTTGAGTCTGCTAAAACTTATTAAGGGGTGTTTAATTCAGATGTATTATTCTGAAAGAAACATCGATTCAAAGGGCACACGGTGGTCTGTATATAGCATGATTGTCGCCGTGGGCACTGTAGTACCCACGAACGTTTAAGTAGAGTAAGTGATATTATAGGCTCATGTACAGGAAAGTAATCAGCTATAAATGACGATGCTCAGTCATGATACTGAGAACTTAGAATGTTAAAACTTTAACTCTAATATGGGATACATACTTATGGTTCGTGGGTGCTTCGCTGTTTCGTGCGCGAGTGTTGGTTGAGAATTATAACCTAATATGTATTTATGAAGTCTTAACATAAAAATAGGTGGCTAGCTTAACCTCATTCAAATAATGCCTGTTTTCTCTGGCTACAAAAATCCACCTACGAAACCTTGTTATGAAAACTCCGTTTCATTCTTTTTCACGGACTTTTCAATCCACCCCAAAAAAATTCAGTGCTTTTTACGTTATTACGTCGTAACCCTTATTCTTTTCAAATTCTCGTTATGCTACATTTTCATTATGATGTTGTTTTCAGTTGTTTGTTGTAAAAACTAGAATGGTTCCGGTTTTTCGTTGAAATATCCAGGCATTTTCTATTTTCATTGCAAATTAATTGGTACTTAATGGAATGCAGCATGCCACTACGTCATTTGGATCAGCTTTGGTTTTTGTTGTTACGAAGCGAAGTTCTTTTTTTGTAGAATTAGTTTTGTATTTTTGGTATTTGGATTTGAAGAGATGTCTATTTCAGATAAATTGGTTTTAAAAGTTGATATTTCAAAAACTCAAATTAGATATTTCATGATATTTTGGGGTGACGCAACAGATAGAGCAGCAAAGTGTGGATTTTTTAATAGGAAATCTAAATAATCATCATCATTAAACTCAATGATATTTAACTGGTTATTAATAGACTAAGTGGTTAGTGAAATGTAATAAAAATTAGACACTAAGAAATCCTCGTGCAAACGAGGCTATGAATACATACTGTTGCATTATATTACCTTATTTTATTGATCGATATTGTATATTATTTTTGAAAATGATACCACAAAATTATGGTAGATATGTCATTCAAAGAGCTTTTAGTGGCAAAAAACTACTATTTAAATTAAAATTGGGACACCCGAAATCAGTGTGGGTATACACATTTAAATAAAATAATCTACTTGCTTAATACCTGACAAAGTACCGTAATTGCTCTTCATTTTAATAATGACACCGTCCGTAATGATTGCTCCCCAACGATTAGTTGGCTTAATTATTTTAATCAGTAGAGTGTGCACTTAACTTAATACCTAGTTGAATGCTTTTGTTTACTGAGGGAATGACAGGCTTAAATGCTAATATGGCAAAGTCAAATTACACCTACTTACATCACATCACCAGCATATAATAGTCCACTGCTGGACATAGGCCTCCCCTAATGAGCGCCATAGATGGCATCATTATTTGGGGGTTATTGCCCATAATCCCCACGCTGGGCATGCGGGTTGGGGATCGCAGTTTGGTGTAGTTGTTCTGCAGAAGGCGCTGCTGCCCGCCCTCCGCTGTGTTTCCCTTAGTCGCCTCTTACGACACCCACGGGAAGAGTTGGGGTGGTGAAATTCTATGCCGGCACCACACGGCAACACCTACTTAAGCTTGTTCAATTATTAGGTATTGGTTACCGAATTTATCATTAGTACCTCGGCCCGTTGGCACCAGTTGGCTATGATAGGCATCTTTTAGATGCCTGTTCTATATTAGTCTGCGCAATCTACGGTCCTTTGGGCATCCCGACAATATCATCTGTCCATAACAGCTATGTAAAAGTGTTTGTCATGTCGTGATTCTATCTAAATATCATTATCTGGTATATTTTGAACCCGCCTTACCTACTGAATCAATAATGAATTAATAATAATTGTCATAAAAAAATACTGGGTGACCTATTCTTTTCACTATCGTCCCGCGCAGCAATATAATTAAAAAGAATCTCAAAATATCAAATGATAATACATCCTTCTGAAATATAATGTCATCGTAATGAACCAAAAGTCTTACAACTTTATAGAAAATTGAAAAGATTAAACTATGACATTTACGAAGACCGAGCATCAGATTTCTCTTAGTGCTGAGTCCTAAATTCTTCGTTGAGAGCTCTCTGGAGATGACGTAGGGGGGTTAAGCCCCACTACGTCATCGATTAACGCTAAACCATAGATAAACCCGTGTAAGTTTTGCGTACGTTTTGCTTTTATATGTAACTAGCGATCCGCCCTGGCTTCGCACGGGTATTAAAAAAAAATTTCAGAAATTATACACACTAACACGATGGGTTTCAAAGTTTTCATACGGATCCCTTACTTTTTAGCAGCATTGGGGTTTTTGACATTGACTTGACACTCCATAACTGACACTGGCCGTAAAAAAAAAGCAAGCAGCGGCGCCATAATAGAAAAGAGCTTGAATATAGAGCGCCCGGTTTAATTATTAAAGTTTTCATGCAGATCCCTAGTTTTTTTTTAATTTATAGCCTATGTTCATCACGGAAATTTTAGGATTCTAATGGTGAAAGAATTTTTCAAATTGGTCCTGTTGTTTCGGATTCTATTCAATTCAAACAAACAATCAAATCTTTCCTCTTTATAATATTAGTATAGATAAAGATTACGAATTTGTGGGTACTATGTTTAAGCAAGAGATGTATATCTGTGGGCAAAAGTGAAATAAATGCGATTGAAACATTCACACTAAGATAGCCACTCGGTCTTGATATTTGATAATTATCATACAAGATTGCTAACGTCATACAACAAGGCTTTTTAGGTACGGAATTCGAAATTTTGTAGTTTTCTAAGATAAAATATGACTTCTGAAACAACGCTGTCTTTTTTATAATGCGTGCTATTAAATAGAGTCTCACCTTTTAGGAGCCAAAGGTCACTGATCTTGGCGACTCCTGTTCACATTCCAGACTGAAAGCAATCTTGAGCCAATACGGCGTGATAGGATTCTGTCTACACAATCAATGACCGTTTTCATCGGGACAGATGCTGCGAATAATTTACACGAGGCATTTGAAACTATATCCCAATATTAAAGCTTATCTACATACTTTAAGCCAAAAAGATTTGTTTTTGATTATAACGGAGAAGATATCCTTTTTAAGCCCCCAAAAATTAATAGTAACTCCCATATTTACTGTCAGAGATTCAGATCAACGTGTGTATCTGTGTTTCTTTATAGGTACCTCCCAAATATATGGAGTATTTTAAGAAGTTTTGTGATGTTTTTGATAAAATGTAGGAAAGCCGTTTTTAACCCGGCGAGGATGTGGTAGGGTCTATTTGACCCTGCTCCTTTTGTTTGAAGTACAGTTATTTTACCTGCAGTTGCACGCTCTCGAGATTCTCAGTAGCTGTAGTCATTGATGTACCCTACCCTCTACGCAACTTTACTTAGTCGGGTGCCGCATGCACAAGCAGTTATACGTCGGCAAACGTAAATAGGGTATTTATGACCCTTCCACATCCGCGATGTAGTACTTTTGTGCCATGTTTCAATTTGTTATTTTATTGAATATTTAGTGATTTTAGGTGTTTTTAATCAAAATGAACAACAAAGAGCGGGAGGCTGAGAGGATACGTCGTTTATTGGAGGAGGGGAGGCATCAGACAGTGAAAATGACTTTATGACTGATGATGGAATTAAGTGTTGCAAAAATCCACCTCATCATCAAGTTCGGATCCATTCTGAAAACATCATCAGAAAGGCACCTGGCGTGAGCTCGGTAGAAAGATTGGCACACTCAGAGCTGGAATGCTGGAGTCTGTTATGCATGATCAGATGAGTTGTCTGCGACATATTGATGTGAGTCGTAATTCGATAAATGACCTCTGACAGTGTTCTATGCAATACTGAATATGGCTGGCATAAACGCTGATATTGTTCACCGAGCAAATGCCAATAAAACCCAAGAACGACGCAATTTTCTCAAAACACTTGGCCGTACGCTCGTCAGCGAACACGTGAGTGCGCGTAAAGATATACCGCATTTGCCGAGTACTTTGCGTATGAGAATCAGAGTCCCAGGTCAGCTGTCAGAGTTCCAGGTGCACGAAAAAGTTGCGAAGAATGCTCCTATGCCAGACATCGTAAGACTGCTGATGTTTGCGAAGGATGTCACAAGTATATTTGTCAAGAACACATTGTTCCTTTCTTTCAACAATGTGTTACGGAGAGAGATGGTTAGTAGCTTCTAAGAATGATTAATGACTGATTTTGTAATAAAAGATCATAGATTATATAAATACCTTCCTAAAAATACTAATTACTTATAAAAATATTTCTTAGTGTTGATTTATTTTAGTAAGTAACGAAGGCTCCTTCTAAAGTTGATAAATATTCGACTTTTCGTATAATTTAAAATAATAAAAGCTGTACACGGATAATGGTGTTTTTTTTTCATGAAAATTCTTTAATAAATAACCGATTTGTAAGTTTACTTCCCATTCCTTATAAAAAATGGCATAAAATAACATAAAAATATAAATTAAATACAGGGTCATCAAGACCCTCCACATCTTCCATGTACCCTTTTCGTACCACATCCTCGCCGGGTTAATATTATAAACGATCGGAGCTAAAATGTCGTATAGGGTTTTAATTTTTTTTGTTCAATTAACTTAAAGTTTTATTCTTGATATCTATTAGAAATGTAAAATTTCTCTGTTTCAGCGATGTTTTTTTTTTTGTTAATTAACGAGACTATCAGAAACCACTTCAATTACACTCTCCTATACTATAGCAATAAAGTTTATTTTCCCAATATTAATACTCTAGAAACAGCGTTACCAAACAAATTAAAAATTCCCGATTTTCAGTTGCGAGAACCACTATCATGCAAGCACGAAGTCGTATACGTACCTAGATGTCCCAGATCCATTAACAATTTATTTTGTATCGGATCCAGATAGTTTTACCCTCGGGATGGTTTCGCCACTCAATAAATGTAGGGACAGTTTGAAAAGGCTACAAACAAGCTTAAATGTTTCTTTTTTATCAGCGGGATTTATTAAACCCAAGTGATGTCTAAGAAAGCCTTCAATGCAGACTATAAAGGGTTGTTTTAGTGTGCATTGTTGTTTATTCTACAAATATTTTATTTAAGGCAAGGGAAAAGAGTTATTTTTTTATTGCTGGACAATTCACACAGCGTTATATAGCCCTAAGCTAAGCAGAGCTTGTGTAAAAGGTGCTAGATACATAATAATATACGATATATAAATTATACATACTTATATGATAGTTAAAATTACGGTAATACTAGCTATCTACGCTCTTAGGTAGGAATTTTATTCAATATCTCTTGTTGAAGATTTGATAAAATTGTGAGATAAAAGCACCCGAAACGTAAAATGCACGATTATAACGTTAAACCAAGTCAAATTCTCATTAAAAGTATAGGCTTCACCAGATTTGGGAAATTAAAGCCAATCGAGATCCGTCAAAAGGCTTTATCGAGTCCATGAAAAAGGAAAATGAAGCTCTCCTCCGGGAGATTGGCAAATTGGTCCATTTTATCTTCATTGGGTAGAAGACCGCTCGATTTTTTTCAATGTCACAGTGAAGAAGATAACGTTTTTACTAAAATATTAAAGGCTTTTATGGTTTGAAAGAGACAGTTTAGCTAGATTCACGACAAACTATATTGATGTGAGTAAATTAAGCATGAGACTTGAACCTAGCTATAAACGTTAGCTATAAACATAATAACGTTATACATAGGTAATAATAATATGCAAATAACAATTACTTATTCATGAAAACAAATTACTTAGTCAATAAATGAGACTTATCTTAAATCTTAGGAGTAAGTACTTCGTTATATTTATGTATATAAGATAGGATCAGGATGAGAGATGAATCAGGCTCTCGTTCTCATTGATAATAACTTACTCCCTCATTATAGATATTCCTATAAGTCAGAGTAAGAAGTAACACACTATTAAGGAAAGGAAGGAGTTATAGTTAACATTTTTTTGGTCTAAAACCTTACTTTGTAAGCCTGAAGAAATAAAAGTGATTAATTTCTCATTAGAGGGCGGTCCGCCTAGAGGCGGAGGCCTATGTCTGGCAGTGGACTAACACGGGCTGATGGTGATGATGAAACTGATGAATTTCGGTTTTCATAAGTGAAAAGTTTTCGTTGAATATGTTAGTACGGTTTCCTATTATTATATGTCCAGCAGTGGACTATTATAGGCTGGTGATGTTGATATTGATGTTAGTACGACACAATCATGTGTTGGTGCGTATCACGAAGGTATGCGTAGATAGGTTGAGAAAAATTAATGTCATGCCGATTTTGATGACCTCTGTGGAGCGGTGGGTGTAGGTCCACCTGCGACGCAGGAGTTTGTGGGTTCTATTCCCGCCTCGGGACAAATCTTTGTAAGATCTGCAGATATTTGTTCCGGGTGTTCTGCTCGTTTAAATAAAAAATATATCCATATAATATATTGTATTATGTATAACGGTCATTGCTACACAAGCTCTGGTGTGCTTAGGGCTAGGCGATGCTGTGTGGATTACCAAGCATTATTTAATTATTTAGTTAGATGTTTATTTAAAAGCTCATAGTGTTCTTTAACACTGAGTTTAAATAGGTACCTATGCTAAAGTGACCAAGCTGTTGAAAATGCGGTCTGGATCATCTATTTAAAACGTCCAAGGGACGCAGTAGGTAATTGGTTTATTATCGCGATTGATCTCTTTTTTGGTGAAGTTATCTGCTGATGGCAATTCAGTTTGATGCATAGGTAATATTTTAATTATAACTCTTGTAATAATGACTGGCTTGCTTACGTCAAAAAGATGGATAAATAGAAAATTCTTTTTTGCACACTTAACAATACAATTTAAAACAAAATAAAAATTACAAGAGATACATATATACATATAATGGTTACAATTGGCGGTCTTATCGCTCAAAGCCGAAATCTCTACCAGACAACCGTGGATATAAAGGATCGCTGGATTTGGACATGGGGATCTTTGTGCGTTTTCATATAGGCCATACTAATAATAGAATTCAAATATCTAAAAAAAATATAATAATAACTATAAGAAGGCCTTATTTAAAGAATGTATGTGAATAAATTCGTAACGAAAGATCTAAATATTTCTGATGATTTGGTACATTGTTCTCCTAGATGCTAATTGTACCTAAATAGTCTTTAAACAGTTTCAAAGCAGCGTAATATCTCATGTCAATAGAAAAAGACAGAAATAGACATAACAGTTTTGTAACTTAGCATTTTGAATAATATGATAAGTAATAAAGTAGCGATATTCATTCTTGTTAAACCCATTTATAACTTACTTAATCGGGGTAATCTTTGGGGTTGATATCGCGGTGTAGCGGTCAGCGCACTCCCGTACTTATGGAGGGTCGCGGGTTCATATCCCGGCGAAATCGAAACTTTTTAGGGATATCATTCAATTTCTTATTTCTTTATGGAATATAATAACTAGGCATAAAGCAATCACCATCTTGCAATGCAAGTAAAGGTTAAAATCATCATAATGTCTGCTGTTCTTGAAGGTTAATCATTTTATTTTCACATTGAATCTGCAAATAACAATTTGCGATAAAGTGGTAATCATTAGCATAGGGCAGTGTGGAATATCCAGAATTATTTAGGTATTTATTATTTATGAATAGTAAAATGATTATTTATATGCAATTCTGAAATAAGCAAGCAATTGTGTTCTGTTTTGAGGAGCAAGATTTCCATTAATGGCAGCAAATAAGGACATACCTATACATAGGGTGTTATGAAAAATTGTTAACAATGCTGGTAATTACCCATAAATAGGATGCAATGTATTCTGTGGTTAAATTCTAAGCAAGGTTCGTGAGCCGTGGGCGGCCTGTGTCACTGGCACCGGATTTAGCCTGTTATATACCTACCTGGTTGCCTACCTAGTTACTTATAAGGCCATTGTGACGCATGACGTAGCCCAGTGGTGACTGGTAATGTATCTGTGGTCGAGGTCGTAGGCTTGTGGTGACTGCTAAGTGATCTGTGTCACAGGTCATGGTTGTTGCGCGCACGCATCTTGCGGTGAGGTTTTGAGCTGTAATTTTTTTAATATAACCAATAAAATAATTTATTGTAGGCGTTCCGCGTAGTTTAATACACTTAATAATATAAATAGGTACCTAATCTTGGATAATGCACAAAACATCTAGCATAGGCCCAGGAACAGCAGAGCTTTTATTTAGTGGTGTTATGGGTTCTCTATTGAAAAATCTTTACATTTATTCTGTGTTTTGAATCATTCACATCAATTGCTCAGGTACATTTGAAAATAAAATAGTATATTATGCCAGTCATTCTGAAGGTACACCGGGGATAAGAACTGTAACAAATAAAAAATACAGAAATAATCTCGCCGTGGCCCGGCAAGAATCATCAGACATCTTTTACAAAATTTCGTTGGTAATAGTTATAATAAAGCCCTTACGAACGCTGAATGGAAAGCATATCTGCTATTGTACTCAGAATCTAGAATGTACTCAGCCCGTGAGCAACCGATCACTGGCTATCGGCCTCCTCTTTATTGCACCTTTCTAATTCTTCTCAATTCTACCGTATTCTCTTTCAATGTTTCTTCTAATGTTCTAATACGTACCCTATCGGTACTATAGTAAAGAGAACGCAACATGCCTAACACGTTCCGTTTTAAAAAGACATTTGCTTCTACTATTACGCCACATACCCACAAATTGCTGGCGTAAAAGACCATGACTGAAAACGTTCCATTTAACTGATTAAAATACACGGAATCGCTGCTGGCTACAGCTAAGCTTGACCATTTGAAACTTTTGTCGATCGGG
Source organism: Eupithecia pulchellata (assembly GCA_963931895.1). Taxonomy (NCBI): domain Eukaryota; kingdom Metazoa; phylum Arthropoda; class Insecta; order Lepidoptera; family Geometridae; genus Eupithecia; species Eupithecia pulchellata. The sequence goes on along the minus strand of OZ007533.1, from coordinate 9,583,931 downwards.
GCGCTTAATGCTATAAATGAATTTTCTGAACGGGACGTCGACAACGCGAACTGTTCATATACTCGTATATGCACGGCATTTCTTGATTATATCTCTTTAGTTTCACATCTAATTAAAAGGGATCTAGCCAGAAAAATAAAATGTTGGATCCAGTTGTTTGGTTTAAGATGATAATTTTAGTAATTGAGTTGAGTACCTTGTCGTAAAAGAAAACGTTTATTTGCTGACTGAACGTGGTCGTTGGGCACCTCAGATAAATTTAATGGGCATAAAGATTAGTCACTTTATTGTAGAATTTTGGGACACAACAAAAAAATATAATATATAAAAACAAAAACGTTATAAAAATAGAAATAAGATATAATATAGGTACATTGGTACAAAAAAACCGATATAAAAGAGTACTGAAATATACATCTTTTCAAGGTTTTGTACGGGTTTTTCGGGCGAATATCTAGCTTAATATGTTATACCAGACCAAATTCTACTATCTACAAAATTACCTATTGAATATCATATCTGACTTTTTCTCAAGCTGGGGCTGAAATTACGAGATTGGATTTTCTTTTCATCCAGTCATATCATAAAGGCACTTAAAAAAAAACTTCATCTAAACAGTAACAAAAAAGCGAAGGCTGAAATCGCATCAGGAATTAATTTGAATCTAACCCTTAAATTAAACAATTAAGTGCCCTTCTGGGGGAGTTCATTTAAATTTACTGTAGCCGACTCAGGTATTTTGCATTTTATGGTTATCTACGCAAAGGGGACTAGGCGATTTGTTTCGTACTGGCCATATCGTCGTATCCTACGAATAGGGTCACAGTCGCCAGTGTGACTTTTTATTTTTATTGCATTTTTGGAATCTCCATTATGATTTACATCATACCAGTTCAAAAAAAATTAAAAAATACTGAAAATAAAAAAGTTATTAAGATTTTAAAATTTGGTCACAATTGCATTGATCGATTTAGCCCGACGAAAAAGTTAACAAACAGCTTTGGCACTTTCTTCCACGTGAAAAACGCAAAGATCACAAGTATTTCCCGGCGAATACGGTTACATACTCCAGAGTAACCATGTAGCGCGGGTGAAAAGGCGCGCGGTCGCGGATTACCGCAATGTTTGTCGACTACGAAGTGCATTTTTAATAGTTTGGTTGGCTAGGCACATGAATTGTCTTTGGCTATGAAAGCACGAAAAATGCTAAATTTATATGTAATTGCGAGGTAGGTACGTGTACATACATAATTATGTTCTAACAACCTACAAAGCACTACTTGCTAGTTTCTTGTTAATTTTTCTTCTTTGTGAAGAAAAATATAATCGTTAAATCGATTAAAGCGTTAAAGCAACAAACAGACAGACAGGGTCTGACCTTCGTATCTACAGTATTAGTATAGATATATATGTAACGAATGTACATCTTTCACATTCACGAATGCGGATGCAAATAATCACTTCATTTGCGAAGTACCTATATTATTTTGTTAGGAATACCTATTGCATTGTGAAATCTTAATAATATAAATAAATGAATATTTGTTTCAGGAAGTTTTAAAATACTCCTTAAAATGGACTGGAACGGGTTATACATGTTTGAGATACGTAGTTGGGTTTTGTTTTGAATTCTCTATAACTTTTTAATATTTAAAATATTATCAATATTTTATGAAATTATCATACGCCTTTCAGGGTTTTTTTTATAAAGGTCTCTTAATAAGAACTAAGAACAGTGACACAATTTGTTTGAACTATAAACCAACAGTTGTTCAAATTATAAAAATATTTCTGACATTTGGTAAATCGGTAATTTAACCAAACTAAAAAAATCTTTAAGATTTTAGTAAAGGTTAAAATTATTTGAATTATTGTATTGGTTTTGTATTTACTAAAGTATTGAATTGATTGTAAGCTTTTTACATGTGGTGCTTTAAACCACAACTATTTGACTTTTTGTATAAAAATCACTTGGAAATTAGAAAATGTAAAAATTGCCAGAGTTCTAGATATTCCATTGACGACTATAAGTTTGAAACATTGTATAAAAGCTAAATAATAATACAAAATACTGAAATATGTATAATAGATACATAGTGCGGCATTTGTACGGCAAAATCGTAACATATTAAATTATTTGCTTGTCCAATCCAATGTGAAAAATAAAATAAAGAGAAACAGGTTTTAAGGATTTTCAAGAGAAGTTTCAGGATTTTTCGACTTCTACAAATAAGGTCATCAGACGACAGAGTCTACAAAACAGCGAAATAAATATGTGTTTTCTTTTTAATATTTTAACGTGAGCAACTACATAGTAGTTGGCTTCAGACAGGCTCATTGACGAGTTCTCTAATCTGGAAACAGTAACGAGATTGATAGGATGAATAAATAAAATGCTGAACAATCGACTAAAACTTGTGTTTTGGGTATCAGATGACTTAACACAATAGACCTTATAGATATAATATTTTTTTTTTACTATACATACATACAAATCAACCAAAACACTCTCTACAAACATCTGCGAATTTTAATTCCATTACTTGTTGTTTTTTTAATAGACTATAGCATTTAAATACTAAATAAATTAGAAAATTAACAGTAAAAAAAAATTCGATGAATACGCCATACCTTGGTTCTGATATCAATCTATTATGAATGACAATAATCATGTAATGAATGCTCGTATAATGTAATGACAACTAGCTGACTCGCTTGTAATTTCATTGGCGTGGACGTGTTTAGGGTAAAACACTTTCACGAAATCAGCTAATTCCCTATTATAATAAAAAATCGGAATTTCACCAAAATCGGAAAGACGCGATATCATTTTTATGTCCGTTAATAAAGTATTCTTTTTTTAAAACGTTTCCAAAATATTTTTTTATTTAGTGAATTTTAAGCAGTCTTCTCATTCGATATCCTTCAAACATTCTACCTTAGCCCATTTTGAGAGAAGTTTTAATAAATCTTCAAACATTCATTCATTGTTATTATTTCATTAATTTAGTAAATTGAGATTTTATGTATTAGTTTCAATCCGATTGGTCTTAATCGGATTGAAACTAAATATCGGGAAGTTTGACTTTTTTCTACCCTAATTTAGAGATATGAAAATAGACCTTAAAACATGTTTAACCATCTATTGTATATTCAATACAAAAATAAAATTTGAGGGCATTACCAGCGCACGTTCAATAGTAACAGTCATTTAAATACGTTACCAAAAATTACAAATCCAATATTTCAATAACCGTATTTACAGTTTGCAGAAATATTTTCAAAAATCCTGAAACACAATGTTGAATAGTTTTGTATTTTAATTGTTCTTAGCAATTTTCCTTAAAATAAATCACATAATATTGCCTTTTTAATTTACCTACTGTTCTGTCATTACATAATGAAATTTGAAGCTAATAGCACCTTGCATTATAAAGTTATAGATATTTCAATATAGAATGAAATTATAAAACTTTAATTACCTGTTTCACTAAATTTTCAGGAATATTTTGAAAAATCCTGAAACAAGTGATCATTATTTTTGTGTATTTAGTATTCAATGTAAGTATCTAACCAATCGAACCACTGGTTACAGAGTTACAAAAAACACCAAAAACCTCAAAACCCCCTTTTACCTCTTTAGGGGGTGGAATAAGAAAAAAAACCCTAATTAGCCGGTATTTGTGTAGTTAAAGGTCCAGCTCACCAAATTTCAGCTTTCTAGCTTCATCGGTTTAGGCTGGGCGTTGTGGCCAGAAAACTCCATTATTTATTATAATTTTTTTTTATACGAGTACCCTTAGAATTATTCTAAGTGAGTACCTACCATAATAACTAAAAAATTCGTTCCAATCATTACATTAAATCATGCCTTAATAAACCCTAGGACGAGTTTTACATAGTTGCACAGTTTTACACGAACTCGGTTTTGGCTTTCGAATGATTTGTTGCATTTTAGCTGTACCTACTAACCAGCTGCAATAAATGTATAAACATTTTTCCCAAGGCGAGAATCGAACCCGCAACCTCCAGCGACGAAGTCAGGCCTTCGCCAGCAGCTGCGCCATATAGGTCGTCGATTAAGTGCTAGACAAACTAAATACATTTAATATCGTCTCTGGATGTACAGCGCATCCTAAGTACAGCATGAATAAACAATTTCTGATGCAAATTATCAAGGTACAAAACCAAATTATGAAGGACAATAAACTATGACCTTCGTAAAATGTGTAATTGTCCATCATAATCCCGTCGAATAAGTTTACAAAGACGTTTGTTACCCCCCTAGTTAAGGACGTGAAGCGAAATCTGCGTGGAAAACGGTCACAATGGCGCTGAGTATAACGTCGATTTGAAACTTGCACGTGGAACAAGGTGCTAAGGGACAAAAACTAGGGAAAAAGGTTTTTTTTATTTATGAAACCTTTATGATAATTTAGCAGAAAATATGATAAAACGTTTTAGCAAAAAAAACCACACTCGTTCAATAGAAACTTTGCGAAATAATCAGAAAAAACCGTCTCCTGTAAAGTTGGTGTTTTGCAACTGTGACCGTATTCGTAGGATACGACGATATCGTAAACATTTCCTACTGGAAAGTTAATGAATTCCTTTTATAGTTTTTATCATAAATTGCATTTTATTCAGTTTTTAATGATATAATTTTGGTTGTTTCAGAAACACACATTGAGACGCATTGGAAAACTCATCAGTGCCGCTTTGATTTCCAAAGGTAATTAATATTAGCAATATCAACACACCGTGTCGCACTGTAAATGCTTCTCCTGATAGCACATTATGTCATAAGTACATCTCTTGATCCAGCTAATAAAATTCATTAGCTTCACCTAGCTAACTTTGTGTCGTCCGATTCAATTTTTCGTTTTCCCAAACTTTCTAACTCACAGAATCTCTATTATTGGTAGTACTCAAATAATTTTTCCTAAAAACTCCACAGTAAAACATAATGTTGCAGTTTATAGTCAAAAGAATTCCTACAGAGTAAGTTAAAAAATCAAAGGTAGGTAGGATACTTTCATAACGCTCTATGGTGGTGACGGATCCCAAGTCGTGTCGGTCTGTCTTCCGATCAGATTATGAAATTGAGATGATGGAGCGTACCCGTGTTTGCACACACACCTTGTGCACTATAAAATGTGTAGTGTGCATGGCTATACTGCAATGAGACTGACCAGACCGGAGACATCATTGGGTCAAATGACAAAATTTTCTATTTAGGTCAGGGCGTGTTTACTACCCCTGAATAAACTAAGAGATACATATAGGTTCGAGGCAAATAACGGTGAACTCCGCAAATGTTTGCGACATGAATGTTTCATGGATTCCTGGAACTCAGTAATATGCGAGTTCGAGGGGATGTTTTAGTAGGGATTGTATTTTTGTTTTTATTAGGAGGATTGAATTAAGCTTAGTATTGATTAGGTATTTCCTTGGTTGATTCAGCAGATGGACGGTTGATTGAGGAATCTTATAATGCGGGGGTAGAGCGACATAAAAAATATGATGGCACGAGTAGGTACTAACTTTAAAATTATACTCAATGATATTCCTTGTTAAGGAATGAAACATACCTAGGTGTTCTTCCAACACAAACAAAACAAGGCCGTAGCTAACAAATTATTACAGTTTAAAATGTACATTAAAAGTTCATTCGGGTATAGTGCGGAATATTATCACAACAACGGATTATCATTGTGAATAAGTAAGTGCACTATCGCAATAGGTACGTCAATAATGATAGAGCTGTGCAATACTTTAAATAAATACAAATAATAGTATAAAAATATTTTGTACAATAACAACAATTGGCTAAATAATCCAAAGAATTATTAGTAATTAACAATTAAAAACACCAGAAGGCAAAGCGATGGACAAACAGAAGCAGGTGCAATGCGACTAGTTAATAAAGAACAAAAGCCTTTCGGCGGCGCGCGGGGGCGGCTTCCGTGGCCCTGATGAATTGTTCTGCTGGTATACTCAGCGCCTCAGCGGGGAAAGCAGATTTACTGTTAATAGGTTTACTTTTGTAGGAGGAAGCTCGTTGTTAATGCGTTTGACTAGGCAGATAGAAAGAAAATACACACTGAACGTGAAAAATCTTTTAACAAGAAAACAAACATTCGATACTTTTTGACCATGTTAGGTTTTTTGACCATATGGTAGTGCTTTCCAACCATAGAAACAGCCATAGTCGTATTATTGCCATGCAACTGAGGTTGAACTGCCGGATCTGGGAATTTTATCGAAAGGCTTTTATTAAAAACCTTTTCAATATGTAGTCAAATCAAAATAACGTGTTGTATTTTTTATATCCACTTATCTATTTTATTTACAAAACAAATCGAGATAAGGTTGTCAAAATATTCTAAACTAGCGGCCCGCCCCGGCTTCGCACGGGTATTAAACAAAAATTTCAGAAATTATACACACTAAAACGATGGGTTTTACAGTTTTCATACGGATCTTTACTTTTTTTAACAGCATTGGGGTTTTTGACATTGACTCGACATTCCAAAACTGACACTGGCCGTAGAGAAAAAGCAAGCACCGTGCGCTATACAACCTCTTTTTCTATTCTGACGCGCCATAATAGAAAAAGAGGTTGAATATACAGCCCACGGTTCAATTATTGAATTTTTCATGCGGATCCCTAACTTTTTTGAAAATATTATATAGCCTATGTTCATCACGGAAAATTAAGGATTCTAATGGTGAAAGAATTTTTTAACTCGGTTCAGTAGTTTCGGAGCCTATTCAATTCAAACAAACAAACAAACAAACAAACAAACAAACAAACATACAAACAAACAAACAATCAGATCTTTCCTCTTTATAATATTAGTATAGATATCGCTTAAGCTCCTGAATAACACAAGATGAACATTCCACCAGCACTGTACTGCGTTTATTAGTCACGGAGGGACTAACTTTAGTAGCCGACTATACATTATCAGGGTTGGCTGCCGGGCCATTTTTCAACGAAACACATTGCCGTTTGTAGGCCAATACAACAACATTTCGGGACGTTCCCTTAACAAATTATACACGACAACGACACGCGTCGATAAATTGAGCTCATCTGTTTTTAGATGGAGATAAGCATAACGTTGAGCGTAAAAGTGTAAGCCTTATTTACGAAACAAATCGAGCTTCCTTTTTTAGATTTTTATGTTAAGATTTCAGAAAGAAAGGAGTTAGCTACCGCTTAGAATACGGTTAAGACTTTGTTTTCTTGGAATAATATATAGTTGGCACATTTTAATGGTTGTATGTCAATAGAAAAGTGGGAAAGGGGAATAGAGAGGACCTTGCTTTGCAATGGAAAGATGAAAGCCGATAAAAATGATATTTAATGTGAGTAATATTATCTCAAAGCTAAATGTTTCATTTTATTTACCTTTCTATCTTAATTTGATGTTAACAACTATGGGATGCATAATGAACCCCAAACCTTGGAGGTTCTACCTAACGATTATTTGGCTTGGAATAACTGAAATTTTAATAAACCGGAAACACCCACAAAACTTAAAACGCTTGCTTCACCCGCAATGACGCACCGCGAAATTTAAAATCGCAAAAGTTAACCCAATTACACCGACCAAGATGAGAAGAGAACCCAAAAAGGTCCACATAGCAATTACCTTCCTACCCCGCTAGCTAGAGATTTAACGAAAAATTTTCCAGCAAAGTGGGATACTTTTTGCATTAGTCAAAATAATTAGTTGCTGCTACAATGTGGCTTGCGGGACCCTGCGAGTAGTATACGAATACGATGCCCTACGTATGTTAGTTTAATTATTTTGTGGCCTCTGTGCATTTTTTTTTCTGGAGCAGAGACAGAGTCTGTCATAATTGTCTAAGACCATCATCGAGAATTGTAAAATACTTTTCTTTTGTTTACAGGTCTGATAATTTATCATTATGGACAACAGTAAACGGACTCGTCGGAAATGAAACCAAAAACAAGAAAGAAACTTGCGGTTACTTGGCTGAAGCAGAAGATGTTATAGCCAAACAAATTACCAAAGTCATGTAAAGGAAAGAATCACAAAAACTTTTCATATCGAAAAGCATATCTCGTTAATTTGTGAATATACGAAACATATCTGAATAGTTTATGCTAGTCACTGTAATTTGTGATTAAAATAATAATATAGTTAAATTATTGCTCAAATTCTACAAATTAGATGTTGATTTTAAAATAGGAGACGTATTGGGAGCAAGGATTATTTTTGAAGTGGAAAGCAGTGATTATGAAGTACAGTATGTTTTTCCTAAGAAGACGCACGTTGATACTAAAAGCAGTGCTAGTGTTGACAGCACTATGGTTTATGGTAGCACTATTTACTACCAGTAACAGCTCGAGGAATGCTTTAGGAGCACCTCCGCTAGAATATGATGAGCCAGAAGCAAAGCCGTTGAAATCGGTGAAATCCACGTCTACGAAAAGGAAAAGCGAGTCGTATGGAAACAATCTATCAGATGGTTTGTATAAATTTTAATTTTACTATAAATATGGTGAAGGTGCATGATATTGTCAATAATAATGTGGTCACTATGCTACCATTTTTATGGCAAACAATGACGGAAGTAGAATGCTAATAAGTTCAGTTCAAGTCGTTGACCTTTTCAACTTTTATCGCAGAAGTTTCTAAGGTGTCCCCAAATCGACGAACGCACCCTTCAATAAACTCGAAAATATGGACAAGAAACATCTTATTTGAATATTATAAATAAGAAAAGTTTTTCTATCACTAATAGTAATATTATACTACAAATTTTTCGTCTGGGTGTGAGTTGATATTGATTTCAATGCTTTGAAAACATGATAATTTTTTTGGTGTTTTTGATTTGAGCAGCCTCACTCGTATTTTCCTTTTTTAATTTTACTACTTTACAAGTATGCTTTTTATAAAAAAGGCACATCTTCAATTGATACAATTAGAATAGAATAGAATAGAATATTATTTATTTGCAACTCATACAAAAACAAGCATACAAAAGTAAAAAAGAAGAAAATTATAAACAAAACAGATTTATTTTTGCAATGAGTCACAAAACGGTCTCTGTCTCAGCATGAGCTGGTTGTACACTTGTTACAACCAACGCTGGTCTTCCGACAGAGCCGTTTCGTGACGTCACGGAGATCAAAAACGCTCGACACAAGGAAAAACAGACATAATATAACATAAGATAGGTACATAACATGACAAGAAGAATAAATAAAATCAAAAAGCATTTCATACATCCAGAAAGCATAACGTCAGCCAAAATTATCCTTAAGAAAATTAGACAGCTACTTGTTTTGTTTGTACAGGTACAACGAAGGATAAAAAATGTAACAGTTGAAATTGACAATGTAACTGAAAACACGGTAACAAGTACACATTAACTTTAATGCCTATGTACATTAAACAAAAGTAAATATTCAACACATGCACTTACATACTTGTGTCTAAATGATGCTTAGGTCGTTTTTATGACTCTCCTGCTTCTTTTGCGATTCAAAAATAAAATTGCGTAATTTAAGTTTGAACCCATAAAAACTTTGCAGGCTCCTTATTGGGGGAGGAATATTGTTCCAGCATCGCGATGCAGCGTACCGGAAACTGCCACGGAAAGAGGCCGAGCTATGACGCTGCATCGAGAGCTGCTTAGCGCTCTGTCTGGGTCCGCACGATCTGGAGCTACCAATCCAAGACAGTTTCTCATAAAGATATGAGGGCACTTGGTGCTTGATGACACCAAAAAGTAAAGAAGCCAGATGAAGTTTTCTACGATGCCTCATTTTTATAATGCCGTGTTGATTCAAAAACGGCGTAACATGACCTCTCAACGGGATATCAAAACAAAAACGAGCACAAGCATTTTGAACTCGCTGAATTAACTTTTGTGTTCTAGCAAGCAGCCTAGGACTTACGACTATGTCAGAGTAGTTCAGCTTAGTTAGTATTAATGACTCTACTAATCGTATGCGAAGGTCCATTTGGATATATGACCTCATTTTATACAGTACTTTCAGTCTGTAAAAACAATTTGCAACTGTTTCAGTAACATGTTTTTCGTAGCGAAGATTGCAATCGATGTAGAGACCTAGGTTACGCGCTTCGTAGACACGTTCAACTGGTGCACCCATAAGCTCTACATCAATGCTAGAACTAAGATTTGCTAGTTGGTGATTGCTACCGAGGATCATATATTTGGTTTTTACAGGATTAAGTAAGAGACTGTTGTTTTTAGACCATTGCGCTATATTACATAAATCACTATTAAGCTTCTGTATTGCCTCATCAATATCCGAGGGCTTACATGATATGTATAGTTGAGTGTCGTCCGCGTAAACATGAAACTGACAATACTTTATATGCTTCTGAATATCTGCTGAATATAAAATAAATAACAGTGGCCCAAGAATGGACCCCTGCGGAACTCCTGTCTTGACTGGTAATATGTCGGATATCAAAGTCGAACCATCACTGTGAGAGACCTTAGTGTACTGATAGCGATTACTAAGATAGCTGTGAAACCAGAGAATTGATTTTTGATCAAAACCGTAGAAATGTAGCTTTGAAAGGAGGAGACTAATGTTTATTGAGTCGAACGCCCTGGAGAAATCTAACAGAACCAACAGAGTACACATGCCCTTATCTTGCGCACAGAGAATATTATCTGTTACATCCAACAGTGCAGTTACTGTGCTGTGCCCTTTTCTAAAACCCGATTGTACTCGAGGAAAAATGCGGTTACTCTCGAGGAAATCTGTTACCTGACAACAGACCACTCTCTCCAATACTTTCGACAAGCAGGGTAAAATACTGATAGGGCGCAAATCCTTAGGTTCAGTAGGATTAGATATTTTTGGCAATGGTTGCACGCTTGCTAGCTTCCATAGATCCGGAAAAGTTGACGTTTCTAGGGAAGTATTAACTATACATGTTATTAAATCCAGTGTTTCAGGCAGGGTTAACATGAGCATATTCAATGTTATGAGGTCACTACCTTCAGCATTCGACTTCAAACTGTTAACAATTTTGCCGATTCTCTCCATACTAACCGGTTTCAAATTAAATACAGCTTCACCAAAAGTGTGATATTCAAAATATGTAAGGTGCGAGATATTTATAGCAGTAGTGCCCGGTATGTCTAAAAAGTGTCTGTTAATAACATTGGGATCACTAAAATGGATTGGAAGCTCAGAGGTATGTTTAGGGAAAATAGTGTTTTTAATATTTTTCCAGAGTACTTTAGGATCATGGATTTTATTGTTTATATTTTTATTAAGATAAGCAGTTTTTTCGTGATAAAGGGCTTGATTAACAGTAGTTTTAAGATTTTTGTAGTAATATTTTTTCGAAACGAGCTTAGTTTTATGATACTCTGCTAGGGCCTCATCACGTAGCCTCATCATTAATTTGATGGTGTCAGTTATCCAAGGATAAGAGCGTGTTTTGATAATAATTGAGGTCACCGGCGCGTGTATGTCAAAAAGAGTTACAACACTTTGTGTAAAAGCATTCACCATTTCGTTAACGTTACCAAGCGTCGAAATCAGGTCCCATCTCATAGTACGCAGGCTAACGTTAAAACTTTCAATATCAATACGCTTAATAGGTCTATGAAAAACAGTGTACGGTTTGACTTTGGGGCGTCTTAGGTTAAACTCACAAAATACAAGAGAGTGTCCATATAAAGAGCCTATTGGCTCCACGGTAATACTTTTAGCATTTAAATCTGTGCAGACTATATCAATCAAAGATTGAGATGTCTGCGTAAAATGTGTCGGTGTCGTAACTAGCTGTGTCAAATTCAGACATGAAAGAAACGTAGTAAGCTTCGTTGTTTTTAATTCATTTAAATTTAAAACATTTATATTAAAATCACCTAATATAATTACGCTATCACAGCTTTGGAGAGCATTAACGGAGTCAGTAATTGCATCAAAAAACAGATCGATATCTAACCAGGGTGGCCTGTAGGCCGTGCCGATTGCGAGTTTCTTCCCGTTGAGGGTCATGGTTAGCCACATTTGTTCAACCGACATATGCTTTGGGTCAACTGGGTGTTTCCATGTGCGCACAGATACACCGCGCTTTAAGTAAAAACCCACTCCACCACCACGTAAGCGAACGCTACGCGGCCGCGGGATGTGACGCAGCCGATACCCTGCCACAACGGGAGCACGACTCTCCTCTCCCGCTCTGAGCCATGTCTCATTTATAGCAAGAACATCTAAGTCGTGCCTTAAAATAGAAGCGATAAGATTGTCATGATTGGTGCCCAAGGAGCCTGCATTGTACAAACCGATCCTTAATCGACCAAAAACTAACTTTTGAGAATCATAAAAACGAGACGGCATAATATGTTAATGTTATCAAGCATCATTGTTAAAAAATTACACGTAATAAGGATAAATAATTTTAAAACCAAATGGAAGTAATGTTGTGTATAATAAGGTGTACTGTAAAATAATTTAGTTATAACAATAATATTATAGTAAAATGCTTGAACTAGAATAATTGTAAATCTAAATATTTTAAGGTTGGTGTATAAATAATCAATGGATTTTTTACATGTATAAAGTATAATAAATAATTTATTTGTTTCTCTGTGTTTGTTACCGTCGAAATCCCTGTATCTTAATCGAACAACGCAATACAAAACAAAATTAGAACTTTCATCACAAGTCAGAAATAATTTAAGTGAGAATAATTCAAACAGTGTCAATTTTAAAAACCCTGACTACATCAGCATCCGAGCGAATAAGATATGCTGGCTTCCCATCTGCCTCCCGAACATATATGCGGCCCCTCTTCGTCCAAGAGTACCGCCACTGCTGCTTGCGGCACTCTTCTCGGACTCGATGAAAAAGCAGCCGGTTGAAATGGGTCAGACGCTCGTTGAGGTAGATCCGTTGCGATGGCGCTTCCAGGCCCAGCTGCGTGGTGGTGAGAGTGCGCCGCACGCGAGCCGCGCTAAGCAGATCGTCCCGAAGCTGACGACGCACCAGACGCACTACTACTCGCCGCGCGCGCTTGTCCTCACCTACACGGTTAGTGCTGCCAACTCGCTCGGTGAAAACGATGTCGCGCTCCTCAAGAGTGACCCCCAGCTTAGCCGCCACATGGATCATGGTGTGCAGGATATTTTCCCCCTTAATTTCCGGAAGATGTCCGATGTCAAGATCTGAAGAAAGCGCCTCCTGATCCCTATCATTCAACTCGTTCTTGAGCTGGGCTACCGTTTTTTCGAGTTGAACCACCTCGACCGCGGCAGACGACAGCTGCTTCTGCTCAATTGTCTCAAGGCGTCGATCAAAACCATCCAGCCTCTCATTTATAGCCGCAACTACGCTACGAAAATCCGCCATCTCCTTACGATAGGCACGTAACTCCTTCATATAATCGGCGAGTTCGCGGCGCATTCCTTGAGTCTCGGAGTCTAAGACTGGGATGGGAGCCTGAGGCGTCACCTGCGCAGAAGTAGAGGAAGAACTACCAGAAATGTCCTTGACGGGCGTTTCGCTATTATCGCCTCGTCTCTGTTTGGCTTTGCAGCCTGGGCAAACCCACCCGGAAGTCACTGCGCCTTGAATCGATACGCAAGCTTTATGGTAAACAGCCGCGCAGAAACTACAACTAGCGCCACCTGTTGGTGATAAAAATTTACCGCAAGCTGCACACGATGATTTACCCATCTTGGGTTAAATAAAGGTTCTCGTAACTACGCTGATAATGTAGTACACCAATCCTGTCACAGATGTCAGCACCTTTGCTCCAGTTTCTTGACTTTAGAGAACGGCACAAGTCTGCGTGTTTATGGTATGGATTTAATACCACTACCCTCAAGATGTATTTAACAATCTGTGATAGTGTTTCACAAAATCTAACTTTATAGTCGTATACTGATACGGAGCGACTTGCGCACACTCACCCAGCAGGGCTCGAAGGTAACACACAACTGTTATCCACTTTCAGGTGAAACTCACAAGAATTCGAATATATTTTTCAATAAAATGTACTAGCGTATGACAACGTATCAATGTCCGTGACGTCAGTAAAACAAATGAAATTACGTTTTACGTGCGTACGAATTACGTGCAATGCACATTATTATATGTTTGATAGCACAATAATCCTTATTTATTTTGTTATAGGTCCCACTAGGGGTAATCATTTTGTAAATAATACCTAGTTCTATTCTACATTTGCTTATTTTATGGTTTAACATTGCATGACTTATACACTAACTTTTTTCTAGCTTTTTATGTTTTTGTGCATGATTATGTTTGTACGCAGCTGTGAAAATCGATTGGATCGGGCGGATTGCTGGGCAAGAGGCGACAGGTAACTTCATGCTTTTACTTTAGTTTGTTCTTAGAAAGATAGTAAGTTCTAATATAAGCACGCTTTTAGTATGTACTTCGTTTAATCCGAAAATATTACCATACATACTGTATTTGATCGATATGAGGCTATACCCCATCAATGGGCACTTATAAATAAATAAATATTTTTTTTTATTTCGAGCACCATGTCTTACTCAAACATAGCATACACAATAATAAAAATGAAAATAAAATACTAATGCTATCAGTATGTAATTACTTTTATAGTTTTGCCATAAGTATTATTTTGAAATTATTCCATTAGCAGCTTTATTCGGAATCGTAACGATGTACATAATAATGAATATAAAATTTAATTTGAAATCAGGAAGTCGTTCGGTTTTTTTCGTTTCTATTGATTTTTATTCCTTTGTAATAATATAGAATCCAATACGTTTTCTTAATAAAATATTTAGAAAAAAGTATTGGATTCTTGTATTGATTAATCTAAGACTTGTAGAGCAGTGACAGAATTTCTATCGCGTTTCTCTACGAGTAACGTGACTGTGAACGTGCAAACACCTCAACTGGAAATACAAGTTCAGAATGTTTGCATCCTGACGAGCCATATAAATGCTCAAGAGATCATATATTTTGATCGAGACAAAGAACTATACTAAATGAACATTTAGTTAAACTAAAACTACCTCTAAATAGATGAAGAGGTTAAACATCCACTTGAGCTCCCGTTTCGCATGCCTGCTTTTTTTCATAATGTTTCTGTAATGTAAAACATATTTCATAAAACTGGTCTGTTCCTAGCGAGCCTAAGACCTAGCGTTATTTTGTATTTTAATACATTACATAATTACCTATTTTTATGTAATTGCAATTAATTTTACGCAAAATAACACCAGAATTTAATATTTATTTAGGAGGATTTAAGAATTATGCTTTAGGTAATATCAAAATATTTAATAATTATGTATTTCAAAAAAACCAGGATACCTATCACAAACACAGATAAATGTTTCACCCGAATAATCTCCGAGCCTCAAACTTCCTTCATTTTGTCTGCCTGTCATACATCAAATTCTTTCTTACCTAACGTACAATGTAAACCGTAACATACTTTCATTTAAAATATTCTATGTCGCAGGTCTAGGCGTGATCGCAGCACCTGGTTCGGACAACGCACCCGGTGAACTGGGCAAACCGGTTGTGCTGCCGAAGAACATTTCAGAAGAAACTAAGACAGCTGTGTCTGAGGGATGGAAGAAAAACGCCTTCAACCAATATGTTAGTGACCTGATCTCGATCAAAAGGAAACTTCCGGATCCTAGAGATGAGTGGTAAGGAATTTTTGTAGCGTTTTGAAAATTAGAAGATCTCCTTAAATTTGTTTCGATAATATTTTTTAAAGTGTTTTTATGTATTTATAACAAATAACTATTTATATCGTTTTCAAGATATCAACGTTCCTAAATTTATATTAAATGAATATGTATAAAATTATTTATCATGAAATTTCATCAATTCCGTGTTCTGTACGGATGAGTTTGTAACTTTTTCGTTCGTTTTTCATTCGAAATAAAGGTAAGACTAACCGAAGCTCTTCGAATTCAACTTGCAAGTTTTTTATGGACTTCTACCTATCTACGATACGAAGTATCAACAAATGGCTCGTTACTTTGTGGATTAAATCAGGATAGGGTGCCCGTGGGAGCAGCCTTTGTGTCGTGTTCTTTTGCCTTTGCTTTCAAAGGACTAGCCCTTTGACTTCAAAGATAGAAACCGTACTTTTGATTCAACAGTATCGTTGTTACCGTTTTGTCTTCTTTACTTTAAATGTAACGTTGGTCCGATGTTTTTTTAGCGATGGCTATTATTTTCGAACTATAGGGAAAAGCAAATGTATAGAATCCGCTAACGTAGAACTTAAAATCACTTGAGTTTGATAAACTCCTACTATCGGAAAAGTACCTAACAAAAATATATTACTGTATTATATTCAACATCACCATCATTAATGATGTTAACAAATCACGAAACTTTAACACCACGAATTATGCGTTGGGATGTGCGTGCTTTGGTACTCGCGTTAACGCACTTCGCGCTTTAAAACACCCTCTTCACGCCTTCTTTTATTCTAGCAATATTGTGTGGGTTTCCACATTTAGTTATTAAATTTTCTTTGTTTTTATCACAGTTTTCATCTTCAACAGGTGCAAACAACCCGGTAGATACTTAGAAGATCTGCCCCAGACATCTGTGGTAATTTGTTTCCACAATGAAGCCTGGTCGGTGCTGCTCAGGACCGTGCACTCTGTCTTAGATAGATCACCTGCCCATCTGATCAAGGAGATAATTCTTGTTGATGACTTCTCTGATATGCGTAAGTTTCCTTAAAATCTTGGTACTGTTTTATGCTTCAATTATTTCAAATTACGATAACATCTTAGTTTGTAGGTTGGAATGTTTACTATCAAAGAAAATTATAATACTGAAAAGAATAAAACAAAAAGAAAAAAAAAATCAAGCTATAATGTACGTTGCATAGTTACGAAGTTAGGAGCTTCTTTCCTTCGTATACAAACTTGTACCAGCGGTTTCGCACACTGCCTTCCAGGATTAAAAAAGCCTTTGTACATCTCCGGGATACAGTATAACCTCTCCTCTCCTTTAAAATTTCATTAAAGTCTGCTGACTTTAATTACGCCAAGACTGCTGTCTTGGCGTAAAATGGTTACAGACAGAATTGCTTTCGCTTTCATAATATGGATGATTAGATTATGAATAGAAACATATACTCAATAAATGATTGACACTTTGGAAATTGTCATTATTATGATTTAATATTTTCAGCTCATTTGATGCAACAGCTTGACGACTACATGTCATCTCTACCGAAAGTAAGGATAGTAAGAGCATCTCGACGAGAAGGTCTTATCAGAGCTAGACTCCTTGGGGCCAGATACGTTACAGCTCCAGTTCTTACTTACCTTGACAGTCACTGCGAATGCACAGAAGGTATGAATCATGCTTTTTATTGAATAATGTTAGTATTGTTGAACAACACCCATAAAGATATAATGTTTTACAGGTTGGCTAGAGCCTCTGCTAGACAGAATTGCTCGCAATAAAACTACAGTAGTGTGTCCCGTTATTGATGTTATCGACGACAACACTCTCGAGTACCACTACAGAGACTCAACATCTGTCAATGTTGGCGGTTTCGACTGGAATCTCCAGTTCAATTGGCACCCAGTCCCTGCCAAGGAGCGAGCTAGACACACACATACAGCGGAGCCGGTTTACTCCCCGACAATGGCTGGTGGTCTTTTCGCAATCGACAAAGAGTTCTTCGAAAGATTAGGGACCTACGATAGCGGTTTTGACATATGGGGTGGAGAAAATCTAGAGCTGTCATTCAAGACTTGGATGTGTGGTGGAACCTTGGAAATTGTCCCGTGCTCTCATGTTGGCCACATATTCAGGAAACGCTCACCATACAAATGGCGAACCGGGGTCAACGTACTGAAGAAAAACTCTGTCCGATTAGCTGAGGTGAGAACCCAATTTGAATATAATAGAGTAACTGTTCCTGTTACAATGCAAATTTCGTTTCACGAGATATTTTGTTTTGACATTAGGTATGGCTGGACGATTATGCAAAATACTATTACCAGCGAGTGGGTAACGATAAGGGTGATTACGGTGACATCGGCAGTCGACTAAAACTGAGAGAAAAGCTGGGTTGCAAAACGTTTGACTGGTATCTGAAGAATATTTATCCAGAACTTTTCATTCCCGGAGAGTCTGTGGCTCATGGAGAGGTAAGCACAATGTATTTCAGAGTTTGTATTATTAGGATAATGAATCCATTTACAATGATAATTATATTTGCATAATTTTGTTTATTTATACGATTATCCGTTAAACACCTGTGCTAAAATCAGTGCAAATAACGGACGTGTTTTTCAAAATTATTACCTGTACAGATCCGAAATGTGGAGTTCAAAAAGTTATGTTTGGATTCACCGACGCGCAAGTCGGATCACCATAAACCAGTGGGCAAATACCCGTGTCACCGACAGGGAGGAAATCAGGTCTTCTGTCTTTTGCAATTTGAAAATTGCGGCAGTACCATAATGCACGAGTTCTTTTTGATATTTTTTTTCTGAATCGACTTTGCACTCTTTATGCACGTTTGGTCACAGAGTATATTCTATAGCACCCCTGATCACAATGATGTACCAAATTTTTTCTATTGTTTTTTGTTAATAATTTTTATTAGATAAGGTACGTAGAAAAAAATCCAAAAAGGCACCTGTGTCTAAACGGAAACAACGACATCGGCTCACAAGAATTCAATCCAGTATGGTTGCAAAAGTGCCGCCGGCAACCAATTGGTGGAAATCAGGTACTCCAAAAGGGAGTGATTTTATCTTGGGAACCCTATCATTCTTATTTCCACCTCTTGTAGTTGGCGTATGCGGCATGACCTTTGTGTTATATTGTTATGTTTTCATTTCATCGTCACTGTTCTCTGATGTAATCACTTGAATGTTTGTTTTTCTGGAAACATTTTGAGTATTTAGCCAAACTAGAGTTCAAGTGGTGAGATCAGTAGCACGCTTGCATCTGGCACGCCTTTAAATCTTCCTAATGGCATAGATCGCGAACGGCCGCTCGGGTCTTTGCATCGACTCCCCTGCTGGGCCTGAGGATATGAAGAAGCCAGTCAATCTGTGGCCATGCCACGGCGAGTACGGAAACCAGGTTTGTTGGGCCAGCCAAATTATAACTCACGCTTTGCTTGATCATTTAGATAGTCGGTGTTGGTGCTTGAACTGTTGGTAAGTTAAAATTACGTAGGTTCTTACTGTATGTTGGGCTTTATAAACTTGATAAAGTTATAAGATAATTTTATTGAATCCACTATAAGTATTTAAGTTGATGTAAGACTTGTTAGAAGTCAATTTTTGAATATGTTAGTTGCTTTTATAATGCATTCACGATCATCATCATTATCTTTATAACTTAGTTTATACGAACGCTTATTTACCTCTCCTCAAAGTTAATCAGTAACCGTAAACTCCTTACCTATCGACGACTCTGGGTGTCTCCTAAATAATGTTTAGTACTTTATAACATTTTATTACTGTTGAGCTCTTCCAATTTGGTACTGCCGCAAAGTATTTTACTAGTTTGTAAGTCCTTTCTAACAAATTAATTTTGTGTTCTTGTATTTTTGCCAAAGTTACAGGTGTTGGTTTCTATTTGACTATTTTATTGGTAGTCAAGCTTCCCAAGACGCTACTTTGAAGTTTATCACAAACTTTATACTAGGTACATGATTGGCTAACAACACTTGCCTAATAGTAGTGTCATGCGAAGCTGCTGAGGACCACAATAGTTTGGCTGTATTTTTAAAGCGCAAAATACACTAGCGAAAATACTAAAGCTTTATGTCTTTTTTGTTTAAAATATAAAATTAATAATTTTTGAAACTGATATAACAAATCTTCAAACGGATAATTTAACTTGTAACCTGTATTTTCCAGTACTGGATGTATTCTAAGAACGGAGAGATCCGTCGTGACGAGACCTGCCTTGATTACTCAGGGCACGATGTCGTGCTCTACCCTTGCCACGGGGCAAAAGGCAATCAGCTATGGCTGTATGATCAAAATGTAAGTAACCCTTCTCGTGTATTTTGTACAAAATTTAATTATTGTTCTTTAGTGACTGTCACTGATTGGTCCCTTTAAATGTTTTATAAGCAATCACAATAAAGGAATACAGACAAAAAAACCTTATGCACCAGCAGACGTCGAAATTCACATAAATATTTTTCATGACCATCATGGTCATGTAAAGACAATATTGTTAAGTATTGTTACATTTACATATAAACAACACAGGTCATCCTTATTGCCTGTCATTATAAGAAAAATTATCAAGAACATCTTTTACAGACGAAGTTGATCAAACACGGCTCCAGTGAAAAATGCATTGCTATATCTAAAAACAAGGACAAAATCGTAATGGAGGCATGCAATGAGTACGAGACCCGGCAGATGTGGACAATGGAGAACTTCAAACCATCCAGACTGTCTCCAGAACTCCTGAGCGATTAGCCCGAGGCTTACGATCAGGTCTTATTTATCTAAGACAAGATAACAACGTTATAGACCAATGGTCGGAAGCTTGGCAGTGAGATGTGACTTGAAATACTCGTAGGAGACAGTGACTGTGAAAATTAAAGATTCCTAAATCACTTGTTGTTGAATGCAATGTTCGCTTTTAGTGTGGCTGAGGTTTATCATAATGTTCAACTTTAGATTCATCTTCTTTTTATAGTTGAAAATATAATAATCAATAATGAACTAGTAAAATTGTTGATCATTGTAAATAATATCTTGAATAATATAATAAACCTTAGAAAATTTAAAAGGCTGTTGATAGCAAAAGTCAGTGTGAATGGCTTTATTGTATAGTGTGTTTTAGCTTAGAATCACTTGTTGACCCCGTCACTATTGGCCTAAGACTGTGACTGACCTAATCTTTGACCTAACGGGTTATTTTATTGAATTGTATTCAGAACTAATGTATATTTGACATAAGAAAATATCGTTAACAGATTTTCTATATTTTAAAGAGATTTTAATTACATATCTAACTTTTTTTCTCTTGTCAAAATTGTTTGAGTTTTGACGGACTTTTTTTTTCTAGGATAAAATATCAATTTTACTAGGTTTAGTTCTATAGTTACATCAATTTTAAAACTGTGTTCATAATGTGTATGTGAGATTTCAGCAGGCATATCTGGACAATCAAAATATCTTAGGAGTTGTATTACAAATTATGACAAAACATAGTATTCTGTATGAAGTATTAGCAAGATAGTATTACGATTTGATATCTTGTATATAAATTACCGTTTTATTAAATACATATTTAAAGACAAACCGTTTGATAGAAGTACTATAATGTATTTTTTATTTTATTTCCTGTGACTTTCTTATTTATAAAATTGATACTTACTTTGAATTTAATTCATTGGTTTTCGAATTTTAAGGGGAATTTATATTTAATATTTGAAATTTCTGTCAAAATTATTTTAAAAAACTATTACTGTTGAAAAAAAACTCTGCTCAGAAGTAGCCAAATTGTAATTATTGAAGGACATCGTTTCTTGTGTGAATTGAGGAATTATAATTTTATATGTTTGGTTTTTAACATAGAACTCCCTTCTTTACTTTTTTGTACAAGAAAATTTATAAAAAAAAAGTAAAAAAGATTTCAAGTCATATTAGTCGAATACGAATTTATTTAATAACATTTAGTTTAATATTTGTTAACCAATTGGTAAAATTATAGTATATTTATTTTCTCTCTAATTATAATCAAATCATTAGACGTATTAGTGAATAGACATTCCAAAAAACATCGAAATTTCTATTTGGGTACATACATAGTATTAAAAATTAACATTCCTTTATTTTTATATCATATAAATAAATTGAGTTTTACGTAGATAAGTAATTCTAAAACTGCCAGAATTCTATACTTCTTAAAACAGAACACTTTTGTTCTTTGACACTATTTTAGAGAGGTTCAAAGGTTATTTTGTTTTTAAAGTATTAGAGTGTAGGAAAAATAATAGGTTTGATAAAAAAAAACAACATTTTTTTCTGAAAGGACTATTTAGTTGATTCAAATTTTATGATATTTTTCTTTTTATTTGATTTCTTTTGTAAATAGTCTTTAAAAATAGTCTTATGTAGAAGCAATATTGCAAACTTGTAAATATATCATTTTAATAAATTCAAATTAGTAATATCTTTAAATTAAATAAATAGGAAGTTATAAATGTGCCTTATTCTTATTATTATAAAATGTTAAAATTTCTGTATATATTGCGGTGTCTTTAAATGTATAAACTAGTTATATATAGATAAAGGTGAGATACAATAGTGTTTGTAAAATAAAGCATTATGTTCAATTCATAAAAAGATTATCCTCATTTATTACCTTGTCCCACTGAATAAAAACTATACAAATTTACTGATTTCATATAACGCATTTAAATTATTATTTCGAAGGAGGCTAAAACGGTAGGTCCCATTTGTTCTATGGAACATGACGTAATATAACAATTTGAGAAAATATTATCCCTATTTGTACTATAGAACTACATACATACAAGTTTTTGCTCCTGTTTCGCTTTTCCAAAATTCTTCCATGATATACATATAAGACGTGAATGACATTACTGACATGACAGGACTGAATGACAGGTACAGTTCACTATCAAAAAAATTAAACTATGGTAGCAAATCATTCTCGAGTGGCCAGTTTACATATCAACTTCAAGAAGTTTATATAATTATGTACTTAGTTTATTCTATGGAACAATTTGAGGCAAAAAGTAAAAACTGTTCTATAGTACAAATGGGACAATATTTTCTCAAATTGACGTCATGTTCCATAGAACAAATGGGACCTACCGGGCTAAAACTTCAACAACTATGCAAGTGTATATATATAATAAACAGTTGTAAAATTGTTTCTATGAACAACTACATATTAAGTAAGGAAACGCTCGATGTAGTGTAGGATGCCCTCTTGTCGGATGAGAACAGGCAGATGCGGCAAGCTGAAAACAGGGTGCTATGTGACTCATTAGAGGAGGCTTATGTACATTATGCCATAAGCCAATATAGGCTGATGATGAAGAAGAGTTGTTCAGAAGATATTGGATATTTGCAAATATTCACGTTTTCCGATTCGAATCACGTAAGAAATTGATGAAAATGAGGTATGAGACATATATAAGTAAAGATTGTGAATGGTCTGAGCCTACCATTTTACAGCATAACATGGCATTTTAGTTATTTATCTACATGACCTATACATAACACAAATTGATGAAAATGAGGCATTAGTTAATTATTGTAATTGGTCTATGCATACCATTTTACAGGATGAAATGGTATTTTAAATTCCATCTTTGTATACATTATATTTACATTATTTTTTGATTCTATTCTGTAACATCCATCTAAAATTAAAAAGACTTTCTTTTGACGCTTAAACTGACAAATTAGAGGCAATTAAAGCTCATAACTAAGCTTAGCGGTTTGAGTCGAACAAGCTGCCTAATCCATTAGAGTACTTTATAATACACTCGAGAGCAATGAATCCGGGTCACTCAAAGAAAAAAAAAAATCTCGGAAAGTAAGAATGCTAGGTTAATGCAACTACCTAAGGGTTACTTTCCGAGATTTTTTTTTTCTTTGAGTGACCCGGATTCATTGCTCTCGAGTGTATTTTGAATCCTCACAGGCTTCGTAACTTTTATAACAATGAATAACACGTTTCACATTATTACTTTTTGTTTGAGACAGCCTTAATAATTCGGGTCTAAAATTAGAATAAACAATAGCAATGTATATTTACAACTTTATGAGTTTAGGAAGGCTGAAATATTTAATTAAACAATAAATGTTTTTCTATCTTTTAACTAAAAGCTTTTAATAATAACTAAATCAAAAATGAAAATTTGCCAGTTTCCTTGATGATGCGAAGGAAGTGGAGGAATGCGCAGGAATCCCGATTTGTATATAAAAAAAGGGATAAAAAGACATGGGAGAATACCAACGCTAGGAACTGTTGATTAGAGTTTCGTTCGATGAACCCAAACTTAGTTCCAACATAGAGCTCATTGTATGAACTTAGTTTCAACTTCCATTAATTAACAAAGCCTGATTAACAGACAACGTTACGCGGTTTTGACACGCTTCCATGTACCTTACATACATAGATCCTTCCTACTAAGGCAGTATAGAAATATAAAGATCCTTTTAAATGGTTTTTGGACGTTCAAGGTTTATACCAACTTATAGTTGTGGTCGGCTGCTGTCTAAGGTAGTTTTTCCGCTTTCGCTTTTAGAATAGAAGACTAGTTAGTAGTTAGAAGTTTAGTTTGAAATTTCATTGTATCCTATAATAAACATTGAACAGTATCTGATGCCATCAAGTGCAACTTTGCTGCAGTATATCCAACAGCAAGCTGTCAACTTCCTCGTAGAGACACTTTCGTATGCGACGAATAAAATACCAGAATTCGTTTTGGATAAACTTAACCAAGTGCATATGAAAAGAAGTAAAAAATATTTACTGGCTATTTTGAGTCACCTATAGGTGACTCACCTATAGGTGGAGTTCGGACCAAGCTATAGCTTGGTCCGAACTCCACCGTTCAGATTATCGGTGGACTGAGTGATATCGGAAATTGCGAGCGACATCGGATCTACAGTTTATAGCTACGGATCGTTGGACCAATCTCAAATACGGATATTATTGTGGTAGCGTTTGGTTAGTTTCTGAATTTTATTTATTTAGGTTCAGAATAAAATGGTTTCTAGGGAATGAGTTTAAAGTTCTGCACATTTATTTATTAGTTTTTGGAAATAAAAAGAACTGTCTTATTATGTTCATTCTACCGTTTATTTATTAAGTTATTGGTTCACATTAATACTGAAGTTATTTGGTTGTTACAAACTAGATTAATGAGATTGACAAAAAATGTTGCAAGTTATAACTAAAAATTTGGTTAGACTTAAGTTTACGGGAGACAGGTATCATAAAGTATCTACACAATGTTTATTCCAGCAATATAGAATTATCCTCTATTTACACTATTAACTCCTCAACCGGTTTAATATTCGATAGTAAATGAGCCGCAACAGCCGTAAATTATACCTATGGCAACTACTGTGTATGTTTGCCATGTTTAAAACAAAAGGCTACTTAAATCCATTGTGTTTTTGTTTATGTGGAATTTGTAAATTGTGTAATAATATTTAACATCAGGAAATAACTATCAATTTCCGACAACTGTAGAGTCATCATAGTACCTGGATAAAACGTAATTAACTGTCAATAAAGTCAAATAAAACACAGATTTCAATAAAAATCCAATCTCAATCCGATCAAGTCTTTCGACCGATTCAACAGAGAGTGGACAGACAATTTAAAATTCCTATTGAAATAACTTAATTTTTATATTTTTATTCAATTCAAATGGCAAACGCGACAAGAATTTGTAAACCTATAGAATTCCGCGTAATTTGGGTTCAATTTGAAAACTTTTCTAAATTTACCTCCCATTTTGGTGGTGTTCCAATAGTCATTGAATACAAAAAACTTTTTCATTTACGTTCCGAGACGCAAGCTGAATAATATGAAGCTTGGCTGGATCTCTCCGTCTTCGGGTTTTTAAGTTTTAACTTTATTACCGCCATGCACTAGAAAAGATTGTCATTATATTGGTAAAAATAAATATTACAAAAAAAATAATTGGTCAGTAATTTAGAGTGTCTTTTTCCTAAATGATTTGGGTTGATTTCCAGTAGTTATTGTCTTCTTATAATTCGAAGGCATGGCGTCTCACGACTCTTCTCTAACTCTCGTGGTTTTGACATGAAAATGGCTCTCAGCGATGATAGCTCAAAAAAACACCCAGCATAAGTAAAATTTAATACATAGAAAAAATAGGAAATTAACTCATGGATAAATAACAGTTCTGACTTAGGTAGAATAAAATAAACTGCAAAATCATTAGTTGAAAATGAAAACCGCTAAATCACCTAAGATTCGCTGAAAATGGTAAGTACATATATATACATTATAGTGACGTGAGTGCAGTGTGTTTCGGCATACAGTGTGTATGTACAAAGTGATAAAATCCCCCCACACGGTGGACCCCTAACCTGGTGAAGAACTTTGAAAACCACTGGCTCCGGCGCATTAAAGAGATCTTTGGGCAGACCTAAAGTCCGTGGGAACTCTGATTTAGACCTGAAATCATTTCTAGCTACACTTTAGATAACATTAAAGTAAGCAACAGGAGGACACAGATTTCAATAACTTTATTTATTTAGCCTTACAAAATAAGCACTTAAACAAACCAAATTTCATCAGCTAAATTATTAAAAAAATAAAAAAGAACACTATCAAACATCAATCGGACTCATTCATAATGTAAGTTACGCAGGACCCTTTTTCGGCAGATTGGGATTAAAATTACACTTTCATAATTCCCGCTCATAAGAAATTTGGTTAAAATATAAGCGGGACAGTATGAGAAAGCCTAAAATTGCAATCCCAATCTTTATCTACGCTACTTATAATGCTCATGATCAGACGTAACTTGAAAATCGGCGGCGAAGTTATTCCATCGATAAAAATGTTGGTAGCTTTGCACTACCACTTGCTCAGCAAGTAATGTTTAAGTCTATTCCTATGAATAACACATGAATGATCCTTTATTCGGGGGAACTGGAGGAATTGAATTTGAAAATAAAGATGAAGGAATCGACTGGTAGTAAGTTCTTGTAGAATTTTATGGGGCACTAGCTTTTGCCCGCGGCTTCGCTCGCGTTAGAGGATGCCTAGCCTACGTCATAGTAGCTTTATGCATGCAAAGTCTCATCCCAATCGGTTTAAAATTGACAAAGTTTCATACAAACTTTCATCCCTTATTTTATCCCCTCGGCGGTAGAATTAATCAAAATCATTTTTTAGCGGATGCCTACGTCATAACATCTACCCGCATGCCAAATTTCAGCCCGATCCGTCCAGTGGTTTGGGCTGTGCGTTGATAGATCACTATGTCAGTCAGTCAGTCACCTTTGAGTTATATATATTTAGATTTATTTTATGTAGGTTAAGGCCGCGTCTGTAAAGCCTCAAATAACTCCTAAACCCTTTACTTACGAATAAATATGTTTGTATAATATATCTACTCATATTTTTATACTGAAAATATTGAAAGGTTCGTAAGGCCTTCGTGAAACTAAAATTAGTTTAAAACAAAATAGGCCCTTGTATTACAGAAACAAAACTATTTAATATTATGTTAAATAGTTTTGTTGAGAAACTTCGAGTGGATTGAAAGTTGAAACGTAATTCGTAGTATCATGAAAAAAAAATGTAGGTACCTATCTAATAAATAATAATATTAGTAGGTATAGATTATTTGGTATTGACACAAAATAACTAAATAGTACTAACGTATTGGTATGGATTAGTATGGGATTAGCTGAGGTACCTGTAGACTGTTTGCAACAATCAAGAAATATAGGTAACAAAAAATAATAATATTCTTTAAATAGGTATGTCAACAAATCGTGAAAGTTTAAAAAGTTTTATAACAAAAAATAAGTCAAGAATTGCAACAATTGTTTCAATTGTAAATACTTTACAGGAAAATTACGATATAATATAATCTGCTTTGTTAGTTATGTTACTAAAGTAACATAATTACTAAAGTAACATAATTTCTAATCATCACAATCTAGTTTATATTTTTAAGAACACAATCTAATCACAAGGGGCTGCAAACTCCAATCAGAAATTAAAATCTAGTTAACAGACGACGACGCACCATCGATTTCCGCACAGACAGAACCAAAACAAAAACATGTCGAAATTCAGCGCCTGATACACGAGCCAACTTGAAGGGATTCACGAATAGAAATGAAACTTCCTCGGAGTTTCCACTGTGGAATTTAACAAACACAGAGCGTAAGTGCATAATCAAGGAGTTTTTAGTCATTGAATGTAGGTTATGCTACATAGTTGTCAACTTTTAATACATAGATTGAAGATATTTAATGGCGTAACGTCCATGTTTTATTATAAAAGTACAATAAATAATAGGATTTTTCTTATTAACCATGTTAGAACTTACCAGCCCTATATATATTTTTTGCAGATCCTTTATTGTATCATACACATACACTAATCCAGTTTTAATGACAATATTGATTTAAGTCTATCGGAAACAACAGATTGGGTAGTGCAACAAACTCCTAACCTTTCGTCCTTTAATATAGCCAGGTGCCAGGTAATCTTAGGGGAGGTTTTTTTCAATGGTTCCCCTTCGCTGCAGCTCAATGACTTATAGCTGGATTAGGAACTTGTTATTGGCAGGAGTCTGTCGTTGCTAGTAGGTATGTAGGTATTTTGCAGTAAAAGATCTAAAAACTGAGACAGGTCTGGTGTTTTTATGATGATGACATATTATGGTACGTAAATAAATAATTATGGACACACTTCGCACGGGTATTTAATAAAAATTGAATGTTTCATGCGAATCCCTAACTTTTTTACTCTATAGCCTATATTCATGAAGGAAAATTTAGGATGGTGAAAGGATTTTCCAAATCGGTCCAGGAGTTTCGGAGCCTATCCAAATCTAACAAAGAAACAATCAAATCATTACACTTTTATAGTATTAGTATACTTAATATAAATTATCAAAAAATATAAAGAAAACTAAAACTGAGGAAGCTCTTGTTTTCCATTTTGTTAAGAAATCGCGCGAAATCTGAGGCCTAAACTAAAATCATAAATGAAACACCCTAGTACAGAACCGAATTACCAAATTGAACTCGCACACGGCTCCTGAGAGACGTTAGCCGATAATTTATGAAGGTCCAAATGGCTGGATAAGCTGATTCCCGCTAATCAATTTTGTTTGTTGCAAGTTTTACTACCTCGGGGATTGACTTTGCGATCGAGGTATTGTTTCTACCATAGTGATTGTAAATCAAGATTCAATCAATGATGCTCCTTGAGAGTTACTCCGGTTATCGAGACAACCGGCTGAACTCTCAAAGAGAGTTTTTTCAAAGCGATTTAAAAAAAATCTAAATTAGTAGTACCTCACATAATGTGAATGTCCTAATACAAAATGCACACCACTGCAATGTGAGCCACTGAACATAGTGAAGTTCGGAATCTATGGTGTGAAGCCCGTCCATAGAAAATCAATAGAGTCTTTAAATAGGTAATCAATATTTTTTGTTTTACACCGGGTAGGTTCTTTGCACGATTTTATTTAACCAGATACGTGTACCATTAGAGCAATTCCGGTTACCGCATCAGAGGGCTATTTTAATTCTCTAGCATGAAATTTTGAGTTTTATTTCGGCGGTGTCCTTTATATGTAGGTATATCGATGACTTCTGTGGCGCGGTGGGAGAAGGTCCAACTGCGACGCAAGAGGTTGCGGATTCAATTCCCTCCTCGGGACAAAATGTATGTACGATCTGCAGATGAAATTTGTTCAGGGTGTTCTGGTCGTTTTCTATGTATATAAAAAAATATCTATGTCTATGATATATGTTATTTTAAGTATATTGTCATCTAGTACCTATAACACAAGCTGTGCTTAGCTTGAAGCTAGGTGATGCTGTGCGATTGTCAAGCACTATTTATTTATTTCATTATTTTATTTTAAAAGATTTGCTTACCTTAAACCTAAGTGAGTAACGGTCTAGTAAAAAGTTATGACGAGCTACGAGCTCAAATAAACGCTAAAATGGGAATATGAGAAACGAAGACCGGTCGATGGAAAAATGATGGCTTTAGTATTTCTTGTTAATATTTAATTCACATAAACTAAAGCACCTCAAAAGCAAAAGAATCGCAGTCTTAAGAAGGCTTTTCGAATAAAAACCTCAGTGGGATGAAATCCCAGGTAAAGAAAACTCAAGACGGACCGACTGGCTGGGAAGCGTTGCGCTCAGACTGGAGACCTATTTGCTTAGAAAACCGAGCCGAATTCGAAAGTTTGTACTTTTGAGTTGTCTGCCTTTCTTGATGGCGGGCAGGCAGATTTTTAAGGCTAAACTTAGGTACATTATCTACCATTAGATTTTATTCCTAAGAGCCGTTTCATGTATTTTTTCAGCCGTGTCAGTTTAAAATAATTACAACTAGTAATTATTTTAGACACACTTAGGTGTATCCATTTCTTAAAAATCTAAGCCGTCGACATAGGGGCCATGACTATGTTATTTCAGGTAATAACTATACATAGTCGGTTTTTATTACTATACTTTGGTTATTTTACCCATGATTGGGATTTGTTTTTAAAAACGGTTACATATTATTTAATTTTGATACAAGCTTTGTTTATTTAGTTCATAATAAAATATTATTTTTGAATAATTTTTCCACATTAATATAAAGTAGGTCAGCCGGTGACCCGGTTTTCAACCTAAAAGCGTCCAACAACCAAAAGAAGTACCTATGTACGTAGATATTAGGAGCTTTGGCCAGCCAAAGTCGATAAGTAACTTTGCCGATTCTTTGGTCTTGTTGGTACTGAGAAAGGGCAAACCTTCTTTCATGTTAGTTTAGGCTTTCCTAGCAACAAAGGGCTCTATTAAAACCTAGGTTTTTCAATAAGACTAAAATATCTACATTTTCAAAAGCCGTCTACGAGAACAGAAAGAGTTTTAATATTGTACCTCTTCCTTTAAATTATGTTTGGCTCAGGAAAGCTTCAAGAACTGTGTCTGACTTGTACGTTTTTGTTTTTTTTATGAGCTCAACTTCCGGTGGGTCTATAACTGGGGCTGTAAAGAAGTTTCTAACGAAACTAGTGCATCTTTAAGGTTTCTTCGTGGAAAGAATAATATTTACTATTTTATAAATAATATTTGCACTGTCATGTAACAATTTTTTTTACCATATTACACAAGGCATTCGGCAAGTACGAATGTGCTAATCACTGAGTGAAATCAGTTATAAACAAGGATAATTCATGTAATTTGTTTCATGTATTTCCTGTAGCTTTGGTCTTCAATATCTGATAATTAACTATAACTTGAAAGTGGGATTGGCATTCCCAAGCATTTTGGCCCTAAATGCTATGAAGGGTTTCTAAAGTATAAAAAATATTTAAAACGAAATATCAACATGCCGTTATAGATAATTATGAACATAGTCACTCGCTCTAGTTGAATTCACCTCTGTTCATTTTTGTCGTAGTTATTTTACAAAAGAAGCACTCTTGATAATATATTGTTAAGATTTACAGCGATACAAGAAGTTTGGATACTCTACATTTTCCCTGTTTATTCTATGACAATGACTACAATTCTAGAGTAAGAGTCGTTTTTCTCACAAAAGTTACGTATACTTGCTGCTTATTTCAAACTGGTGTCGTACATTTTTAACTACTCTAACATTTTATCCACTTTTATTTGAGTGCACTGTTCATCAAAGTGTTGTTTGTCGAAAAGGAGTTATACAGTGTTGACGAATATGTAAGAAAAAAATATTAATATTTTAAATATTTCAGATTTTTATTTTTTATTTCTTCAATAATAATTGAAAAATGTTTCAGATGATTATTCTATTATTTAATTTACTAATGTATTAATTATAATGACATTTATATTTTTACCTATATTTTTTTTTTAATTTTTAAGAGGGCAAAAAGCCTTTATTAACCTATAAAATTACAATGATCTAATTAAATAAAAAAACTAGTATTTACTAATGAAACAACTGAGCTAACTGCAGACTAAAAATAAATAAATTGATTATTCTGATTATTTAGCTTTAGGTACCTTAAATTGTACCACGTTAATGAAATTTGGAATATACTTTTTTACTAACTAACTGAAATATTCGAGAAGAAATATTTATTTGATACTGAAATAAAAAAAACCAAGTCTACATGATCCCTTTGCCTTTTCAAGGTGATATGTCATCACAAACAGATGAGTTCAACAGCGTGGTTTCGTACCAACGCAGAATGGTTTCAGTTTTCACGGTACAAGGTGAAAAAATTGCAGAAGCATTTTCATTGTTTGACACAGTAAAGCCGCAATCACATTTCTCTGACGTGTTGTTCATTCGCAATGTTTTTCATGATTATTCCGATTTAGATTATGAAGAAGATAATATCTTCTTCATAATCTAAATCGGAATAATCACATAATATATTATATTATGCTGTTATTGGCACTGGTGACGTCAACAGAAAACTGGCGCTGGCGCATCCACACTAGTTCAACCTGTGTCGCGTCGCTGTGCCGCCCCCCGCACCTTTTTATCACCGCAACAAAATAAATAAAATAAATTTAATAAAATTATTAATAAATAATTTAAAATGCATCCTGATGCAGACCAGGGTCGTTTCTGAACCTACACAACAGACGCCTTCACAACATAATGCATCGGAGAAATATGAAGGGAGTCATATTGGAATTATAATATCAAAAGTATGAAACTGATAGGTACCTACTCTTCTTAAGTATAAAACGACACAACACGTCAGAGAAATGTGATTGATCCTTAAAATTTAGATTTGTACACAAGGTTCGTCAATGTCATCATGAAAGATTTTAGGACCGTGCACGACCTTCAGCAATTAAAAAAAAGATAAAGAAGAAGAGAATGTAGGTAGTAGTGCAATCTTTATCATTTCTACAGCGTCAAAGTCTCTGTAATAGCCACCTCACAAAATATGTAATCTAAAAAGTTCAGGAATTTTGGTAACAAGCAAGTACCAACGTAGACACAGTTATATTAAATAACAAAAAGTAGGTGGCATCTCTAATAAAAACAACGTAGCAAAATAAATTAATTAATGGACAATTTACCGAAGCAAAATAACATCCAGATTAAATTCCGGGTAAAAATGTCGTGGAAATACAAGATAATAAGATGATATTCTTGTGTAGAAAATTTCTAAAAACAATATTATTTTTTCCTTGAGCAAATGAGATCTATACAAAAACAGGCCTCTTCCGTTCTTCGCCACTTGAAAAAAGCCTAATCTGGTATAAAATGAAAACATAAAAGTTACCCTTTACTTGCATTTAGATGAAAAGCAGGTTAAATTTATTAACCGATTTCCACTCCTCAGGGTATTGATAAAAAAGGTAACTAAAACGGGACGCAAAGCTAAATCATTTAGGTCTGTTGAAATTAAATGATTGCAAATGATGTTTTACTTACCATGGTCTTGTGATGCATTGAATTTCTTCATATTTCAAGTTTTCAACTTTCGCTTTTGAAATAAGTTTGAATTATTTAGTTTCTAGCAAAATTAAACGTTCACGCGTTTAATTTGGCAACATTATGTATTTTATAAATGCAGCATTCAAATTTTTTCGGTATTAAAACTTAAAATATAATTTCATTCCTTGTGCCAATGATGCCGTAGTTGCATATATTTTTTTTATTTTAGTACAAAATTAAATTTTCAAGGTAAAAAGGGATTATTCCGCTACACTTAAAAACCGGGTCGAATTACAGGTTTCAAAGTCAGTTTTGAATTTGTTTTGTTTCTTTAAACAATCAACTGTGTTTTTTTCTTATAACGTCCGCACGTACGCACGTTATTCAGCTTACATTGTAAATGCGGTCTTATTTGTACCTGAAAAAGGTAAAAATCGTAAACTTTATACGAGCAGACACCTTTCTGTTATTCGGAACGCCAAACCGTTTCAATAAACATGTAGGGGTGGAATGAATTTTGGAAATACCATAAATTACTTTAGATTATGTTACCGTTTCTCGTTGTGAATTGAAAATATTCTTTATAGTTTTACGGAAACTAAGGTTATAAGGGCATATACGACAATATGACACTTTATGTCACTCTTAAATGTTCAAGTATACTTGTAGAAATGTCCTGTCCGACTCGTAAATACAAAAAATGAAGTTTCGGCGCAAACTCTCTATGATGTAGGTGATACAAAGGTAAGTTGAAAGCGATACTTGAAAGCGAACCAGAAACTTTGATTGTGCTTTTCTGAGTATCCTTTTATCCAACACCATTAAATGTCTGGACGTTCTTCGCCAAATAAGTTATTTGGGTTTTTTAATAACAACACGCTCGATAGGGACGTGCGGGTTCGTCTGTGGATTCGTCAGCAAAACTTCCGAGTTTCCGAGTTGGTCCTGATTAGCGTTTGAAGGACAAAGATGATCATATTGTTATTTTTAATCTTATAATACTTTGACAACCACAAGACTGAACCAATTAAACCAACATTTCCAGATAAACGGTTACAAACATTTTATAATTGGTGAAATGGCCAGAACTATTTTTATTTCCTAGGTAACGTGCCTATGTGCTGCTTATGTTCTCCGGGTTTAATCACCCGGATTCTTATCTGAGTGTCTGGTCGATGCGACGTGTGTCCTGAGAGCTGGTGAGTATCTGGCGCAGCGCATCAGCATTGCCATACAATGAGAAAATGCAGCCAGCATTTGGGGACGATTCTTACTGGTGATATAGGTCAGTTGAGCTACCTGTAGATTATTTGCAACAGTTTGCAGTTAGCTTCATTGTTTCAATGGAAATCAACATCAACATCATCATCACCAGCCAGGGCATAGGCCTCTCCTAATGAGCGCCATAGATGGCATCATTATTTGGGGGTTATTGCCCATGATCCCCACGCTGGGAATGCGGTTTGGGATCGCCGTTCGGTGTAGTTGTTCTGCAGAAGGCGCTGCTGCCCGCCCCCCGCTGTGTTTCCCTTAGTCGCCTCTTACGACACCCAACGGGAAGAGTTGGGGTGGTGAAATTCTATGCCGGCACCACACGGCAATGGAAATACCACTTATTATTTGTTTATTTCATTGTCATTTTCTTTATTTTTATACATTAGAAAGAAACTACCTACATCGTTCATGAAAATACCTCTCAGAAAACTGCACCACTTTACTAATCCGCCTACTGGTTGCTACTTTATAATTTACGCGACTGGGTACCCGCAGGTACTTTTCTCATTTCCCCAGAACACAGAATAGTGTATAGTTTGTCACGGCAAGACCAAACTCACAATATTACTTGCAAAATATTACTGTACATGTTGCGTTGATTTATTCATACATTTGTTAGGATAGAAAGATAAATTTTATTTGTTACTATACTACAGACTCATAGGTAAAATTGTGTACAATTGGTTGAAAAATTGTATACAAAAGTATACAATTTTTCAACTTTAGCATTAATTATCTCTTTTCTCTTCTTTGTTAACCTTTGTCGACCGGTAAACTGGAGTAGGGCTTCGAAACTCTTCTCAACTTCTTTTCTATTCCAAGAGTTTTTGCGCCGCGATGTCTAATTCTGAACTGCTAGGTGGACTGCGTACTCCCAACATTAAATAAGTATGTATTCAAAAAAGGCCATGGCCCCTTAAATATTTTTTTCTAAGAAAAAATCAGATTTTAGAAGCTTTCGTCGCAGTCGAAGAATGCTGGGGTTTTAACGGCTTTCAACTTCGCACGCATTCACGGGGTAGGCAACTCCGTGGGACGTTTCCCTTAAAAAACTACAATAATACAAACGGGTAGCCCCATGGGTTAATCGTTCATATTACTACGTGCACTTACGAGGAGGGCGACCCGTGGGCCAACGTTTAATTTCAACCTACACGCATACACGGGGCCGGTAGCCCCATGGGTCAACGTTTCATTCAAAACGACACGCATTCATGGCGGGCAACCCGTTAGCCAAAACTAACGACAGTCTACTACTTCGCTCCAACAACGTACTCCGATGAGGAAACCTCACCTTCTCAGGTCACACAGGTTGAATGATCTCCAATTAAGCCTCACTAACACCACATACAGACTTATTAAAGAATATTTATCGGGTATTTATCGCGTACCTTATGTTTTATTTTCCCATAAGTTTCCATCGCGTTGCAGCGATCAAGAACGACTCTGACGTAAAAAAAGAAACGTAGGGGAAAATAAAACAAAAGGTACGCTATAAATATTCTTTAATAATGTCAAAAAATTGTGAAAGTTTAAAAAGTTGTATCCCATACAGACAACATCAGTGAAGGAGTGACACAGCCCTGGGTTGGCTTCCCAATACGTCTCATGTCCCAAACAGCCGCCCATAAAACGTATACAAAAGCAACGCTGCTGAATGTTGTAAACATCCATCTTATATCTTAGGAGATTGGGATACACAGTATTCTGGTCGCTCGAAACGGTTAGGTACTTAATCTTGACTTGTGACTTAACGTATGTCTATATCTATACTAATATTATAAGGAAAGATTTGATTGTTTGTTTGTTTGAATTGAATTGGCTGCGAAACTTTGGGACCGATCTTTCACCATTAGAATCCAAAAATTTTCCTGTTGGACATACCTACATAATAAAATATTTTTAAAAAAGTTCATCACAAAGGGATCGTCGTCGGCATGAAAAATTCAATTTATGTTAAATACCCATGTAAAGTCAGGGCGGACCGCTAGTCAATAAATTGAAATCGGTGTGATTTAAATTCGCCAGTCGCTAAAACTATTGTCATTATACACGTGCGAATCCGGGCAGACCGCTAGTTCAATTATAATAATGTTATTGTTATAATTTAAAATTTTGTTTCTTTTATTTTAAAATTGACATTTATTAATTATTTTTTTGACATGGAAATTGACACACTAGAATGATTTTATATTATGTATATTATTAGTCGTAGCTTAAGTCTTGGATACCTATGTAATTGTAATTTTTGTTTGAGAAAGATGTTTTAGTTTTAGTGAAATTCCGACACAATTGTAAATTGTTTGAGAATAAATAAATGAAATGAAATGAAATCTTAATAAATTGACATCGGTGTCAATTCAATTCGCCTCTCGCCAAAACTAAACAAAACCAGATCAAAACGCAGCAATAAAATGCTGTCGTTCATTTCATAAGGATCGAAATAAAACGGAGAATAGAATAC
This sequence comes from Eupithecia pulchellata, assembly GCA_963931895.1. Taxonomy (NCBI): domain Eukaryota; kingdom Metazoa; phylum Arthropoda; class Insecta; order Lepidoptera; family Geometridae; genus Eupithecia; species Eupithecia pulchellata. The sequence continues at coordinate 9,547,008 of OZ007533.1, read as the reverse complement.
GAATTATTTTAGTGCTATCAAAGTGGCAGGACTAAAATAAAAACAAAAATCTATCGTATTCACTAAAGTTAGCTTAGTTAAGGCGCCATCTGAATTACAAAACAATATTATGACTTCCAATGTTGTGGAAGTCATAAATTGATATCTGATATATTTATCAGATGTCAATTGATTTAAGACCCAGAAAACATAGGAGACGGAGTGATTTTTTGAAATTATAATCATCAGAGTAACAAATTTCAAATGTTTTGAAGTATCTTCTTGAAAGTGAATTGAGAATACTAATAACTCATAAGACTGCTCCCTTCTTTAGAAGAGAACTTTTGCCAAATAGTCAACACTCGGCCAAGGGATCGTGTAAAAGAACTCTCTCAGTATTATGCGTATATACTACGGATTTAAATAAAAATAACAAAAACAAAAAAAATAAAAAGACCAAGCAAAGTTCTTCGAAACAAAAGCCAGGCATACAAGATATTTGATGATGCTGTGTGGGTTGTCCAGCATTATTTATTTATACAGCTATCCTAAGAGAGTTCTACGTTCCCAGCTTATCCTAATTAGCCAGCTTATAGGTACTCGTATCTTTGCCTCTTATAAATTGTATCAGTCGACAAGTCGACGCTTCCGCCGCTGTCGCGTAAACTGAGACGCCAGAATAGAATGAAGCCGGGAAGTCGTTCAATTTTACCGAGCTTAAAGATTCATAAGTTTCGCTCGCTGAACTGAATTGAGAGGTATCTTCGTGATGTTACGTCATTGTCTCGTGAGCGTTATCTTGTTGCGAGATGTGTTTTGTTCTCTTGGCTTTCTTTAGGCGATTTTGTGTTGCCTTAACAACGTAAGAAATAAATAATTAAATAATGTTGGACAATCCACACAGCATCATCTAACCCCAAGCTAAGTGAAGCTTGTGTTGTGTGTACTAAATGACTGATATACATAATACAATAGATTACATAGATAGATATTTTTACTGCAAAGAAAACAACCTGAACAAATATCTGCAGATCATACAAACATTTGTCCCGAGGTGAGGATCGAATCCGCAACTTCTTGCGTCGCAGGCGGATCTTCGCCCACCATGCCACAAAGGTCGTCAAAACGAGAGGGGAAAAAAGAAAATATTCAGCTCATCTTCTACACAGACTTGGACGAAGATATTTAAGTCTACCAAACTTTTACTAATTATTATATCCTCCTCCCCTGTCTATCCCCTGATGATGACAATGTGCGCAGGTTATACATATATTACACAAGTGTGTATGCAAACACCTCATGTATCACTCACAATTCCCATACTCTCATGATCCGATGAGAGGGCAGACGTAGAGGACAGCGGAAAAGGTCTACAAATGACTAGGACAAGGCGTACTGTTATGTCCTAATTTATTTCGTTTTGTCATGTTCATACGCAGTGCACACTAAATATTTTATAAATGTTAAAAAACGTAATCCCACCACTGTTTCCTGGGCCTTTGCGTCCTCCCATATTCAACCTTCTAAAGTTCCTAATAAAATGGTGTTGAGTGTGGAATTACTACAAAAACTCATCACAGCCCCAGTGATCTCCCTGATCTGAATAAATATATTATTAATGCAGAAAGTGGAGCAACGTGTGAAATAGGTCAAGCGGATTCCATGTCATTGCATAGTCTGGTATATAAATTATAGTCAAGAGTGAGTTCGTGTTTAAGAATTGGTGATTTGCTACTTTATATCAATCACACCCAAATAGGGGTCTTTCTTGTTCTTATAGTATTCTAGTGAGTACCTTAGTAAAACAGTTCGCTTCCAAGAAATTCCATTTCGTTCCATATTGTTTATTTTATTTATTGTTACTTTTTGAACAAAAAACTAAACTGTGTCGTGTGGCAATTGAGGTAAACCTCCTAACTTATCGTGGCCTATTCCAGTTTTCCCCCCTAAAAACCTTTCAAAGGGGGAAAACTGGAATTTACCTTTGAGGAAGCCTATGTCCAGCTAGCAGCGTTTGTCAATTCTTTTGATAGAGGTGAAATGAAGGTCGTTAAGGAGATGAAAATTATTGTAATAATTTCGCAATATTTTAATATGAATTATAAGATTAAGTAATTTGAATTTTAAAATGTCTAGATTTAATGTAAACATTTCAGATCAGCCACGTCGCGACGTATGTGGACCGGCCCGGCCCACAAAAATGCTGATGAATTATAAAAACATTTTTCTCTTAAAAGTTTTTTGCGGCGGGCATCGTATTGCTTGAGGGGAGATAAATTCATTTGCACTCGCGCATCCCGTATTAATTTCCTGTCAGCACGTCTGTATTTTGAAGCTACCTCTGGTAATATGAAGTTTTGAACAAAACTACAAATTCTAAAATCTTTACTATGAACAGAATATAATGCAGCAGTGCCAGCGCCTTCCTCCGCAAACATAATAATTAGATATCCATATTATAAAATATATTAACTAATTTAGTAATGGCATAATACGTGGCAAGGTAACTTATAAAATTTTATTATGATTAGTGTGTGAGTGTGACATAAATTGGTAGTTCTTATACTTTGGTTTGGCTGTGCTACATAAAGGCAGCAGCTTGTTCTTTGTATTTTAGTACCTCCATTGGCAATCACCAATCAGTCTGCCAAAAGCATATGAGAAAACCACCCTGGGAAAAATAGGGGTCTTTCTTGTAGTATTCTATCCTGTATATGGTACCTTAGTTTTCTACCAAGAAATCCATCCATTTCGATCCATATTATTTATTTTCTTTATTGGTAATTTTTGAATAAAATTTTAACTACGATCGCCGACATTTGCAGGAAAAGCTTATTAAGGGAACCTACCAAAGGAAAGGCAGCAGCTTTCTTCTATGTATTTAATTCCTCCACTGGCAATCACCAATTAACCTGCCAAGAGTGATTATGGAAAAACCACTTTCGTTTGGGTATGACTGTTGGCAGTATGAGTGCTGATGAGGTTTGAGCAAGTGTTACCATTATGTGTCTTTGGATTTTTAAATTAACTCATTAGGTTTTACCCAGATATTTATATAAATAACATTCAGAAAGATACATGCCGTGCGAAGAGTTTATCTGTGACAATTTATTACGAAGTACTTGTTAGAAACCGGTACCACTTTCTGCTGTGCTCGGAAAACATACCCAAGAGCATATCCACCCGTAGATTATACTATCGTATTTTACAAAAACATCTTACTTTGACAGCTATGCTTTTCTTTCGTCAATTTTCGTTCACAATCGTGACCCTCGACGTTAATCCATGTAAACACACCTGCATCGCAAGCCGTATTCATTTCCCGTGAGTGCGTACTTGCGCCTGTCTCTTTGAATTCTACACAATTCCCGTCAGCCTATCCCCTGAGCATGAACTTCCGACTTCATTCTTTGTTTGGCTTTGTGTTTGCTGCATGCTTCATGCAATATCCGGTTTCAGTATGCAGTACATTTTTCTGTAGTATTTTCTAGGTTATACCTGAATTTACAAAAGCCGTAGGCTTTTAATTCAGCTGAATAAGGTCACTTTTAGACGAAAACTTTACTGATGACAGGTTTATCATCTAGAACATCCAAAACTATCTCACAGTGGTCCCGGTTTTGCCTTCCGCTGCCTTGTGAATTATTTAGGCTCTGTACACCGTTTATTATCTTTATCTTCTCAGCCTTCTAGAAAATTGCTAACAGAACTTCTGATAAATATAGCCTTACCTCAGAATAAAATTAATAAAATGTGACTACCGAAAATGAAGCAGTATTATCACACGCCAATCACATGAATGTAAACACGAAGGAAAATATAACATTATCCTGATACATTTTTGTCCCGTACAAAACACGCCCAATAACCATTTTCATCAGAAAATGAACACCTAGTATGCCATTCAATATCGCGATATAAAATCTCGACGACGAGTTATGAAAGAAAGAAATAAAATCGGGAAAAACTTGTGTTGCGAAATTTGTGAAAGCAGAGGTGTTAGTACGAACCCTTAGTTCATGGTTCGCGGAGTCTTTTATTATTGGCCTGTCAGGTTGTTAGATCAAAGGGTCGAAGGAGGGAAGGCGATAACAGGATTTTGAGTGGTTTGATTTGGCTAATGTTTCCTTTTTTTAGGAGGCTTGGAAGATTTATGTTGTTTTCAAGTTGATTTTCTTTTGTGACCTTCTTTGTTTTGGCATTTACCGACAGCTAACAAGATTGAACTTTTCACAGTCATCCATTTAAGTGCATACCTACGAGAGACAAGCTGATTCGGTGCGACTCAATGTACCCCATGTTTTCCGGTTTCGTGGCCCAATCACAATGCGTGGCTTAACGTCAATTTATATTATTTAATGTATAAATATTGGTTACACACAATTTTTAACAGTAAACAATTTATCGGCCATAATTAGCCCACACAAAATATTGACACACCAATTTCTACTTGAGTTCGGAATGGATATCGGTTTATAGAACTTTATTCTTATACAAATACTTGGTTCACTTATAATGCTAAAGAAATTAATCTAGGTTTAAATTCACGATCCTCGTTATTGTTTAATAGTAAACATTGCTTGTGTTCTTTAAATAAATAAATAGTACCATGTAGTGGGCTGTAGTATTTACATAATAATGTAGAGCCTACTTAAGAGAAATTTTTCGTAAAATGTGCAAAATGCAGACTACACAAAAAAAGTAAAAACATGCCCCAGTTTTTCGCCCAAGGGAAGTGACAAGATACAAACCAGCGACTTCATCCGCACATATCAGCTTACGGCTCACTGCGCTTCGTTCGTTCGTTTTTCAAACTGAATGGAACACTTCTACTGGAAGTAAGCCGGTGTATGACCAACTTCGTGATGTTGTTTTGTTTTTATATTTAGTGTTCGATATCGGATTCGAACACAGCTCAACAGTTTGCATTGAACCTATACAAACTCTTTGAATACAATGCAAACTCTTTCACTTTGTAATATAATCTTTCTTTTTATTTTCCGGAAAAAAATATTATTATAGCCAACATGAAGAAGGGTTTCTTGTTGCGTATAATAATTTATTTCAATCCTACAATCCGCCCTACAGTAAAAATTCTTGGAAGTAATATTGGGAAATATTCTTCCCATTCGATACATGGTAGGTGACCCTGTAATTGATTTATCGCAGAATTCTGTAGAATACCAATTGAAAACAAAAGTTCCAAAAACAAACCAACTTAATGCCAACTTATTCAGCTTTATAAACTGTAAAAAATATACAGAGTTGTTTTCCATTTTCGGAATACGCTTCGCATACAATAAGTTCACTGTTCTGTTATATTTTTGTTTCGATTGTTTTTTTTTTTTGCATTTATTGCTTCGTGATGTATGAACATTTGCGATTTTTTGAAGTTATTTCATAAAATCATGCAAATTGAATATGAGTAGGTATGTAGCTTTTAGCCCATCCTTTATTTTGCGATTGATAAGATAGTGTAAAGAGTGTCACTTACCTCACAAGCAATTCCCGGCTCATCTTTGATTATATTATAAAACTTTTTTAATATAATCAAAAGTCATCAGTTAGCTATAATTTATAAACCTTTAGCTAACTGATGATTGCCACTGTACCTTCCATTCCGGTTATATATAACTATACTAATTATAAAGAGGAAAGATTTGATTGTTTGCTTGTTTAAATTGGCTCCGAAACAACTTGACCGAACTCAAAAAATCTGACCATTACAATTCAAAATTTTCCCCGATGAACATAGGCATATTAGGCATAGGCTTTAGAATATCTTCAAAAAAGTTGGGGATCCGCATTAAAAAAATATATTTTTTTTAACACCCGTGCGAATCGTAACAGGTTATCTACCTATTGACTCCTGCAGACAGAGTTTGAAACCTAGCTGTGAAGTTCGAAAGCCGAACAACTTTTACGAAGTCTATAGCAGGCGGTTTCACGAACTCGAAACTTAGCGAACGCTTACGTACAGACTTTTGCCTGGGTAAACACGAACAGCAACGTTTAGTACTCTTCCTTTTTCTGTGGGATACCTTATATTTTTGAACTTTTTTAATTATTTAAACTTTAATTGAATACTCCGTGCAGTAAGCGAAAAGGTACAGACGTTTGAAGAGCTCACGACTGTTTTCTATAAAACTGAAGCGGTCTTGAATTCGCGGCCCCTGTTCCCTTTATCTGATATAATGAGTTTGATGTTTCAACACCGGGTCATTTTTTGACAGGACAAAGTATTCTTGCCGTGCCTGAATATGATTTCAATTTATTGTTTTAGCCCTATATTGGCAGCATTGTATACCGACAACAAACAACAACATCAGCCTATATAGTCCACGGCTGGACATAGGCCTCCCCTAATGAGCACCATATGTGGCATTATTCATCATTTGGGGGTTATTGCCCATAATCCCCACGCTAGGCATGCGGGTTGGGGATCGCAGTTCGGTGGAATTGTTCTACAGAGGGCGCTGCTGCCCGCCCTCGGTGTGTTTCCCTTAGTCGCCTCTTACGACACCCACGGGAAGAGTTGGGGAGGTGCAATTCTATGCCGGCACCACACGGCAATACCAAAATGTATACCGACTTTGATATAATAACCTACCATATGTCGTGATTTTTGTTGTATGGTAAAATAATAGTAGTCACTGGTCGTTGGACGAGACACGCAAGCCAATAGGAAGCATTCTAGGCCTCTAACCGTGTAGAAATCTCGTAATTTATTATTAGTGTAAAAGTACCTTCAGTATTCTTATTATTCTAAGCGACAAAAATTTAAAGATTACTTATTCCTACTTTTCAAACATGTGAGGAATAAGGGTACATGTAGTTAATAGCGGACGGCAAACGTTTCTCGCTACCAGCGGACCGAGCGCGAAGCGGGCGAGGCTCGACCTTACAATAAAAGGCAGCGTGTAGGTAGTAACTGCAACCAATGGTAATTAATTCATAAAGAAAAATAAGGTGTAGATTGTTATTAGACGTTACCGATACCATTGTTATAGAAGCGATTAATAAATGGCCGTTGGATAACAAGACCCAATTACTTTTCCAACCAGCCGGCCTGTCAGTCTGTCTGGCATTACATTTAATTATGTAGAAAACACCATTTTAACTCTATTAAATTTGAATTTAATTAATTTTCTCAACTCAAAATCAAAGTGCTTTATTTTCTTTAGACCTTACAGCATTCTTGGACACGTCACAAAATACAAACTATGTGTACATACTTGGAAATAAAGTGATAACGTTGAGGCCCACGTTAAAGTAAAGAAGCGAACAAGAAACCTTTACCTTGTTATGTTTTCGAGTTGGAGCAAAACTCGTCCCTAAACTTTTTACTTCGCCGTCTGGACAATCTGATATTTTATACTAAGCCGTTTTGCAAAGAATACTTTTGACAATTCGTTTTTTTAAAGCTAATTTGTAAAACTTACTTGGTGTTTTGCTGTAAAAGCGCATACATTGCCTGCTTCAAAGGATGCCAAAGTTACATTGCTTGAAAATACATAAATCTTATGTAGCTTAGTATTGAAATTACGAGATTTTTAAGGGGCTGATATTTTTTAGATTCAACATCAAGTTTTCATGAATATATTGACTTGGTCCTGATTATGATTTTTTCTTTGAATTTATTATGTAATGATTATCTGGGACCCATGTTATAGGTTGCTCTTCTGCAGCTCAATTATGGTGTTAATATCTGCAGCGATCCCCTACAGTAGTCTGCCATAAGATATAATACTAGGGAATTAGATGAAATAGATTAGTCTAGAAGTATCAACGTCTGAATGATGACGGATTTTTTGACTACTTATGCTGGTGAACTAAGTCTCTTCGATAGCTTAACTAATACAACAAAATCTTCATACAAAGCGGATCAGAAAACGATCAAATAAAACAAATCAATCTAGGTATACATAGATGCCGATAGAATCTCAAACCAATCTGACAATGAATGCAGCGCAAAGAAAAAACAGCTCAAAGCTTTTTCATTCTAAAGATTGAAATACATTGTGTGATGTGGATGGCGCTTTTACACTAAGGTTTTTCATTGCAGTATCTCTAATCTTAAACTGATTGTCAACTTTTTACCGACTTAAAAAGAAATAAAGAAGATTTAAATGTCCCTACGCACATTTAAATGTTGATGTCTTTTTTATGTATGTTCGTCGATATCTCCATCAATCGTAGGCCTATTTTGATGATTATTTAGTGTATAGAGGATAAATAATCTTATACATTAGTAATAAATAACGGGATTATTCCCAAGAAGGTCCCATATTACTTATGTAATTTGTATAGGTCCCTTTTTTCCGAGGGATTACTATTTTCATTCACGACACTACTATTCAAGTCCCTTAGCACAAACATCATTATGTATTCTCTTGTATTTATTATTGAGGTCTATCGTGTATAGAAAAAATAACAACATGGCGTTGCTATTAAACTCATATTAAAAGCAAATATTTTCAAAGTCAGACTTGAACAGACTGTTGGCTGGCACTCTTTCTTATGCAAATCTGCCTTAATACCACAGATAACTAGACCGTGCCTAGTATAAGCTGACCCTGCTATTTGTAAGGGAAACCTAGTTTTTGCAAAGATATTGAGTGGGCTCGGGGGTCTATTGGTAGTTGTTGGTTCGTGCATCCTACGGGTAAATTCACATGATGCTTAGCTGTGATTAAGCTTGGTAAAGGCAATTGACTGAGAGCTATTGTATTGAAGTGATCCTCTTTATAATTTCTTCTCGTATCATAAATTTAATATCGAGCAGAAATTGGAGACTTTAATCTATAGGAAGTTATTTCGAGATTGAATAAGTAGATTATAGAACAATAATATTATGTAAACACTTACACTTACTTAAATTTTCTTTTTCTTTAGTTTCTACCACTCTATCATCTTGTGTTTATCATTATCATTTCATTGCATTTTGAATTTGTGAGTTAATCATTTGTGAAAATTGAGAATTGTAATAAGTACCACATTGTGATGTAGTTCTACCTACTTTATAACTCTATAGTAGCCACTTACTACACTCAAACATACCAATCAAATTATTATATTTAGTTAAACCTATCAAATAGTAACTTGGCTGACTCGCTAAAAGCACTTCCTTACAAACCTCTGTGGCTTACTTAGTTTTATTAATATAAGTTTTCTTTGTGATACAATTTTAAAGTTGGTAAAAATTTTAAACTGTGTGAGAACCTTACTTTGACTTCTAGATACATTGATACTACAATTAAAGTTACCAACAATTAGTTAAGTTAAAAAGCACAGTTGTGTAACTATTCCCGAAGTTTCACATTAGACCCAAACCCTTTTCTAAACGAACTAAGCACCAGGTGTCTCCTCCATTTGTTTCAAAATTTGTTAAAGGAAGGTTTCGTAATGGCTGCCATTTCGATAGCACGACAGCCAGACAAAAGGACAACATCTGTCGTTAAGTCGGATGATAAATTGCAGCGTCATGGGACATCCCTTCAATCCACACAAGGATTGAAAACAACCTTTATGTTCTGAAGCACAAGGTCCGTAAATTTCATCGGTTGAGGTCTGCATTGTTTCAGAGCCAAGCTTTTGACTTACTTTGTGAATTTCGCTCGTGTCCTTTGATTTAGTGCCTCAGGCAGCCAAATTGCATTTTTCTGGATGATTGGCCTCCTGTCCAAGCTTTTTGACTTTTTGTGGGAACTGTTTTGTCAGAACGTTACTTTGAGTTGTTCCAGTCAGATCCCCCTTGTTCTGATCCACCTTTCATGATTATTATTAACAATTTCCAGACTGATCCACCTATTATTTTGTTCGTCCGAACGGATCCACCTAAATTTTTTAATACTGTTTCTTTATAAAATTTACAAAACATTCACAGTCTCGCATACATTTCTGAAAGAAATAAAATTAAAAATGAAACCTGCCTTCGTAAAAGTATTAAGCTTTCATTCACACCAACTGTTCTAATCATTTTACTAAGGTCAAGTCAGAGTTCGTATAGTAGCCTAGGTATATGAGAAGAGGTACCTGCCGAGTATCGAAGTATCAAACACAAATGGGTCAATCGCTACGAGCAGAACGTCGTTGTCGAGTTTTAGTTTTTGAAAATATTATTTTCTTATTGCTTGAGAAACTTGATAGATACTTTATTTAACTTTGAGACCACATTTTAGGTAAGTACAAACTTGCATGATGCTCCCTACACTAAGCATATCTATTTAAACTTAAACTTTTAGTGTAAAACCTAAGATATTGTCTGTTCGAATTTAATAGGCTCTGGAACTAAATAATATATACCGTGGTTATTCCTGATGAACACAGGCTATAGAATATTTAAAAAAAAGTTTGAATCCCGTATAAAAACTTTATTAATGTTACCCAACACGTGTAAAAATTATATATTTTTATTAAAAACACGTGCGAAGCCGGAGCGGACCGCTAGTTTACTAATATTGAGATTTTCGACCCTTACTTAGACCCCTTTATCTCGTTAGACCCCTTTTTTATCTGAAGAGACATAGCCTATAACAATCGGGGTATTTAATATAATCTTATTACGCCTTATTTGTTAGACTAGTAGCTTCAGCACTACGTGCACATTACACATATGAACAGTATCGAAAGTAAGCCTAGTTGATGAAATAAATACCTACGCTCCGAAAATGCGTGTGATTCCTACCTAGTAATTACAAAAACCTTTATTTTTAATTATTACAAATTATTCACATAAAAGTACTTGCGTCTACAACACGTCGGAATTCTTTATTACCTATAGGAATTTTTGTCTATACTAATATTATAAAGAGGAAAGATTTGATTGTTTGTATGTTTGTTTGTTTGTTTGTTTGTTTGAATTGAATAGGCTCCGAAACTACTGGACCGAGTTAAAAAATTCTTTCACCATTAGAATCCTTAATTTTCCGTGATGAACATAGGCTATATAATATTTTCAAAAAAGTTAGGGATCCGCATGAAAAATTCAATATTTGAACCGTGGGCTGTATATTCAACCTCTTTTTCTATTATGGCACGTCAGAATAGAAAAAGAGGTTTAATAGCGCACGGTGCTTGCTTTTTCTCTACGGCCAGTGTCAGTTATGGAGTGTCGAGTCAATGTCAAAAATCCCAATGCTGTTAGAAAAAGTAAGGGATCCGTATGAAAACTGTGAAACACATCGTGTCAGTGTGTATAATTTCTGAAATTTTTGTTTAATACCCGTGCGAAGCCGGGGCGGACCGCTAGTAATGTATAATGTGCTACGTGGGAATAAAGATTTGGGCTACAAACATAGGGTGCCAACCTCATAAGTCATAATCATAACCCTCCTTTGTCGGTAGTCCGGTATATAACCTTATAATTGAACGAATTGAATGTCGTAAGTATCATTTTATTAATGGGCGGTTCAAGCCTTGTTTCGTTTACTAATTGTTTTGCCTTGAGTTTCAATTAATTTTGAAGAGGTCTTTTCTAAGCAGAAGGTCGCTCGTTGTACTAAATTTGTTAAGTTGTCTCTTTGTTTTGTGTATTTTTGTTGTTGTATAATATATATCTTAATAATAAATAAACAAGCGTTTTTCTGACAACACCCAGACAAAACCACCGAAGCTAGAAAGCTGAAAATTTTAAGGTCCTTTAACTACACAACCCCCCTTAAGTAGGGGTTTTTGGAAATTCGATTCCTAAGGGGAAGAACAAAAAAAACTTTAACCTCCCTTGGGTTTAAGTTTTAAATGGTGCTTTTATGTAATACGTGGTCCGTTTTGCTTGAAACTTGCAGTGATTAATAAAAAAACAAACCTATTGAACACATGATTCAAGATTTTTCAAAAATCTGTAATAAGAAGATCTTTTTAGGTACTTTTACGATATTATATTGGCCCTTTAATCAATTTCCCTTGCGGTGTCCCTAAATATTATGGATTCCTTTCTATATAACCAAATTTGGTTATAAATACCCTATGATATGCATGACAGTACAGTTAGCCCTCGGAGTTCTAAAATTCAATAATGTAAACCAAGTGTAAAAATGTATACTAATTTCTAAAACTTTTGTTAAATACCTATGCGAAGCCGGGGCGGATCGCTAGTACACCAATAAGACCCAAAATTTCAATCTCATATCACTCCGAGGAATTAAATTCCATTTCATTAGATCCCATACGAAGATCAGAGAATTATAAGGAGCCATTACAGAAAAATTACTCATGCAAAGAACAAAGGTCCTTTGATCCATGAATCTTATAAGATTTAGTTCTAAAATTCATCGCTTTTTTATCCATTTTCTTGGTTGGTTAAGCAACCTTTCAATAAAGAACTTTCGTAATTGATCCTTAAATTTAGTCCAAGGTAAATAATTGAAAGATGTTTGAGATAATTTTAACAAAAGTCATCTTTTTTTTAGTTTATATGTATAAAACAAATTATCCTGGTCAATTCCAGCTTCATCTAGCCTGGAACAAGCAGAGCTAGAAAACGACCAGAATACCGTAACAAATTTGTATCTGCAGATCGTACAAACAATTCTCCCGGGTGGGAATCGAACCCGCAACCTTATGCGTCTTTGTTTTATGTATATATTGTAGATAAACAAATAATCCTGGACAATCACAGCATCATTTAGCCCCAAATCAGCAGAACTAAAAAACAACCAGAACACCGTATCAATTTTATATCTGCAGATGGTACAAACATTTGTCTCGGGGGCATCTAACCCGCAACCTTATGCGTCGACAGACCTCCGCCCTCCGTGCCACATCGGTCAAAAGATGTTTATCTATTTTTGCATATTGAGAAAAATATGTCTTAGTAAATTGATACTTGTATATCTCCTAGTGAAATGTTTCTATACATTTATGTCAAAGACCGACCAACTTTTGCGAATCTAAAGAGAAATAGTACAAAATGAGTCAAATTCCTAGCCTACAGTGTGCACATTTGAGTCGAAAAGTGCCTATAAATGGTCACAAAAATCCGAGGAAACAATAATGAGTGCAATCTTGCTTCGGGTTGCTATTTGACTCTTATGGTTCATTAATAGGATACGATACGACCAGAAATTAAATGAGATTAGATGATGATTCAGGAAACTTATAACTGAAATAGATAGATAGAAAATTATTTATTGTATACTTAACAAAACAATCAATAAAGAAAAAAAAAAACAATATATTATGTGACAATTCTTAGTTTTATCGCTCAAGAACGATCTCTACCAGATAACCATGGATGGATGAGATCGTTGGACTTGACATGGGGATCTGTGTGCATAGATATCTTTTTCTACAAATATAAATTTTAGAAAATATAAACTTTTCTATGAGTACATATTCTCAACATTGTTTCTTGTTATATAAACACTAAAAAATGAAAATTTATGTCTAAGAAGAAAACTAAAATTGTCTTTTAAATTAACTCCGTACCGTCCAAAAATGTTGAATGATCAAGATCAAAATTAAATGTAATATATCATTACTTCACTTCTTGTAGTTAAGATAACAGGTGTATGTTGTATATTCTTTTCCTTCCCGCATCCTCCGTTCGTCAAAAAATATAGTTTTGGATATGGCACCGCACAAAACCAATTTCTACGAACCTACATTTAACCCCTACTAAGATTTTTATAACTGTTTTAGTTGTTAATGTTTTATTGTATGTATTATCATTGCCTTATTATAAGATAATAAAATAACCCCTAACGAACTAACTTCTGGCCCTTGATGACCAACTACCCTAGGGAGAATCAATTTAGAATCAGCGTCGCGTGCTTTTTTTTCAACATCACAAACAACATCACCAGCCTATAATAGTCCACTGCTGGACATAGGCCTCCCCTAATGAGCGCCATAGATGGCATCATTATGTGGGGGTTATTGCCCATAATCCCCACGCTGGGCATGCGGGTTGGGGATCGCAGTTCAGTGTAGTTGTTCTGCAGAAGGCGCTGCTGCCCGCCCGCCGGTGTGTTTCCCTTAGTCGCCTCTTACGACACCCACGGGAAGAGTTGGGGTGGTGAAATTCTATGCCGGCACCACACGGCCTGCTTTTTTTTGCATGCAGAAAATTGCATTTACTCCTTTTGCATGTTATCTCCAATTAATCTTTGTATGAAAGTCTAGTTTAGGATGAGAAATATATAGGCTAATAGATTTATAATGATTTTATTTTTTAACTAGCAACCCGCCCGGCTTCGCAAGAGTGCATCACTACATAGTATAAAACAACGTCACTTTCTCTGTCCCTATATCCCTATGTATGCTTAGATCTGTTAAACTTCGCAACGGATTTTGATGCGGTTTTTTTAATAGATAGAGTGATTCAAGAGGAAGGTTTTTGTATCAAAATCCGTTGCGAAGTTTAACAGATCTAAGCATACATTGGGGACAGACAGCGGTAAGCGACTTTGTAATAATACTGTCTTGATATTGCTTTTGTCGGAAAAACATCGTGTTCAAACCAGTTCAAACATAAATCAAAGCTCAGCATGGTGTAAAGATCCCTAAAGCCATCAATGCTTTCCCATACATAGCGGGGTGCATGCTACCTACGCAGGCCTGAAAGCATAATGCGAAATACTAGAGGTCGCTCGCAGCTTGACTCGCGAAAAGAACCTCTTTACTTTGACGAGGGAAAGGGTTATATCTTTTTAGAAATAGTTTTCACAAAAAAACTGTAGTTTGTTTGTAACAGTCTGCAGTTAGCTCAATTGTTTCAATAATTGTTAGATAATTGAGATTTTCTCTGATAATTTTTACAATCTGTTAAAATATTGAACAACTAAAAACAGGGGCACAAGAGAGAAGAAGCTATGGCGCTCATTAGGAGAGGCATATGTCCAGCAGTGGACTAACATGGGCTGATGATGATGATGATAAAACTGGTGAGTGACTGATATTTTGAATAAAGTAATCCATTGTTTGACTGCTATGATTGTATCGACGCTCTCAAAGGATTACTTAAGGCCGCACCACCGACTCAAATCACCCCCAGAATTATTCAAAGTACGAAGTTGCTCTTTTGATCCCCAAATTCTCTTTTTGCATTCCTGTCTTAAGTATGCAAAATAAAAGTATCAGAGAGGCATTAATAAAAGCTTGTAATTAATCATAAGTATCACAAACTCCCACTATGAAAATTGTGAAATTTCTTTAAATCAACTTTCTTAAATATAAAACAATTTGATTCTCAGTTATAATTTGGTTATTTAATTGTAATTATGTTAATATTACCTGTTAGTTTAAAAATTTTGGTATCTAACTATAATTTTTTGTGTAATTATTAGTATAAGTAATTGGTGATTTCCGTTCTTATAAATAAATAAATGTCATGAAAAATATGCAATACAATCTTCCTGGTGCTAAAAATATAATCGTCGTTTCATACAACCAACAAGGTTCCATTTTTGGTACTATATATCAAGAATAGCATATGTACATAGGTATACATACCTTTACGAGAGTAAGCACTTTACCCATTCTACGTCATCGGTAAGTGTGGGCTTAGTACGATATTACTTTATCCAACGAAGCAAATCCAGCTTTATCACGGCGTTTTAGGGTCTGTAATCGAGAAACTGATACCTACGCTGTGATTTTAAGCTTCCTGTCAAAGAGTGCTGGCGGCTAGATCGGGACTAATAGGCTTGTGTCACTAATAACAAACTGCTTGTTCTATATCTATACTAATATTATAAAGAGGAAAGATTTGATTGTTTGTTTGTTTGGTTGAATTGAAAAAGGTCTGAAACTAATGGACCGATTTAAAAATTCACTATTAGAATCCTAAATTGTCCCTGACAATCACCACCTGAGGATCCCTAACTTATTTGAAAATATTCTATAGCCTATGTTCATCACGGAAAATTATGGATTCTAATGGTGAAAGAATTTTTCAAATTGGTGCAGTAGTTTCGGAGCCTATTAAATTCAAACAAACAAACAATCAAATCTTTTCTCTTTATAATATTAGTATTGATATATATATTTTATATACTGTATATTATTATTATTATTATTAATTAACGTTAGTAACTCCATAATAACTATACTTAGTCGGTTAAAGAAACCAATCTTCACCATAATTATTTTCCTAGAATTTTTTAAACATAATCAGTTATTAATTAGAACGAGATTTTCGACTGCACTATATCATTATTAAATACACATACACAGCTAAAACCTACACTAGCAAATAAAAATCACCGTCAAGTAACCAAATTATAACTTTACAATTAAAACAATTGAGCTTACTGTAGACTGTTGCAAACACTTGGGTAGCTCAACTGATCCATATCAATACCAGTCAAAAGCGTCCCCAAATCGCCTGCATATAAAATTAGATGTAAAATTCATTTTATGAAATTAGAATACCGCAAATTAGTTTCAAATTTGTATAAAATTTCACATACCACAATGTGATTCAATAATCCTTATCTATCGTTAGCATTGTTTACGAAATTCATTAGCTTTAGCATGAGCCTATCAATTAGTGCAGTGAAATTTTGAAAATAGAATATTGTGGATATTTTGAGGCGAATGTACATGTATTATCAGATTATCGGGTAATTGGTTATCCACGCCAATTGGAACCACAAAGGATGAACTGACCCCTTTAAAAAAAAAAATCGTGTCGTCCGAATCATATTTTGTCAACCAGCTCAAGAAAATGGCTGATCAGTAAACACGTGTATTTTACACTAAACTAAATAAAATACACGTAAGACACGTAAGACTATGACAATAACGGTTTTCGCCTATTCATTTTAAAACAAACGTACTAACAAAAAAACAAACCAGCTACCATATCGGTACAGGCGCTTTAACCAAAATAAAGTCTAAAATCAATAGCTACTTTAGCTATCATCAGAAACTGAAGAAGCTTAATAAACCATAAGCTAACCAAGCATTATCTGACTAATTATATTTATCCTACTAATTTATTTAACTTGGAGTCGAGACGGCGAGTTATCGAGACAGGATCACAAAACTACATAACAATATACAGGGTAAGTTTTTTAGATCCACCAAAAAGAAAAAAAACACAGTGTTATATAGCCCATTTAACATTTAAAGTAGTTTTTGAAAATTCTTATCCCTCTAATACCAACTTAAATTGTTACATCTTCGTCCTTTGTACGGCATCGTTTAGTTTATATTTACTTAGTCTATTTTAAATATTTGATCAAAACGTCTGTGTTTTTATTTTTCATAACACATTTTACTTAAGGAATGTGAAGCTTAGACTAAAACATTTTATCATTATAGTTACTCTTTATAAGGTAAAAAAATATTGTAATGTTTTGAAGAGAGTTGTTTTTTTTATTGCATGCGAGGGGTTGTCGGCAGTTCGTACATTCTCATACAAATTCAAAAGTCAAAAATTGTGGGGCACTTTGTACACTGGGTACCTGGACAGTCAAAGAGAAAGTGTTTTGCGAAAAACAAACGAACTCCGAGTAATTACTACTCACGTAGTAATTTGTAGGTATGTAGAAGCATTATTGCACTAGGTTTTCTAAACATTGTCCAACACCAACTTCTGATTTTTTGAAAGCTTCTATGCACTTTTCAATTTTTTCATCCATTGATACGGACTTGAGTTTTCTTCTTTTCATGGAACAACTTTCGGCTACTTGTTGGCCTACAAAATCAAAATGCCTTGCATCGTTTTTTATTTTGTATAAAAATTCTAGTATCTCAGGTTTTTTCCTTACAACGCTTCTCTTAAAACGAGCATTCCAAGATTCTAGAAGGTTGTTGGTTGTTGTTGTATCTGTAGCCCGTGCGTTTACTTTTTTTTTTGAAGTTGTCACATATTCTATAGGATTATTGCGGTCGTCACTCATCTTAATTTGTTGTTAACTACTGGGTTACTACTGCTAAATCCTTCTTGGAATTCTGTGCTAAACTTGGGTGCCTACTTGGCTATTCAAATTGTAGGTATGTTAGCCTTTTGGTGCATTACTTTTATTTATAATCTTAAAATATTAAGTATTTTATAATATTTTTTTTCAATGACAGTGTCAAAGATATTGAAACTGACGTGTCGTGATTGACTTTATGCGTTATTTGTCATTCTCAAAGCGATCTTCAGTTTCAAGTGGCCAGAGAAAGATTATGATAAAGGAGTTTTCATTCGCATTGTATTATGTAATATATGTACATACTCGTATATCAGTTATCTAGTACCCATAACACAAGCTTTGCTTAGCTTGGGGCTAGATAATGTTGTGTGAATTGTCCAGCATTATTTATTAATTTTATTTATATATTATTTAGTACCATAGTAGTGTTTGTGATACCTATTATACGTATTTAGTATTATTAAGTATCATGCTTACAAGCTCCCACCTACCTACGGGGATAATGGAAGGAATATGATGTTGATTATTATTTTTATTTATATTTAGGACACGAAACATTTTTGCCAATAACTGTATATTTTTCTGTGCAAATTTAAACCTTAAAGAAGGAGTGTACAAACTGACCATCAATGTATGGAATCTCAAAATTATTTTTTCAAATGACAAGTGTACGAAAAGCCGACAACCCATGCGAGATCCTGAAGCGCCAGATTTTTGTCCAGGTTCTTAACCACTGGTATTAGTTGTCTGAATAACAACGTTACTTTAACCTTTATTTTGTTTTTAAATAAGCTTTCTATAAGCTTTGTAGATTTACCGAAAGATACAAAGGAATGCAAAATTGTTGAAGTTCATCAGGGAATGAACATAATGATAGATAAAAGGAAGAAAGAATAGAATGAAAAGGATAGAATGAACATAATAATATTTTTCTGTAAAGAACATATGAACATAATAATATTTTTTTACATATGAATATCATATTCTATACATTCTATATCATGATCTTCGATATCCATATTATATATTACATTTGATGTTTACATTTTCAAGCGGGGGAAGTCGAGGGGTGTAGCTATTTTCACCTATACATAGAATAATATGACATTCACTTGCACGAAAACCGATTTTAAAGTCTAGAATTATTTAGGAAGTCCATTGTTTATTTGCCGATACATCTAGTTTGTCAGGTTTTTTAAATATTAGGAGAAGATTATGTTTTATTGTCCAGCATTATTATTATTATATTATTATTATTAGCATTTGCCCGCGACTTCGTCAACGATGAAGTCGAAAATGGTTCTAATAGTATAATTGGTGTTAACGTTATTAAATTTTGTTATAACATATAAATAATACAAAAAAATAGGATTCAGTTATATCGCGTGTCTATGTACGATCCCGCGAGAACATTACACCGGGATAAAAATTATCCTTTCTCCGGGTCTAGAGAACGTCTATGTCAAATTTCATCAAAATCGTTTCAGCAGTTTATACGGTGAGAGACGGACATGCTGACAGACAGAGTTACTTTTGCATTTATAATAGTAAGCAAGGATTTTCTGTGGACGAATGCAAGAGAAATATTGAAGGAAATGGCTGATTTCAAATTCACCGGCCGAGGTTTAAGCGGTGCAAAGATTTTTCTCGCTCTTTAAGCGAATTGAAATTCTTTAACTTGCATGAATCTGAGAATAATTCAGTTGGCTCTTCTTGAAAAACGAGCTTCCGATTTCTGAAATACATTTAGACTAGTTTCTGCCTGCGGCATCGCACGCGATGTTATGGAAACGTTCAACATTTATTTTTATTCCATGGAAACTGACTTATGGGATTAAAAGTTTAGTCCAAGCCTGGCCAGAATTTTTCATAATGCCTTCATTCAAATCTTTGGCCAGGGTTCATGATGATGAGTTTTGTAAAAAGGCAACAAAGATAACAATAACAACAACAAAGTTGTTAAAGTTGTTATTATAACAACTTTTTATAACATTAGTGTGTAGAGATTTTGACACATTTTACAGGATAAGTCTACGATTCTAATATATGATATTGGACACATTCTTAAAAAATAAACATATTCCTTAATCCTAAATATAGGCAAGGCATATATAATTAAGTATATTATAATGGCGCTTATTAGGGGAGGCCTATGTCCAGCAATTGACTATTATAGGCTGGTGATGATGATGATGATGATATATAATTAATGCTAGCCCAAATCAAAAGTATCAAACTAATATCTTTAGGTACGTTTATATTATAAAGAGGAAATATATCATTGTTTGTTTGCACTGAGTAGGCTCCAAAACTACTGGGCTGATTTAAAAATTTCTTTTTTAGAAACATAAATTGTTCCCCGTTGAACATAGGCTATAAAATATCTTCAAAAAAGTTAGGGTTTCGCATAAAAAATTCAATTTTTGTTATATACTCGTGCAAATCCGGGGTAGACCGCTAGTCTTATATAATATGCAACTACATCAATGCTAATCATTTGAGACGGTTTCACCTTACAATACTTTCTTCTAAACTAAACTATCAGAAATTTTTTAAAAATATATTTTGTGCTTTATCTATTTAGATTAGGATATGAAATTGCTTGCCGAGTTTTGGTTAAGTTCAACTGTAAAACATTATCCTACCCTCCTTTCTACGGTCAATTAAAACATCCAACCCTAATTCGGTATTATCCCTTCGATTTCAAAAAGGTTGAGTGGACTTTTACGGCGGGGGTGCTTATGGAGCTTATAGTTGAAAAAGCAAAGCTACATTTATTTCAGTTTACGGGAAAAACACCGTGAAATCATTTAACCTTTGTTAGTAGATCTATACATCTATACAATAAAAGGAAGGCGTGTTAGATACCCTATTTATAACTCAGGAACGGCTAAACCGATTTGGCTGTAAATTTGTGGGCTATTACCATCTGTCAAATAATTTCAGAACGAACTGTCATTTTAATTTTGTACCTGCGAAACCTTTTCAATCAAATCTTTTCTCTATAAAATAGTATAGTACAGATGTATTTTGTCAAGCGTGCGTATAAAGCGCGCTTGCTGTTAACTGTCGTGCAGACTCTGCGTGGAAAGCATGCGGCCAGCATGATATGAGGCGGAAGCTGTGCGGAAGCGGTGAAGTCGCTTAAATATTAGGAAGTATTTTCGTCCTAGCTTGTAAAGCTTCAAAATACGCTTGAACAAATCCGCCAGCTTTGTTTAGAATAAAATCCGAGCACATTTGGTATACAACTCGAGGGATGTGGTAGAACCAGGGTTGGAATCAGGATTTTGTGTCCTAATTGTTAATTTTTTTTTGTAGCAAGCTAGCTAGAATGATAAGTTTTTTTCAAATTATTGAAATCTGAAAAAAAATATGTCGTCGGTCAGTTTTAGTTTTGGGCATATCTAATTCTTACTTCACAAGGATAATCAAATCGAAGTCTACGAATGTAATACATGCTACTAGAAACATTGTTTAAAAATAAACTTTTCCCTTGCTACGAGTACTTATGCTAGGCATATTTTATTTAATGCGAGCCCAAATCAAAACTATCAAACTAAATACCTTAAGGTACTTATGTTAAAAAGAGGAGTGATTATCATTGTTGGTTTGAACTGAGTAGGCTCCAAAACTCCCAGTAGTTTTGGAGCCTTCACAAGGATAATTTTGGTAACTTCACGATTTATGAGAAGCTCTTTTCAGCGGGTATCAATTTTATGTTTAAGAACAAAACAAAGTCACATGTTGGTAAAATTCGGCCAGGCGCAGCGGCTCAGCGGATAATTTTTCGGCGCCAATGATGATGATGTTGATGATAAATTGTTAGTTTATTATTTTTTTTTAAATACATAATTTTAAATACTTAAATAAATAAAAAATTACTTAAATTTAAACAAATAATGCTTGACAACCCACACAGCATGACTGGTATTTATAATATACCAGTCAATATCAAATAGATATTTGTTGTTATGTATATAGAAAACGACCAGAACACCACAAACATTTGTCCAGAGGAGGGAACCGTACCCGCAAACTCCTGCGTCGCAGGCGGACCTTTGCCCACCGCGCCACAGAGGTCATCAAACATCTTTTACTATAGATACTATTCTACGATCTAAACATATAAACCTTCAATGTGCTTTCCATTATTTATTTTATAATTTGTTAACCTAATTATTGTTAACCTCTGGTTTTCCTTCAAAAAAATCAAAATGAAAATAATTGAATTAGGTGTACAAGTCGGGTACAACATACCCGTTGTTCGTAGAAACCATAGAAACAACCATATAAACCCATTTATTCTTTGTGTTTGTTGTCGTTATACATGAGATCTGTTTGCTCTACACAATTTACTCTTTCGAGCGTACAAAGATTTGATCGGGTACAACATAACATACTCGTTAGAACCAACGTATATTATGTCGTACCAACAACGGGTAGGTATGTTAAGAGTATCTTTTCGGAGTGATAGAAGGAGGTCTAACTGTTTTTTAGCTCTTCGAGAAGTTACTCTTTTTATTACCTGTATTGCCAAGTCCATTCCTGTGCTTCCTAGTTACACTGCAAACGTTTCTTGCTGCGACAGCATTTTCCTGTCCAGCGATATATTGCAATTTGCAGGTCCTCAGCAGGTTTCTTATGTTTCCCTGAATTGTTGTAGGTATTTAAATGATGCGTTGGGGCGCTTTTGTTGCTTTTTGTTTTTTTTTTCTAAATTATTAACTTTAAATGGAGGACAATCACAAAGAAAAAAATATACCGTCATATATGGTTTTAGCTTATATTAAGTTGAATTTCTTTTTTTTTATACTTAAGCATATTTTTTTATTATTCAATATTATGTAATAATTAAGTCTTGTTTGTACAATAAACAGTCATTATTGTAAGGGGAAGCCCTCACTACAAGTTATTTTTACAGTAGCTTATATTGTTAATAAGAGCGCTAAATAAGTGTTATGTACTTTAAGGTAATTAACAATTTCAGATTTTTGACTGCAACTATCATAACCATGATAGTTTAAGGAGTTTTAAGTTTTTTATAATGCTACTACAAACTTCATCTATCGTACAATTAGGTTCTATAAAACGCACCCTTATTAAACAACTCAGTAGGTGCAGAAAAATTAATATCCTTTAGAAAATCAAAAGCCAACATAAAGAAACCATAAACGACACTTTCCTCAAACCAAATAAACCTGAAAATTAAAATTCCGGCATCTAAGCGTTGAATTTGAAAAGACCGCTGGCAAATTCATTAAAGTCAAGTACTTTGTAAGTTATAAAAAATATCTAGAGGATAAAGGTGCCACTCCATATGAAAAGCGGTTGCAAGTGACGGCAAGGAGTCTAGAGATGGGGAAAATCTCAGGTTTTTCAATATATTTTTTGTGCTTTCATTATGAATGTAAGCGGGTTAACTACGAACCTATTATATGTTGTCAGAACACCAACTCTCACAACATATAATAGGTTCGTAGTTAACCCGCTTACATTCATAATGAATTCATCTAACTACGATAGTTTTTATAGTAAAATATTTTTTATGCTGATTGAAATCCCCTGGTTTCGTAAGCATTCTATTTGATACGGGAATGGAATAACATATTGTTGATGTTGATGTATCAAAACGGTCAGCCATTTTAATCTCTGAGTTTTTATTAGATAATGGTCTATCCAGATAGTGGATAGGCTATTATCTGTCTTGTCGAGAAATTCCATCGAAAGCCATTTAATGACAGACACAAAAGTATCATGCTCGTAAGTTGCAAGAATCCTTGCAAGATTATGAATACTGAACGTGAAAAAGGCTCTCCAAATCACATCAACCAATTACGCACTGCCTGCCAAGTTCGTCCCCAGAATTCAGCGTAATCGGGGCACATCCCTAAGGCCATTAAAAATGCAAAAGCTCTTTACTTGTGCAAACACCTTTTGTGTGGCGATGCGGCCGAGCCGGTCAAAGTACGCTGGAAAATATATTTTTATTATACCCTCTGAATGAGCGATGAGGACATTGATGCTGAAAGAGTGTATATAGTTTGATGAGGTAATTCTGAATGCTTTTGACGAACCTTGGTCACTATTGAATGGAAAGGTTACACAAAAAGCTTAGCTTACGTGGTCAATATTGAATGGAAAGCTTTCCCAGCTAGGTAAAGGTACTAAGTACCTTTACCAAAAAGTAATCAAGAGTATTAAACTTTGATATTATCAAAGTAAAATGAGAAAACACAGTAAAATGACGTAAAAACGCAGCATAACATTAAGCAGATAATCGCTCAATGCTTGGAATTTTTAACTATGCTTTTGACTGGCATAATTAACTAGTATTTGGTTTTGTGAAAGAAATAAATAATCTAAGTTTAATATTGAGAGAAAGAATTCAGAATTTTTTCGAGTTTATTTAGTATTTTC
This sequence comes from Eupithecia pulchellata, assembly GCA_963931895.1. NCBI lineage: Eukaryota > Metazoa > Arthropoda > Insecta > Lepidoptera > Geometridae > Eupithecia > Eupithecia pulchellata. Next base: position 9,522,742 of record OZ007533.1, on the reverse strand, counting down.
CTCTTAAAAAACGTTGTATACGACAATACCTTCTTCAAGAATTTTAATATAACGAAGCTCTGTTGTCTGTCAGTACAACGATTTAATATAAATGCAAGTGAGCCCAGGATGCTATTTAATTTTGGGAAGTCTAATTTGTTTTGAATACTGTAAACAAAATAAAGTGTATTCCGAGAACTATACATACCGCTTTATATGAAACTGAATTCTCTAAAATAACATTTCCAGGATGTGTATAAGCAGTAGGTACTTTATTTGACAGGGTATAACGAAAGTCACGACTAACGCAGCATGAGGAGGATTTCTCAGCCATAATAATCTGGGCATCGATTAAGGTATCTACCGCTCCCCATAGATTTACAAAGAACACCCAGAAACGGTCTGATTCAAAAGAGAACACGTTTGAAATTTTGGGTCGTTATTTATGTAATGTTTTAGGTATCTACGGATGAAGCAGCCTGATTGAAGTTCTGAAGGTCTGTGCTACAACAAATGAAAACCATCTTGAACACGTATATTTTTTCAAGATGGCCAGTACTTACTTTCAATTCTAACTCGCGTGAGGATTAGATCTTACACCACCCACAGACTAGTATTTTCAAAGGCGTGCTTGTTTTGTCGTGAAGCGGAAATAAATGGCCAGATTGCGCTGGATGACGGAAAAAATATAAAATTAGCCGGGCACTAGATCCAACGATAGGTATCTAGCCGTAAAGACAAAGCCGAACGGAAGCCCGACGTCCAAATTGAATTCCTAGACTGCATTCTGCTCCGAAAAATCCCAATGTTATTATTTACGAAAGATACGATGGAGACTTTCATTGTTTCAATACTAGAGGTAGGTCTCTAATATATTTAGTCAAAAAAACCGAAGAGAAACGCTTAAAGACACCAAAGACTCGTCTTTTCCATCAGGTGAGTGTGGTCAAACATAGGACAATAAGAAAATTGCGGAAGGTATTAAGAAAACTTAAAAACGGTTCTCTTATTTGAAAAATAATATTAGTATTTCTGACTGCTGCTGGTTCTAAAATTAAAATGTATTATCGTTAAAAGACCTTGTAGTATTCAACATTTGCAGTAAGGTCTCTAACGTTGTTTTTATACTGCTTTTTAAGGTGCAATAAAGATATTATCTATTTAACGTAAATGAAAAGAAAAATTAGCTTGAGACACTTTTTCGAGTGAATAATATTACCTATTAAAAGAAAGGCACTGGATTTCCTCTACTCCACGTAGACCTTCCCTAAGAACGTCCACGCATCTCCCACGACCATTCTACCAAACTGATCACTGCGCGGCCTGCGTTCAGCGGTATTCCGCAACCATTACCTAACCAACAGCCTGACTTTAGTCTGCCCACGATACAGCTTCTAGTCCAGTCACAGAAGCAAGAATTGTCAAACAAAAGCAGCTTCAGAATGGCTCTAGTGACAGTAGGCATGGAAGGAACAAAGTTATAACCTAGCAGTTAGTTGCCAAACAATAGTCACTTATCAGCTAACCGAGTGCGGAGTTGCAAAGGTAAGCGTCATAAGTTCAGTGGCTCCATCTAGGTCGACACAGTTTCACTTCATAAATTTTACCAGAACGGTGCAATTACGGAGGGCTCTGTAGTATTAAATTCTTCCTGGATTTGTGTTGCTCGCAGATTTGCTAAATTTGAATATTGCTTTACCCAACTTTGGGCAATTCGCCTTTTCAGCTTTCGAGGAAGGTAAAATTTTGTAATACTGATTTACTTTCTACTATTATTAGGTAGATGTTCCTCATACATAATATTCGTAATTAGCATGTTCTCGTTAATTAATTTTAAAACGGCGACAGAAACCTTAAACACATGTTTACAAACGCAGTGTACAGTCACCAGCATAAATATATGACTATGGGCAGCGCTGCAAAACTATCTGATTATCAATTGAAGGTATAATTATGTGATGACACTTAGGATGTAAAAATATGTGATGATTTACACCCGGCAAAATAATCGTTTGCACCGTTGTAACAGCATAATTATCGGATCATGTAAAGACTGCATTAATATCTGATACAATTAAAAGTAAGAAATATCTTAACAATCTGCAAGAATGAACTTTATATACCTAAGCATAGAGCCGTGATTTGAACGAAATAGTTTGACGCTTCTTGAAAAGAGTATCAACCTGTCATTGGATATCGCTGTCTCACGTTTTATGTTGTGACATGATTTCAGCAGATTTCGTTTTACTAATATAAATATGAATACAAGAATTTGTTGTTATAAGGAGGGAAGATTTGATTGTTTGTTTGTTTGTTTGAATTGAATAGGCTCCGAAACTAGTGGACAAAATTTGAAAAATTCTTTCACCATTAGAATTCTACGTTTTCCGTGATGAACATGCGATAGAATATTTAAAAAAAATTTGGGATCCGCATGTAAAGTTTAATAATTATACGTGCGCAATACATTCAACTTCTTGTTATGTTATGGCTCCGCTGCTTGCTTTTTCTCTGCGGCCAGTCCCAAGTCCAGTGTCAAAACCCCAATGCTGCTAAAAAAGTAAGGGATCCTTAAGAAAACTGTGAAACATAACGCGTTAGTGTGTAAAATATATCTGAAGTTTTGGTTTAATATCCGTGCGAAGGCAGGGCGGACCTCTAGTTTATTAAACGCTGCGGTGGGAAATGTTGATGTCAGCATTTGATAAAAGAAGAGTTTTGGCAAGGAGATTACATTGGTTAAAATGGTATGGTGATAATGGTGGCTTTTCGAATCTACGAATGTTATGTCAACGGTCATACACGAAGGAGTTTTTATAATTTTTTCGTCTGTTCGTGACGTTAACATCATCATCATCATCATCAGCCTATGTTATTCCACTGTTTGACATAGGCCTCCCCTAATAACTTTTAACATTGTGATATAGGTAATTAAATATGTAACTATAGTTTGATTTATAATATAATAGAGAATTTTTGAAGACGTAGCTTAGTGTCAATACTACATAAAATATTAAGTTTACAAGAATTTATGTTGTTTTTGAGCTAATAAGTATAAATAAATGAGAAAGATTGGATTTATATAATGATTTTTTATCACACACTGTTAAAATTCAAATTATTTGACGCACTTGATATCATCAGTTTACTACGCAGTCGGACCTTAGGCAGATAATCATAACATACCTCTAACACTGGCCACCGACGACTAAAATGCTAAAATAATGACTTAAAACGTGAGACGTGAGCGGCAATATCCAATGACAGATTGATGCTCTTTTCAAGAAGCGTCATACTGTTTCGTTCAAATCACGGCTCTATGCTTAGGTATATAAAGTTCATTCTTGCAGATTGTTGATATATTTATTACTGTTAATTGTATCAGATATTAATGCAGTCTTTACGTGATCCGATGTTATGCTTTTACAAAACAAAAGATTATTTTGCCGGATGTAAATCATCACATATTTCTACATCCTACGTATCGTCACATAATTATACGAGTAAGTTCAATTGATGATCAGATATTTTTGCAGCGCTGCCCATAGTCATATATTTATGCTGGTGACTGTACATACATGACACAGATTTTACATATTCTGATTTAAATAGAGTTCATTACAAAACCACAGAACTACAGAACATATAATAATATACAACATAGGTAAACAAACATCTATGATTAATAGACTTCAAACTCTGTTCTAAAACACAATCATAAAATTAGAGACAAGGTTTGTTTAGTTAGTTGTCTTCTAATCAAAACAAACCGAATCTAAAATCAAATTGAACTGCAGAGACATCCAAGACAAACTACGAGTAGTATCAAACAAATAGCTAACTTGATTTCGAATTTGAATTTGAATTATTACCTGCTTTTCTTCTTGGGATGTTTGTTAGGGTACGATACGTGCTACCTCCGTATTAACGTCCATTTATTTAGAGGTTATTATTGATTTCTATTTAGCTGTCCGCTAGGACGAGGCTTTTTAACAAAAAATTTAAACCCACCCAAGGTTATAACAAAGGTTACCCAAGGTTACATTATTGAAGTTTTCAAAACATCCTAAAGCCTATGTTTATCAGAGATACGAGTAATGTAGGATGGTGAAAGAATTTTTCACGGGTGTAATGTTGATATGAACCTATCTCTTGAACCATTATTTTTATTAAAAAAACGCGTGAAATCCGTTGCGTAGTTTTAAATGTCTAAGCATACATAGGAATAGACTGACAGACTTTGTTTTATACTATGTAGTGAAATATATCTGTCATCTACCCATATCACAAGCTCTGCTTAGCTTGGGGCTAGATAATATTGTCCAGCATTATTTATTATAAATCCATGTTTCAGAAAAGGTCAGTTGTTCCTAAGTTGGATATTTCGAAAGACAGGATTGTCAGAATCAGCTCAACCATTGAATGTCGTAAAAGCAGGTAAGGAAACTTTATAAAGTAATAAGGGCAGCTTATTTCTCTGCGATTAAAAAGAATGCCTAGAAAACCATACCTTGTCAAGATTTTTCTAATTCTTCACCAGAATTAAATAATGTTTGTCAAAAAAGTAGGGTAAGTAATAGGTAACTACTCAAAAACAAAAAAACTTTTTAAACTAGGAGAAGAAACAACACAATACCTAATTAACGCGTCAGTTGGCTTAGTCTACAAAATTGGATCTGCTTCTATGAGTTAGGTGACAGAATACTTTGTGCATAAAATAACTGAAATAATCCAACAAAGCTTAACTGGACGTGGTCTTTGTAGTAGATATTATGTCCGAAGTTTTATGCTGTGTTCAAAACAAATTAAGTATGTTTTGGGACTGGCATCCTTTTCGAGGATCTAATTATTTAAGTAGTTGAGGTGTACAGCAAAAAAGCTGCAATTTTTTTATTATTTGCCTTATCTGAAAATGTTTTTCACATAACTCTTTAGATGTTCGTTAAAAGCTTTTTGGTTTTAGACACGTCGGAGGAAATATTATGCGCTGTGGAACTCCTATTACAGTTACTACAGAGATTAGTGGGTAGGTAAGTGGTTAGGTCCTTACATATGAAATTGGCGTTTTTCGTACTGGCCACTTTAATCACAAATTTCTCCTCTTTGGAAGCGGATCCATCGCAAACCACGTCCGAGTTAGCTGCAGGCTGCGGTGTTAGTGATAAAACTGTTTTAATTCACTTGAAGCAAATTGGGAAGATTAAAAAGCTTGAAAGGTGGGTACCTCACGAATTGACTGAAGCAAACCGGCAAACGTGCGTCGACTGCTGCGTTACATTACTAAACCGGCACAATAATGAAGGTATTTTAAACCGAATCATTACCTGTGATGAAAAATGGGTTCTTTACGATAATCGGAAGCGCTCAGCGCAATGGTTGGATCCTGGCCAGCCAGCCAAATCCTGCCCCAAGCGAAAATTAACCCCAAAAAAGTTACTTGTAAGTGTTTGGTGGACTAGTGCCGGTATTGTTCATTACAGTTTTCTCAAATCTGGCCAGACTATTACGGCTGATGTCTATTGTCAGCAATTGCAAACCATGATGGAAAAGCTAGCGGCTAAACAACCTAGGCTGGTCAATCGCTCCACGCCACTGCTGCTTCACGACAACGCTAGACCACACACTGCGCAACAGACGGCTACTAAATTAGAAGAGCTTCAATTGGAAAGTCTAAGACATCCTCCGTACTCCCCGGACCTTGCTCCAACAGATTACCATTTTTTTCGAAATTTGGATAACTTCTTGCAAGGGAAAAAATTCAACTCCGATGGGGCAGTCCAAATCGCCTTCAAAGATTTTATTGATTCCCGTCCGACTGGTTTTTTTAGTAAAGGGATCAATGAACTACCTATAAGATGGCAAAAGTGCATAGAAAATAATGGTTCATACTTTGATTAATTAAATAGGTATATTATATTAAAAAATATTCGACTTTTTGTTCCTCCCATACAAAACGCCAATTTCATATGTAAGGACCTAATATAAATATTTTAATTTAAATATTTATATAGGAAAATATAAATTCATTTGCTACTGAAAATTGAAAATTACGCCACGTATGTTCGTACAGTCAGTGGCAGAATTCAAAGAATACCATCTCATATATGAACGACTTGACTGATCATTCATGACGTTCTTACTGTCTTCTTACGTTTGGTCTATTATATCTTTTCTTTATAATTCTTTCGGCGTTTTTTTTATGATTTTGATACTAAGTTAGTTATTCCTACTTAACATACATTAATAAAAATATTATTCTGTCGAACTACCTCTATATCTGCATGTGTTTGTAAATATTATGTATGTTTTCTTATCTTTGAAAAATCTCGCACAATAGTCTACTCCATAATAGTGAGAACAACTAACATAATAGTCTACTCATGGCTAGTCCACCGCCGCCGTGGTCAAAGTTCAGCTTTGAGGGCACCCTCTCACGTTGGGATGGAAACGGTTATTATTTCAGTTGGTCACTGAATTGGCATTGCTATTCAACATGGTAATTCAGACATCACAGAGCTTTCCAGGGCATTTGCTATCATAACATTTTCCACTAGGACTATCCACTACTTTGGATAGGATACTCAACAGAACAAGCTGCTGAACATGCCTACAAAAGCCAATGAAAGGTGTTTTATAATTATTTATTTTAATATACATTAAAAAAATTCAGTCATCGAGTTACATGCTACAAATATGTAAGTGGCTTCTCGCTGTCTGTCTGTTTGTCCCTATGTGTGCCTATCTCTAAAACTACGCAACGGATTATGATGCGGTTTTTGTATCAGCATAGGACCCGTGCGAAGCCGGAGCGGGTCACTAGTAGTTTATAACGTGGAACTTAAATCGAATAATTATATAAATAAATAAATAATGCTGGACAATCCACACAGCATCATCTAGCCCCAAGCTAAGCAGAGCTTGTGTTATGGGTACTAGAGGTAGATGACTGATATACATAATACAATATTATTATATACTAAGTAGGTAAATAAATAACCTTTACTTACAGAGAAAATTACAGTAAAATATCCTAATATTTACAATTGAAACAAGGCTAACTACAGGCTATACTTACATAATTATTTTCTCAGTAGGTATTTAACGTAATTTCACCCCAGTTTCAACATTTTCATTTCTACCCCTCATGTACATATCGGCTAGGTTAGTCGGCCTGACGACATTCACGGGGTTGATTGGTGGAGAAGGAGGGGTTGGTGACCGTCACGGCTTTTTTCTTACTGTAGGTACATGGAAATAAATTTCTAACCAAGCTGTACGCCCAAAAACCAATGTTGTAAATTTTGGTGAAAACACCGCTGACTGTATATATAAGAGTGTTTTATTCCGTTATAGGTACATCCGAAAATCCATTTCGTTGTTCTGACAAGGGATAATATGGTGTGACATGGGGGAATCGACGGAGAATGAAGGAAAACAAAAATATAATTTTACTTTGCTGTTTTTATTGATGCGGCCTCGATAGAGTACCTTACGGCGGGTGTGGATGAAAATCGTTCGAATCGGATCTCTACCACATGCCCTGATGATCATCAGTACCTATCTAACCGTGTAGGACAGGCGTTCTTTCCCCATTTCCTAAAATGTTTTATACGGTACCATAGTAGTTATTACGGTTTTTAAATTGGTAACCTAGATAATTTTCACTAATAAGGAAGTAGGTATGTTTCCTGTTAAAACACTTAATCTATGTTTTGTTTATTCTTTTTCATTGTAGGTATAATTTTTGTTATCTCTTTTAAACATGATGTTGGCTTCTATAACACGTAAATAAATAAATGTTGTAGGTAATTTTAATTTTTTCTTTGATCGCGTAGGGCCGTTCCTGTCGTCACCTATAATGGCTTTAAATGCCATTTTATGAGATAAGATATGATCAACTCTTTGGATGGCTTATTCCCAGGGGTCCATGTCACCATTGTTTTCAAAAAACATCATATCTATTCACCTACCTTAAACTAATTGGGAAGTCAAATTCGCGTTAATATTTCAAGTAAATATAGATGATACTGCAGAGATCGTTCGTTACTTAATTGAGAAAATAAATTGGGATATCCAAGTCTACCTTACCATTTAGTTTATAACTTTTAAAGGGAGGATGAGCTTGCAGAAGTTTCTTTAAGTCTTCACAGAAGAAAGTTGTTGATGAACTTTAGAGGGTTCGTTCTTTGCTTAAAATTTTAAAAACGATACTTCGAGAATACTATTTAGTTTTTACCTATCTTGTTAATCAAGGAGCTTACTTTATAGAATCTTAACATCTTAATTGTGTAAGTATCTATCGCTACTTCACTGGAAAAATGAAAAAAGAAAGTAAATATAGTTTTAGGAACAAAATTAAATTAAAATTACCTAATGCACGTACAAACTACGGAAAAAAGACGATTCTTTCAGAAGGAGCACGTATTTTTAATAATTTACCTAATAACATAAAAGAATGTGATAGCATTTATGTGTATAAAAATATGCTGAAAGCACATGTCTACTCAATAGAATAATATAATAACATAACTACACATAATATAAATATAAAACTCATAAATAAAATCATTAGTCATCATCATTTATTACCTTTAGTTAAGCATCAGAGCCCAGGAGCCATTTAATTAGTAAATCTTAGATTTAGTACATAATTACTGTTTAGATTTATCTCATTTTAAGTGAACTGTAAAGTTTTTATGAGAAATAAAAGTTCTTTAAACATAATAGCGAAAGTGTTCTCACTAGTGCTGTACAGAACTAGTGGAAATTAGTAAATATTGTGATCAAGAATATGCAGAGATCGCTAGATACCTGTAGTTTGTGAAAGTCTGTACCACAATTGTGAATACAAGTTCTAATTTCGTTATTTTCTTTGTTAATCTATACTAATATTATAAAGAGGAAAGATTTGATTGTTTGTTTGTTTGTATGTTTGTTTGTTTGTTTGAATTGAATAGGCTCCGAAACTACTGGACCGAGTTAAAAAATTCTTTCACCATTAGAATCCTTAATTTTCCGTGATGAACATAGGCTATATAATATTTTCAAAAAAGTTAGGGATCCGCATGAAAAATTCAATAATTGAACCGTGGGCTGTATATTCAACCTCTTTTTTCTATTATGGCGCGTCAGAATAGAAAAAGAGGTTGTATAGCGCACGGTGCTTGCTTTTTCTCTACGGCCAGTGTCAGTTTTGGAATGTCGAGTCAATGTCAAAAACCCCAATGCTGTTAAAAAAAGTAAAGATCCGTATGAAAACTGGGTTTCACCCATCGTTTTAGTGTATATAATTTCTGAAATTTTTGTTTAATACCCGTGCGAAGCCGGGGCGGGCCGCTAGTAATATATAAATAAAGGTTTTACCTTCACGCAAGACTCCAATGATGAAATACTTTTGGTTAACTATGACTGGTATCAATTTGATGACGCTGCTGTAAAAACATGATCACAATAATAAATATTAGTTTTCTGTAATTTATCAAGTTTTTAATCTAAGTCTTATGTAAATTACCCCCTCAATCAAACTCTCATCAACTTTATACAGGCTGATAGCCTCATTATCTCCCGAAGATTATGAAAATCACGTCGCGCGAAGATCGACGTTCGAAATTAATACCCCATATGGAGTGCACGCCCGATAGGCCTCTGCGAGAAGTATTCAACCGCTGGACAAGGCAAGCAAGAGGTTTTTCTCAGACATTGAACTCGTTACATCGTCGGCCTATATCAGTCCACTAGACATAGGCTTCCCCTAATGAGCGCCATAGATGGTTATCATTCGAGGGTTATTGCCCATAATCCCAACGCTGGGCATAAGGGTAGGGGATCGCAGTTTGGTGGAATTGTTCTGCAGAGGGCACTGCTCTCATGGGAAGAATTGGTGTGGTGAAATTCTATGCCGGCACCACACGGCGAATACTGAACTTAAACTCCTTAAAGCTTTTAAAAATGATAAACGGTATAAAACAACGCTACTCACATAAATTAAATGGCATTTATAAATGAATACGTCCACGCAAAAGGGTTGTACAAAACTGTTTTTGGAGTGAATATCAATCTAAGCAAGGTGTGAGTCGAGGACAGTTCGCTACATTAACAGTTTTCTCATGAACTAATTTAAGTAAATTTAAGGAAATTAGTCTAGAACTGAACTGGTCCTATGTTCCCCGTTCTCGGAGCATGCATTACCGCGTAATCCCAGGATGAGCTCAAGTGTGACACCGAATATTAAACGGGCTTTAGACGGGTCACCCAGGATTAGTTGATCCCGAAACTTTGGGGCGAACTTTAATTATGGCTTGATCACAATAGTTTGTTCTTATGATATCAGTTTTCATAATGGCTGAAGGGTGACATGCAAAATACTGATTGATTGATATTATTATTGTTTCGTAAAAGCAGTTATCAGTTTGTGTTGATTGTTACATTTGCTCTGCTTAGTTTGGGATTAGATGAAGCTGTGAGGATTGTCCATACTTATTAATTTATTATTTATTGTGTTTTTTCCAGCATATTTCTGGAAGCATAGGATATAGGCTTCCCCAGAATACTGCCGTTGGTTTAATTTTCTTTTAGGAAAAGTTGAAGAAGCCAAAATTGTCTAGGACTTCACTATGGTTTCCAGTTTTGCCACTAGAAAAGGACACTAGGAAAAGTCTCTGTCAAGTAGGAAAAGAGGAACTAAAGAAAAAAATGATTCAAATGGATTTCTGTACTCTTTTATTTATATATTTATTGGTATTTTTTTATTTGTAGGTAGTTTGGATACGATCGTCCAAGGCCTTTCTTTTCGTTGTACCTACAACGTGTTTGGTTACACCTTGGATATTTCAATAAACGCAGTACATCAAGGCCCGGAAATCTTTCCCTCGCAATAAATCCTTTCGTCAATACTTAATTTCCTGAACACCTAAATGTTTGCACATAGGCTCCCACGTGCACGCTCGAAGTAATTTCCTACGGAAATTTTCCCGTTCTGAAAGTTATTTCAGAGCTTTTGTCCCGTTGTTCCGACAATTTGAACAATGGCGGAACGGTTGGCGCTTTCCGCGATATGACTAGTGACGAATATTAGTTTAGTGGGACCGATATGATCGATTTCACACACTCAGGCACAATGGATTTGAGCCTGTGTTTGTTTGCAACAGTCTGCAGTTGCACAATTTTTACATTTGTAAATTTAAGTTCTAATTTGTTTATTGAATGGCACAATTTGTAAAAGCGATGATATCAAACCCACACTTTGATTATAAAATTATGATATTTACCTCTTTGTACAGTTGTCAACAAAAACAGCTGAAAAGGGTCCATCTTACGGAAGAATTTCTGCCGTGGATACACTGTTAAGTTGAAAAAATGCGATTCGAGTAAATTCGCAAATAAACTTTATTTGGTTTTTATTCGACTGTTTGTATAATAAAAATAATTTTATTGCGAAATCCGCGCATATTTTGGCTTAAACACATGTCATATTAACCACTCATTGACTTTAAACTAATCGAAACCGTCGCGTCGCACGCGGTTTCTTCGCCTGACCGCGCTCGTGCCGGGGCCTAATTCCACTAACACTATCGCCTCCCTATGACAAGATTATCGCGTCTCAATCACCGTAATTGACACCTTTCGTATTCCAATAACACAATATTTTTCTAATATTGCCATTGATGAACATTACGATTATGACTACTAGGTATTGGACATGTTTTCGTATTCTATTCGTCATAATCCCTCCAATCTCTTGCGATAGTGAACCACTATTGGTATTCTATTAATTTTCTGACAGCTAAGGATCGGGATTTAGTTAGGTGATTGCGGTGATCGCGGAGAGCGGGTCACGATAGTTTGGATTTTTCTAATAAAACGCAGGTTTTTTGACAGGTTTAATGGGTATTTACAGGACACTGCTGCAGACGATTTGTATTTAACGAGAAAAAAGAAACGTACCTACATGGTGCTTTCAGTAAGACCAAAAATGTCATCCTCTAATAAATAAATAAATATAAATAATGCTGGACAATCCACACAACATCATCTAGCCCCAAGCTAAGCAGAGCTTGTGTTATGGGTACTAGATGACTGATATACATAATACAATAATATATATATAATGTAGGTGTTTTATAGTAGTTTTTATTTAATTTAAAAATTTTGATTATTATGTGATTAGTGTTTCGTTATTCATATTTTCTCAAAGTAAAAATATTTACAGTGATATTAAAATAAATCAAAGGAAAACGACTGAGTCACGGTAGATTTTCTATTGTAAGTACGTAATGACAAGTTGTCCAGTTATATACCTATTTGACCTTTTTTTGTACAAAACTAATAGATTGGCAGCTTGGATAGCATATTTGGAAATCCTTTTTTTTTCTAAAAAATTCTGTGAATTATCTCAGAATTAAAATATCCTAAAAACTAATACCTAAGCGGGCCTTGTGGGTTCGCTTTATAAAAACAAATATAAAATATAAAAAACAAAAACAAGAGTAAATCATAATTTAAAGCCAAAGGCACTTTTCTTTCAAATTATTTAATTGTAGCCGAGTATCCGAAAGTGTAGCCGAGTATCCGAAAGTGTAGCCGAGTATCCGAAAGTGTAGCCGAGTATCCGAAAGTGTAGCCGAGTATCCGAAAGGTAGGCTACGTTCTGATGGATATAAAATGATGGGCGTATTTAACTGAAGAGGCCACTGCCATTTAGGATTCAGTGGAGGTGATAACGACTCGTCATTTATCATGCGAAACAGTGGCTGTCTCGCACTTGACTTGTGCCGCTGATTGTACAGATTACAGTAAACTGAGAGAAACAAAATAATCACGTTCTTAAGTTCCTAATAAAAGTATATAATTTATTTTTCAACTTTTCATGGACGTTCAGAAAACCTGTTAATTAAATAATTTAAATATTTTTTTAAAATAAATAACTTTATTAATGAATTTAATGTGTTTCACGTTGACACCCGGGGTTTTGCTTCAAAACCTTTCGAAGAAAAGCAAGATTATCAAATGACAAAGAGGATTATGAATTAAAAAGGCCTGGACGGCCTTTTTACCACATCGCGGTCACAGGATCACTCAGATTTCACAGTCACTTATTTATTTATAGAACGACGGCACAACAAACAGCTTTACCTTAAAATAAGGTTAATATACTTGCATTATAGATGTATTAAAGATACAGCCCACTACGTTGTACTCATATTATGTTATAGACTTATCAATAATTAATGCTATCACTGAAGAGTTGTACTACATGTATACACTGATAGCCGTGTGGTGCCGGCATAGAAATGCACCACCCCAACTCTTCCCGTGGGTGTCGTAAGAGGCGACTAAGGGAAACACACCGAGGGCAGGCAGCAGCGCCTTCTGTAGAACAATTACACCGAACTGCGATCCCCAGCCCGCATGCCCAGCGTGGGGATTATGGGAAATAACCCCCAAATGATGAATAATGTCACATATGGCGCTCATTAGGGATGGCCTATGTCCAGCAGTGGACTATATAGGCTGATGTTGTTGTTGTTGAAGAGTTGTTAGTATTTCTTATCTGTACGAGCCTGGCAGAATCGGAAAAGCAATTCTACTGAAATTGATTCTACTGAGATTGTACAGCATCATTAAGCTGTTAGGTAATTAAAATGCAGTGTATCTTCATTTTATTTCAATGAACATTTTAATTTTTTATCAGCAACGCGTGACTAGAATACTGTTGTTTAGCGCAACGCAACAGCAGATGTGATCTAGGAGACGCTTCCGGCTGGTATTGGTATGGCTAATTTTAGCTTCCTGTAGATTGTTTACAACAGTCTGCAGTTAGGTCAAACATTTCAATAATTGACTCATCTAGAATAATCACTTAATAATTTTGACAAAAAACTGGAAACACAATTCAATTACAAATTACTTCTTCAAGAATGCCACGGAATTTTTACTTCACGGTTCACATTTTACTTTCAATTGAGGAGTGTTAAATGAAGAAAAATTACGGAACCTCACAATGGAGATCATTAGTGAACTGGAGAAACTTTTTTTAAGACTTACGTAGAATTAATTAAGGTATAATAAAGAAGTGCCAGTTTACAGGCATGTTGTTTTGAGTTGATACTGTCTATAACATAGTCTAAAACTAAAAAGCTGTAGAAAATCAGCTGTTGATTTAGCACCTAGCATATTGAAGCTTAAATAAATAAATAGAAGGAGTTGAGAGTGTTTTACCTTTAGTTGGTTTTTTAATGTCGCATGCTATCTCTCTACTTATTTTGCATTTGCACACTGGTGAAATAAAATCATTCCGAGAATGATTTTATTTCGCATGCATTTATAATGCATTGTCAGAATTATCTAAATACGAGAAATATCGCTGTTCTGATAAATTGATATAAATTATAATATATAAATTGATATATATAAATTAACATGCTAGTTTTCCTTGTTTTAATATAACCAGAGTTTATTCAGAAATAATTAAACAAAAATGTCTTATTTGTGATTTTAGTGATGTTCCCAGAAATGATTTTTCTTTATCTGATAAAAAAAATCATTTATGAAAAAACTCTGGTTATATTAAAACAAGGTGAACTAGCATGTTAATTTATATATATCAATTTATTTATCTTTGAACTCATATGTAGATTGTCAAAATGCAAGAACTTATAAGCGATGAAAGTCATATCGAAGAGTTACTGAGGGCATAATTGGCTTAGACGTCACATCACATACGACACGAAACTAATTGCTTTAGGAAATTGACTCAAAACAGATTACACAGCGTCGAAAGATGTGAATGAAAGTGGCAGAGGCCGAGCATCGCAGAAACTTTTTTGAAACCGTACCAAATTCACTCTTGATTCTAGTAAAACTTCGGTGGTAAATCCTGAAGTTTATGTGATTCAGTTCACTCCATTAGTTCCCGATAACTTTTAGGTATCTGAATATTTGATGGGCATGGGGTTTTTTATTGGACTTTATAAGGTATATGAGATTATATAGTTTCTTTTATTGTTATTTTTTACTATAGGCATAAAATTTATTTATATTTATAAACCCATTATTATTATATTTAACTAGGTACATGAAATAAGAGCGATCCTTAAGCTTAATGTAGGTACATTAAACTTAAGGATCGCCCTTGAACGAACTTTTTGGATTTCTTCTAAATTATGTCCTGGAATACGTTGCGATCTGCCACACAGTATAATTGTTTTGCAGCTTTAAGTTCCTAAATTAAGAAGATTTTTAATATAACACTATATTTTTAAGTAGGTTTCGCTTTTAATTTCGGTCTTTGTCGGTAGTTTTAAGACTCAAAATGAATAACAATAAGAAGAGATAAGAATAAGAATTGCGCTTTGGGTTGCATTATTATCTTACCTAGTTTATATATGTACATATGGATTTTATAACCTTTAACTTTTCCTGACTAAGTTGAGCAACTTTTCAGTAAAACATATTAATTAACATTTGCCTTATGAATATCATTCTGATATGAATTGCCCATAAATATTATTTTATACAAGGCAATATTTAAATGATTATTAGTCTATAAACACGGCAAAATTTTCATGAAACGTAGTCTTATATTATTCTATATCTAGTTTTTTTACGTCGAACTGATGGATTTATTTGAAATTATAACAAATAGTTGAAAAATTGATATCAATTCTTTGTAATATGTAGGTACTGCTTATTGATCCAGTTGAATAATGCACACGTAAAGTACTAGATTTTGAATATTATATGACTACGTTTCTCAAAAAATACATTCAAAACAGCGGGTTGAAGCTTATTATTAATAGGTTCCAACCCGGTTACAAAAAGGGTAACCGTTAATGAATTATCATTTATTCTAAACTGGTTACAAAGCTCCTTGAAAATTTAAGGCAATTACGGACTTAATATGAATGGTCTTTTTATATGATATTGTGCAAACCTAAGAACGGCAGTTTCTTTTTAAACCATCACTTTTACAAACTCCTTTTTGGTTTCCTTTTTGTAACTGTGTTTCATTACATCTACCTTTACCTTAATTTACCTTAACGATGCCTCTCAAAAGTTAAAGAAACGGACAAGAGTAAGTTGTATTATTTTGCTCTAAGAAATTGTGCGCACGTAACTTAGTTGTTTTGGAATATTCTTTTAATATCAACTAATTATTCTATACTCTAAAGAATATAATCTAAGCTGAATAAAATTTTATCTATAATGCTGGACAATCCAAACAGCATCATCTAGCCCCAAGCTAAACAGAGTTTATGTTATGGTACTAGACATGGCTGCTTAATACAATATTTTACACTGCTAGATAACTTTACTATACATAAAAAACAACCAGAACACCCGAAACAAATATCTGCGAATCGTACAATCATCATAAATAAACTTATATACATTTGCATAAATTGTTACAAAAATCTAAGATAGTGGGTCCCTAAATATAAATTCTACAATGCGGCAAAGCTAAAATAAAACTGTCCCAAATCAAAGACTCACGCCTCTATCCCCTTCGTATAAAGAACAATTTCCCTCAGCAATTAGAGTTTTCCATTGCAGTCTGTAATTGATGTAACGAAGGGCGTCTCTCCTCTCCCTAATTAAGATGGTACTTTGTGTTTTTTCATTAGATACTTTCTGAATTAACTGCATTAGTCCTAATTAAACTTCCCCCTCAAATTGAGCTGAAAATCAAGAAATACTGTCTTTGTGTGGATTTTCTCAGGATATTGTCTAGAGATAATGTACGAAGTGAATAATAATTTATTTCGGTTAGTTTTAGATGTTATTTAGTTTTTCTTTTATAATAATTATTTTGTGAAAAGACGGGACATAGTCATAACAATAACTCAAAGTCCCAAAAACAATAAAGAATAAAAAAAAGAATAATAATAATAATGACTGAAGTGTTTTATTTTATTTTAGAAACCACAAAGAAGTAATGGACTGCTCTGTCTTCTGATTTAGTAATAAACAAATTCGTCACTCAAACAAGTGCGAGTGTAACTCGCGCGCTGAGGGTTTTGAACTTTTGTCGTATACTAGGTAACTACTCGATCCCCAACCCGCATGCCCAGCGTGGGGATTATGGGCAATAACCCTCACATAATGATGCCATCTATGGCGCTCATTAGAGGAGGCCTATGTCCAGCAGTGGACTATTATAGGCTGGTGTGGTGATGATGATGGTGATGAGGTAACTACTACTAAAGCTACCAATAACTTCAGAAATTAGAGAGTATCTAAGTAGGATATTTTTATCGACTGTTTTTTAAATGTAAAAAGTATAAAGCTTAACGATTTTAAAAAACTGTTTCGAAATGTCCAAATATTCTTTGATTTGATATCCCATTCATTAGAAATAAATTATAAGTTAGTTTTATGACCATATTTAAAACAATGTAAAACTTTCAGAATTCTGTATATTTTTTTCTGTAAAATATACAGAATCACTGGACGGCCAAATTAAAGCTACACGAATGTACAAGGAAGGCAGCAGTGCAAGAGAGATGCCGCCGTATTGTAAGACGTGCCACAATCCCCTGCTATGACGACCACTACCAATGTCAAGAGTGTAACGACTTAGAAGAAGATCGTCAACCGAGATCTTATCCTGCCCTATATGAGGCCTTATTCTATATTGAATGATATCATGATACCCGCTATGTATAGCCCTTTCCCTTAAATTAATAGGGTGCTCCTCTGCTGTTGGCCACGCCGGTATACGCATACGCAACGCATGCCTCCCAATGGACCGGGCCACTATAATATGGGGTATATCTATATATCAATATATATCTTGGGGTCATAATATAAATTAATTCATAATAAGAGTATTGACTGTTATCGTGAATTTCCGTTCTATTCATATAATCCTGATTCCGCGTTTAAGCTATTCAAACGTTTGTCTATGTAATTGGAACGTTAAGTACTTGTTAATTAATCGTGGTTAGATAGTTTACCTCGGTTTGTTAAGTAAATACATGCTTATAATGGGCACTCTGCATTAAGGTGACGGCTTAGATTTTAAGGAAATGTATGTGTGTGAGTGTAAATTACGGATTACACTCTTTAGATCCATGATGAATCTATTGAGAACTTTAGTTTTTAGTAGATCCATTAAATTAATTCATGTAGTGAACCTAATTATATTTTTTACTAATTATCTGGCAATGTGAGAGTATTTAGCAAACTGAAGTGACAGCGGCCATATTTTGGGGATAACCGACAACCACTGAGGTTCGTTTCCTTGTGTGGAAAGTAAGACTCAGCAAACGTAGTGTAGGATGCCCTCCGGTCAGGAGGGAAAATGACACTGTGAAATACTGCAGGAAATTTCTGCGACAAGATGAAGACAGGGCGTTCATTACGGGAAGCCTATGTCCAACTGTGGACTAATATGAGCTGATGATGAAGATGATGTATGAATATGAAAACGAGATCTTTCACACGCACACTTACACTTTTTGTAATTTTTGACACGGTCAATAATACAAATTACTGTCAAAATGCGACAGAGTCATTTGTAATTTTTCTGTATCGCATTGTTGGAGTAAGTAAATAATACTATTAGTAAGTACACTAAATTTTATTTTAGCAATCTCTACCTATAATGGTAGTAACTAACAATCCGGGCATTATAGGTATCTTACAGCGAACAGTTGTATGGTTGTTTGCTAAGGATAAAGACAATAGAAAGACAAATCATGGTGTAAAAAGAATAACATTCCCACGAACAAAAGTAACATTGTATCGATTTAACCGACCGCTAGTCATGTTCGGATCGGCTGGACGGTAAGAAACTAGTGAAATGATTTTCAAAAAGATACTAAAATTCCTCACAATCGCAGTTTCGTTATGGCTTGTGGCAGTTCTAAGTGTTTTGAGGCATTATTACAAGATGAATAACATGAAGTCGGGTGACGATTCATTTAATATTTTAGTTAAAGGGTATCATACGAATTGGACAGGTAGTTTGTACAATAATGGCAGGATTTACCAGTCACGATTTGATGGTGAGTAAGGGTGATGTTTCTGTTGAGTTTCGAAAATGACCGATACACAACATTTATTTTTCATTAAATAATGGTCTGGTTGGTCTGTATGATTTAATTGAATTATCAATAAGGAGGAGTATTTAAGAGGCGCAATATTGCAGATCAAAACCAACGCATTTGATTCCCTTGGAGTCGAGACCGTAGGACCATGAGGTGCCGAGGCTCTCTGTGTTATAAAAAATATCGGATAGTAGATTAGTAGTAGTACTATTATTATGTTCTCTGTGGTAGTAGTTAGCCCAATTGTTTCAATTGTGAATACTAGTTCTATTTTGCTTATAATAATAAAAATATTAATAAATAAATATTAATTAGGTACCTAATAGTACCTAATCCAAGATATTAATCAATTGGTTTTTATTTCAGCCTGGGATTCGATAGCTCCAACGAGCGGGATTTCAAATGAAGAAAAAAATAACATTATTAGAGAATTTGACTTCCGTCCGGGTAAACAAATATTTGTATATACTTACTGCGGGAGGGTAGCGTCAGCGGATTATGTAGGTAGGCGCAAATAATTAATAAAACAGTCCGAGTCGAACCGGCCTTTCATTGAACGCTCCATTGGCGACGATTCGAATTTCTGCGTATTTTCCGAGTAATATTCGTGTGTGTGATTTTAAAAGTGTTTCAAAAACTTTCGCAAAATGCCTATAGGCAAATTAGAATAAAATCTAACCAATGGACCATTTGAGATAAACTCTAAGGTTAGAGAATTTGTTCTCAATTCTCTAAGACTAAGCAATGGCCCGCGTATATCCGACGAGTGAAACAATACATCGGGTTGAAAAAAAATAAATTGGCGTTACGTGTATCATAACATTACTTATCACTGTGGTTGGTGAAGCTACTTACCCATTGATGTGCGACTTGTATCCGGCGCATCCAGAAACAAAGAGTTTTGACGAGTTAGTAAAACTCGTAAATCATTAGGAGCCACAACGATCAGAAATAGCTGAGCGCCATGTTTTTCTTGCGAAGGCAAAATGTCGGCAAATCTCTCAGATTATTTACAAACTCTAAAACACCTCGCAACAACTTGTAATTTCGGAGCTACGCTGGAAGAAAATCTGCGCGACCAAGTTGTTTCGGGTTTAGCGAATGAGATGATGCGGTCGCGTATCTTTGCCGAGGAAAATTACATACAAGGAGGCGGTAGAACTGGCTCTCGTGCTGGAGGCAGCGGAGCGCCACGCGGAGGTGAGCGGTGCCACGGCGGCAGCTGCAACCACCAGCACGGCGCCAGCGGCGGCAGCGGCGTCGGCGGGCGAAGGCCTGTACCAAGCGAATGTGAGCGTACTCAATGGCGTAGGCACCAAGACCAACTTATTTCAATCAAACCGAATCGCAATAACAGGTATTCACTGTCCCGACCTATTTTCGATGTGACGATGACCCTTCGTTGAGGCCGGTGGGCGTCGATATCGACGACGAGATACGTTCGAGGATGCAGTGGGGGAGGGGGTGGAAGACGAGAGCGTGGGAGGACAGCCTTCAGCTGCCTCATCGTCAGGACAGGTCCCTCGGACCACGGCCGCAAGGTCTCCGACCCCTTGCTGGGCGCTTCAGCTCGGGCTCTGCAAGCCTAAACGAGCGGAACTATAGGTTATATGTAGTTATGATTGAATTAAGTTATGATTGAATTAAGCTGTGTATACCAACTATTGACCTGATACCTAATATTATTAAAATAAAAAACTCATTGGAGGATGATTTTAATTCTTTAGATGTATAAGCTTAGTTCGATTTATTAAATGTGCTAGGTTAGATTATGGATTAAGTATGAGGATGTTGGTTCTAAGTATATACAATTATTTAATGAAGAGCTGCAAAAGACAGCAGGCAGATGGTGTATGGGGCAAACTGAAAGAGCTATGGCACTTATCAGACCTTTGTCCAGCCGTGGACTAGTAGTTATAGTTGATGTGATCCCGATTCTTTATCTGGGACAGTACGAGGTCCAATGGAGATATCTTTTGAAACATCAGTTCGTTAGCTCAGAAAAACATTATTGCAATATGTTTTATTTTTGTTCAGCGCGATACTTATGTGTAAATTCATTATAAAACATTGTGTGATTTTATTCAAAATTATTCTCATATTATTTTAGTGGGGATCAAAGGGCAGTATATTTCTCGTTCGTCCCCACCATGGCCGAAACGTGGGGACGAGTGGGAATAACCCTGGGTAACGCCTAAAAATTAGTCAAATTATTATTTTTTGTTTCAGGTGAAGATGGAAAGCGCGTTGATCTTAGGAGAGATATAAGGAAATCAACAATTTTAAAAGTTAAGACGGGGTGGGAGCAGCATTCTTTTAATGAATTTGTAAGCGATCTTATACCTTTGAATCGGACTTTGCTGGAGGTTCGAGATTATAGGTTAGTGAATTTTTGTTCGGGTAACAAACTATTACAGATTATTTCTTAAATAGATTCTTAGTTTTCTACTATAAAATAATATAAATATAAATAATGCTGGATAATCCACATAGTCCACTAGCCCCTTGATTAGCAGAGCTTGTGTTATAATATTGGTAGTACTAGATGACTGATGATGATAGATAGATATTTTTAATGTACATAGAAAACGACCAGGTAAGGGTACCTTACCTGGTCGTTTTCTATGTACATTCTTATAGGTATAAAAATAAAACTAAAAATAGTATAATACAATATTATGTCAGATTTCGAGAACATTACCACGCAAGTCAGACTTTAGACCAACTATGTATACCGCCTGTTAATTTTACTTAAGTTTTCTTCATTTTAGCTGTAGAAATAAAAAATATCCAACCACTCTGCCAAAAGCATCCGTCGTGATTTGCTTCCACAACGAAGCGTGGTCAACGTTGCTGAGAACTTTGCATTCAGTCATCAATAGATCTCCAAAAGAACTTTTGGGTGAAGTCATTTTGGTGGATGATGGATCTACATTGCGTAAGTATTAATTGAAAATGATTATTTCAAAACAAGCTTCTGCTTGCGGTTTTGCATGCGTTTTTGGGGAAGTAGTTATATATCCAGATCTATATCTACGTCTATGCAATATTATAGCTACATCCCTTCAATAGTATATTTATTATATATCCAGCTATTAGATCTGCCGTTATTAGAGGTTTGGTTGCGCGCTTATTCGACTTTTACATTTATAGTTAGTTTTCTGCATACGTGGGAACGTAATTTGCGTTGCACTCCAAATCCTTTTCCTACCATATACCCCTTCCTTATTCCTCGCACATAATACCGCTGCGAGTGAGTGAGACGCCCATACAATCGTCTCAACCGCGACACCGAATGGACAAGATGGAAGACAGTGTCAGAGTGTTCGTTACGACTCCAGACCGCTTGGAGCTCCGCACCGCATAATATTCACCCCGCTTTCCTGAGGGAGCCTACCTAGGTTCCCGTCGTCGTACCCGTAGTGCCGCGCGCGCATACTCTTGTGAACCTGGATCATCGGAGCCGAGATTAATCAAGGTATGTGCGTCTCCTAACCTTTTCGGAAGGCTTTGACCCCCTGTGCTTCCAGCCGACCGATATCCCCTTTTTACACGTAATTACGCAACCTCACCTATTTAGCGTACCCAGAGGTTCTTAGATTTCTGACACTCCTGCACAATGTGGCGGCATAGACAATCCGCCTGTCTCGTCTCCTTTTATTCCACATAGTTTCTATAACTACCATATACTACTACAATGATAAACTTCAATGTTATGATTACATTTCATTTTTATGGCAATTGCAAAAAACGCACAATATATACGTTACCTCTGAAAGTGATTTTCTAAAAAATCTTTATGTTCAAGTAGTAAGTGAAGCCCTAATATCGTATTATAACTCGCTCCGATATCATTATCAGCTACAGCTGCCTAGTAAAAATTATATCGTAAACAATTTAATCAATACAGTAGTAAATAACTAAATACATAATGCTGGAAATTATACACATCATCTAGCCCTAAGCTAAGCAAAGCTTGTGCATAGGTAAAATATAACTGGTACATCTAAGCTAAGCAAAGCTTGTGTATAGGTAAAATACCCAACTAGCACACAAGCGGTATAAGAAGCTCTATAGTAGTCGTATAGAGGCGATTGATTACGGCATTGGCTCCATAGATAAGCTGTACAGTAGCCGTATATGTAAACTGCTATACGGCCTCTGTACCCCCAAAAGAGGCACTTTTTATACAGGTATTAGTGCTAAAGTAGCGCTACAGTAGCGGTTATGGGGTTAGAAGAGCCATACAAAGGCGCTTCAAGAGCGGTCGTGTACGCTTATTGAGGTACAATGGCGCTTTAACAGCTGATACAAGCGCTTATGACTAAAAATAACTTCTTGTAGCGCTTTTATACCGCTCTCATCGTATTTGGTCGCCACTATGCGGCTAAAATATCGCTTATTGCGTTATTTTATATTCTTTTTTATTCATTTTAACTGTGATGAATAACGCTGGTGTAAGACATTAAAAAAAATATCTAGAGTAAAAACCAAAAGGTATTATTGAATACCTATTGATTTATATTGTGCAAGATATTACTGGGAGTATCCGTGTACTGTGAATATATATACGTAATTTCGCTTCAATTTTCATGCGCCCTCAAGATATTACATTTTAACATGAAAATACAATTTGAAATATAAAAGTGTGTGTGTAGTGCCAAAATGTGTTTAACTTTTTAAAGACATTTTAAGCTTCTTGATAGTTTAATTAAACTCATTTATGAACAAATAATGTCGTATATTACGGAATTATATTTATAATAATGCTATGATAAATGTTGTTTTAATTTCCAAAATACAAATTAATCATAAGTAGTAATGGTGCCTGGTTATAGAGTTAATTCTCTCCGTTTTACCGCTTTAGGCTGTACAAAGGCGCCACTACTTTCTCTTGTAGACCTTAGAAGCGTACAGTTGTGGTATTAACGTGCTTTAAAACTCTTTTAGTCATAAATCAGCGCTTCAAGGTTCCATTTAAGAGCCTAAATCATAACTATTTTAGGGATCCGTCCGTGGAACTCAAAACGTCGGTAATTTTTTTTAATAATGAAGAAATTTATTTCATATCTACCTAACCAAAAACATCTAGGTTGTTGTTTGATAAAATTTCTAAAATTTATTTCTTATAGCGTTATTATAACGCTATAAGAAACTCTTATACCGGCTTTTACCGTACAAGTACTCAACAATCCCCAATTGTCGCGCTTTTAGCGCATAAATATAGTTATAGTACTCTGCTGTGAATATGGCGCTACAATAGTTGTAATTGACGCTATTACAGATCTTAAGAATCTATAGAAAGCCTCTTTACCACTTAAAGTGTTTCAAAAGAAACTTATAACACCTTCCAAACACTCATACCTTCAAAAGTCCTCTTATAGATCTTCTTGTGCTATAAAAGATGTTTATAACTCTGACTTACCTCTGAAGCCCGTACAATAGCGCTACAAGACGTCACGGATTATGATTGCTATTGTAGAGCTACTATACCACCTTCCTGTAGAATTACTGTATAATACGATACTGTACAGCCTAAGGATAAATAAGAAGCCCTTAAACAGCTGCTATAACGCAAAATTGCTGTACAAAGTCTGCTTATGCAGCTTCTGTGCTAGTTGGGTATAACTGGCATATCTTTTATGCAATAATAACATTAGGTTGATAAGAACAATCTCAATACACTATATTGAGTATGTTCTTTTCTTTTTACAGGTCATCTCAAAATTCCTCTGGAGAAGTATATTGAAAGCATTGTTGAAACCAAATTGGTCCGGATTACTAAGCGTGTAGGTGTAGTTAAAGCTCGACTCCGTGGGTTGAAGCACGTGAATGAGTCTATCGTCGTATTTTTGGATAGCCACTGTGAATGTGCCCATGGTATGTATACGTAACCATTTTATAACATGGATTTACCCAATGTTGCAGGTTCTTGTTGCACTTTTTAGTCGTAATACAGACTTGTAGTCTAGGGCAGTGCCACGCCACACAATCCGGCGCCGTCTCCCTCGTACTATTTTATTTATTTATTTATTGAGTAAAATTAGAATCACCAAGACAGGAAAACCACTTATAATCGTGACCAAAATCGCATGAAAATGGGCACAGACAAGATAATTAAATCGTGCCTAGGTTTATATCTTTTAACTAAGTTCAAAAGTCTAGTCTAGTCTAGAAAAGGATCCCAATCCAATCGCTGTTTTTTCTAGGTTGGCTAGAACCTCTACTAGATCGCGTGGCCACCGACAACACCATCGTCGCCAGCCCTGTGGTAGATCACATTCACGACAATACCTTCGAGTACTTGTCTCAACACAACCACTACCTCAGAATTGGAGGCTTTTCCTGGGATCTAAAATTCAAATGGATATCAATACCAGAATCAGTAAAAGGGAAAAGGAACTATTCAGAGCCTGTTAAGACGCCAACTATTTCGGGTGGACTATTTGCTATCAATTTAAAGTTCTTTCAACATTTGCGGTTGTATGACGATGGGTTGGCAATGTGGGGTGCGGAGAACTTGGAGCTGTCGTTCAAGGCTTGGATGTGCGGTGGGTCTTTGGAAATCGTGCCGTGTTCGCATGTGGGGCATGTATTTAGGGACAAGTTCCCGTATGACATGCATCCGGGAATTATAAAAAGGAACAATTTGAGATTGGCTGAGGTGGGTTGGGTATATTATTTTATTTTGAGCAGTTCAGAGTCGTAGCACATTTCCGCCGCAAATAATAGCAGCGAAACTGCAGTATACTTGTAAGTTCTACGATATGAGAAATAGGTGCGAAACAAATGTTCTAACGCATAGTATTCACTATGATTCTCATTCTTTCCCGCGTGATTCGGCCGAACTGTTTGGACATCTGCTTATCTCCGTGTTTCGTCTACCATTGATTCAATACCGAATTAGATATGCCGCTCCGCTGCTATGATTTCGCGGCGAAGATGTGCAACCTTTCCTATGGTATGTTGTGAATGTTATAAAATCTACCCACAAAAGTCGGCGGGCCACCGACAAGTTATCAAAGCATTTTATTAGAGCATTGAAATATCGCACCAACCCCACCGAGCTGTTCCACCTACTCTTGTGAGTAGAATACGTTACATCCGAACCGTCTTTGTTAAGTTACAAAAATATCTTAACCGAAATCAATTTCTTTTCATTGAAATACAACTTATTTTATTTCAAGGTATGGATGGACGACTTTGCAAAATACTATTACGCAAGAATCGGATATCACAAAGGTGATTTCGGTGACGTATCTGAGAGGAAGAACATAAGAAAAAAACTAAAATGTAAATCATTTGAATGGTATTTGAAGAACGTTTACCCACAGTTGACTGTACCTGATGTTCACGTTGCAAATGGGCAGGTGAGAAACGGAATTTAAAAGAAACCCCATGCCTTCTGATTTATTTACTTAGCATCGGCCATGTGGCAGTCATGTCTAAGTGCTTATTTTGTAAACCTAAAGAAAGAAAGTTACTCAATCTGAATCTGAATCATGTGGCAGCTTAGAATTTGCACCAACTCAGAAGGGCGGGTAGCAGCGTCTACTGTTGTTTGTTTGTTTGTTTGAATTGAATAGGCTCCGAAACTACTGGACCGATTTGAAAAATTATTTCATCATAAGAATCCTAAATTTTCCGTTGCGAACATGGGCTATATAATATTTTTAAAAAATTTAGGGTTCCACATGAAAATTATATAATATTTGTTTGTTAAATACCCTAGCGAAGCCGGGGCGAACCGCTAGTAAGCTATATTTTTAATACATCTATGTATATTGTAATCTAATTTTAAGATATAGCTGTTTATGGTACCTTCATATTAAATTAAATTATATATTCTTATATTTGGCTACATATTTCTTGTTTTCAGATAATAAGCCTAAGTGCCTATGGACTGTGCCTTGATGCTGCAACCCAGATTAATAACAGAAATGTTAAATTGCGTCCATGCCACGGTCTTGGAGGAAATCAGGTAACTTGTTATGTGATAGGTGTAACTTAGAACCGGTTAACTATTATCTTACACAGTAATGTTATTAGCTCAATGTATAACCAGTTAAATAAGCATTATCCCGCTTTAAGTTTTGTATCTGAATTCATCGGACCCCAGACATTTTGTGTGATAGCTAAACAATATGAAAATGGTGATGGTCGTCAAATTCTGTTAATGTAAATAAGTTTGACGTACTTTATTTCAGTTCTGGTTTTATTCAAGACACGGAGAAATAGGTCGAGACGAGTACTGCTTGGAATATGTTTTTAAAGATCTAAAACTACTCCCATGTAGAAAGAAAGAAATATGGCTGTATGATGACACGGTAAATCTAAATTTAAAGATTAATTATTCTTTCTTTAAAGTAAAATACTGACGTTGTATGGGACTGCCATAATAGTAATAGTCATAATAGTTAAGCCTTCCCTGTCTTTGTAAGGTAAATGTGTTCATGAGTGCAGACAAAGAACTATAGTCCTCTTCTAGCCATAGGGAGTTCCCCTTCGGCTAGGCGGAATGATGTTAAGGGCATTACCAGATGCTGGATACGGCAAGTTAAAAATACAGCTATGGCGTTCATTAGGAGTGGCCACTTTCAGTAAGGCCTCCCTAGCATGGCTGTTGATGACGTAACAGTCATTTTATGCGCATAGAAATAGGATTTCGCGTAAACAGGAGCGGGAAGAGCATACCGTTTTGAAAAGCGTAAACGCACAAATCAACATGATTGTTTATTGAATGAAAATAACGCAATAAATAAAAAACTGGCTTATAGAAACAAATAATTTGTAATTGCCTAATAGGACTCCAAAAAGTGTGTTCACGATAGTAGGAAATAAAATAAATTAGAATTTTATATTATTGAAGATTTTTGCCTAGGGATCCTGAAATGAAATCTGAACCTGAAATCACATTGTTGACTGATGATCAACCTGCCTTTAACAAGAACAACAAATAAAAGTTTTATAAAACCATTGAAATTAGATTATCGTTTATTTTATCGTAGATAGACAATTATTTGTTGTTGTGATTTTGTAGTTTGTTCTTTTTTTTCAGACAAGAAATATTGTACACTCTAACACAAAGTACTGCTTGACCGTGCAAAAATACAATGTAACATTGGAAGCATGTTTGAAACCTAGCTATCAAAAATGGGCCATAGAAAACTTCGAGACCAAGAAAATGTCGCCTAAACTACAGAAGTACTTGCATTTATATCAGAAATACGGAGACACTTTGATGGAACGATACTGATTTTTTGCTTCGTCTTCTTTCTGTATACATTTTTGCTTGTTCTTATCAGAGGCATATTTTTAGACATTTTTATTTTAGGGACAGCCGAAAGCAACTTTTCTGATTCGGACTTGCCCAGGTAGCCGAGTAAACCGAATTTATTCAGATATTCTCATTTTTATTATGAATAGTCAGAATTTGTTTCATTTCGATTCCTTCGGCACCTTTGGCGGGTTCTGTTTGGATAAAATGTTTGTTCAAGTTATTAAATCCTTGAGAAACCATTTCCTGGCGATGTTTATCAGATTCAGTTTTATTCATTTATTTCTTATAGGCAATGCATTTAAGAAAGTCTCAGAATCGTGTTCAAATAAAGTTTAATTTTATAAAAAACGTTATAAACTATGTATATACTATCATGTTTTATTTCAACCTGCCTGATTGCCAATAAAAACAAAGGCAATTTTACGATCATACAATATCTTCAACTTTCAGGAAGATCACCTTGCGCCGTTGCAATAAAGTTCGGAACCAAGTGAATCATTTCACCAAAATACTCAAAACTTGAATTTGCAGGAATTCAAATGTACAAAATATGCTTTTTGCTGACCACAACGTTGTCAACATTGTCAACTGTGGTCGGTCCCTATGTGGTCAGCTGCCTTTGAAACGGATTGCGGGCTTTGAGGTGGTAAAAAGATTACGGCAATGAACCGTGTTTGAGGTTTTGTAGACTGTTCCGCTTTGGCCTGTAGGTACTGATTTAAACCCTAAAAAATACAATAATCACAGGTGATGTATATTCCTAATTCCTATACTTCAGTATTATAGTAAAACAATACTATTTACTAAATATGAAACTATCTAGCTGTTGTCATTTTTTGTTCTATTGGGCTATTTCCATATATGATGATGAAAATACAAAACCCCCAAGATAAACTTTGCTTACATTTTTTTAATTCTTATTTGCATAGAAGTAACATGTTATTCCATAATTATCTCTCATAAATACCAGCAACAAAATAAAAAACATTACAAAATTAATTTTATTCCTTCATCATTGTTTCTTTAAATGGGGTTCAACAATGAGCACTTTTCAACCCAAATAAAGGCCGACCATAATTTACTCAGGTTGTTTAATTTAACAAATGGTTCCTTTTTCCAATCATTTGTAGTAACTGGGTGGAGATAAGGGTAATTTTACACGAGGGATGAACTCAATCCATTTTATGAGATTGTCAAATAAATTGCCATGGTAAACAGTAAAAATTTTCCTTCTCTTTGCATTTTTCATGCAGTATGTAAAGCCTAGTGTATTGTAGGTTACCTGTAGGCCGAATCAGATTCATAATGCAGTGTCTCAAGTTATTGTGCTGGGTAAAATATTTAATTTTTTTAACTGGTTAGGTATTAAAACAGGCTTGAATTAACTATTTTTTTTTATCGAAGTACCCTTCGTATAAAATTTACACAACACAAAGATAATTAAGATATTACAAATACTATTTCTTAAGCAAATCAGAACTAGTATTTACAATTGAAACAATAGAGGTAACTGCAAACTGTTGCAAACAATCAACAGGTAGCTCAACTGATCCATATCAATGCCATTAAAGAATTAAGTAGGTGCCATCAACGTCGTCAATGGAAAATTAGCCTAATACTAGGATGTTTTCCATTAAATAAAACAGATAGCTACTGGTTCCGATAACCGCAAAGGGGATGAATCTTCCCCTCCACCAACTAGGGGTAGCTTTGTAAAAACTTAGCTTGCCTGCTTAGCTTTTAGTTTGATTTGATTTACTACGGTTGATGGAATAAAATATCAATTACTAAGTTACCTGTATGAATTTACTTTAAAACTTTTTTAACTCTATTTCTAAATCTAAGCTGGAAACAGAAGCCAGAGTTACCAAAATGCTGGCAGCATTGATAGATTGGATGGCAATGCTAATCCATTGATCGAAATGAAAGCCAGTTCATTATTAGTTTTGATATAAATAAAGAATAAAAAGTATTTAACGTGTGTCAATTAAGTTCAAATTATACAACAGTAAAATAAAATTTCACGGCTTTTATATAAATGAAAATTACAACATTTTGGTACTGCGACCGTGTGGGTTTTCCATTAGCTTAATTAACTCAAAACCCAGGTGGATTAGCATGAAGAAATGTAAAAATGCTTATTACGTCATACTTCCTTAACGTTCACGTTTTCAAATTTAAACTCTATATCTTCGAGATAAAACATAAAACATGTAAATTAAAGGTTCAACTTTCAGGGCACGATGCTAGGGCCATTTTTCTTCATCCTTTCCTTCAATATGTTGCGGGTTGTGGCTCCATCTATCTTCTATGC
This sequence comes from Eupithecia pulchellata, assembly GCA_963931895.1. Lineage (NCBI taxonomy): Eukaryota > Metazoa > Arthropoda > Insecta > Lepidoptera > Geometridae > Eupithecia > Eupithecia pulchellata. The sequence continues at coordinate 9,492,120 of OZ007533.1, read as the reverse complement.
GGGCCATTATGTAAATCAGTTTGGGAGATGGACAAATAGGGGAATTTTCGGATTGAATAAAAGTTATATGCAATCAACCTATTACTAAGTAAATGGAAAACATTCCTTTCGGCAAACAAGAGTTTTTTCTTTATGTCGGTAGTTTTTATATTACATGTTTTGTCTTTCACAAATCCAAGGATTCTGACATAAATAACGATTTAAAACTACAAAATTGCATATAAAGCACATTCGTTGTCAGAATCTATGAAAGCTACCTTCTTGTTTAAGAAATGATACTTCTGACTTTTACCTTGGATTCATGGATTACTTTGTTTCAAGCACAATTGGCCTTTTTGAAACATTCATTTTGTGCACCATTGTTTCATTGTTTGTTTAATAACAAGGTAAAAACAGTTTTGGCGCAAGAAAATACTGTGAGCGTCTATATCTCTGTATTTCTCACTCACGAGAAAACCATTATCAACATCAACAACATCAACATCACCAGCCTATAATAGTCCACTGCTGGACATATGCCTCCCCTAATGAGCGCCATAGATGGCATCATTATTTGGGGGTTATTGCCCATAATCCCCACGCTGGGCATGCGGGTTGGGGATCGCAGTTCAGTGTAGTTGTTCTGCAGAAGGCGCTGCTGCCCGCCCCCCGGTGTGTTTCCCTTAGTCGCCTCTTACGACACCCACGGGAAGAGTTGGGGTGGTGAAATTCTATGCCGGCACCACACGGCTTGCAATTATCATTCAGCTCCTAAACCATCTCGTAGCGGTGTCATAGAACACTCTTAAGAACCTTGTTTGTGTTGGAAGAAGAAACGTACACGTGCGGTGTGGAACGTGCGATTGATCCTGAACAAGTCCCTCACAGGCATGTAACGTTGGCGATCTTTCAACACAAGCAAGGTTCGTAGATAACCCGCTAACATTAATCATGAATTCATCAAATAACGATAAAACAATCATTTTCGGGTACCTATTATCTATTTTATGTACTTTTTTTACTTTTTTTGAAAAATATCTGACTAATTCATGTTAGCGAAGTGTTTCTGTGCCTTTTAAAACTATACATATTCATTATGAATGTTAGCGGGTTAACAACGAACCTATTTTGTACAACACCACCAGCGCACTAAGCGCTGTCAGCGCGTGCTTTGTGTGCGTTTTACCGTAGTGGGCGCGTACAAGCGATACGGGCGCGACGTGAGCCGCACTCACCCTGATGAAGTCATTCAGATGAAACGTTGGTGTCCTTCCAACATAAAATGGGTTCGTAGTTAACCCGCTAAAATGCATAGTAAAATCATCAAACTTCGATCGTTTCTATACTATGAATATTTTACTATCACATAAAGTTTAATTAATTTAGATGTCGATCCGAGTCTTCCATAAACCAACACATTGCTCTGGGTATTACTTACTGAAAAGAGCCATAAAAACACCATAAACTGGCGTTTTCACTCCCGAAGGGGAAATGTCATCGCAATATGATTATGCCTCGTTTTTTTAATGGACCACTGGGTTATGGGCTCGTTAAAGAATATTCAGATCTATTGCATCTGTGTTATGATAAATATGGAAGTGATGTTTGTTTAATAAATAAAACGTTTATTTTCTATCACAAAGCTGAAAATTTTCATCGACTAGAATTACAAATGCTATTGGTGGGAGAATAAATACAATAGGTAGGTAATTAAGTATAATAGGTAGGTACTTTATGTTTAGCCTTTTAATATCGAATGTGGACATAATTATATCTCGGTCGGCTATCATAGAGTCCGCGTCACATATAAGTACCCAATACCCATGTATGTGGGACACAATAGTTGTTATAGTTGGGAATTTCAGACTTTGAGTATTATGGGTGGGCGGTGTGATCCTGAGCGACGGCGTGATAAATTTTTGCATATGAAAATTTTTGACAAGTTCCAAGGGAATTAGAAGTAGTCGAAAATATTTTGTAGACAAGGGGTACTTAATTCTGACGCGAACTGTACGTGAAAATCGAACTGGGACAATGTCCCACTTCATGACTTTTGGCTTCTGTGCCTTATCTTGCTATGTTAAAAGTCTCTATCAAATAACTTTATTAGTCAATGACATTAAACTGAAAGAAAAAAAAATATTTATCCCAAAAATATTTTAGGATCTTCTTAGAGATTACCCCGAGTGCGACGGCTTACACACTATGATAACGAAAATCTTAGAATTGAATGAACCTTTAAAATAAAACCATGGTCAGGAGGTCAAAAGATTAAAATATATTGTATAGAAGATGCAACGGGTCTTGTATATGAGAACATATGTACCAGATCGATCATGATGAGGTATGATGGCGACATTGTGAAAAACTACTTGTAGATTCTGGATGTGGCAATTTTAAGATACTTAGGAAAGCATATGTGTAGCAGTGGAAAAGTTGTTGATGATAATAAAATGAACCACAACATTTTTTTCGAAAAACTCATTCACTACAATTACATAAGTTAAATGGTCCCGTTAGTGCATGCTCAAACGCGGCAACATTTAAATATCATTAATGCTTTGACGCAAAGGAAGGAATGCTATAGCTTAGTTTCCTATATCGTACAATGCTTCGAGGTCTACAGTTGTCGCTCATACGTGCAACCACACTGCCGCACAACACAATAATGATAATTTAAATATAGAATTAACCTCATTTAGATACATTTTAAAATTTTATACTTGGACGTGTGAGCACCAAGTCTTAATCCATGAAAACTGAACCGCTTAGATTTTAAAAGGACCTAACTTTGCAATGAGCAAGCAGCTTATAAACTTCTCAATTTATTTATAATCCACATAAATAAACCTAAACGACCAGTTTCCTTAGTCTCTCAATTAATATAGTGAGTATAGAAAAGCTTTAGCTTAGCAAGATTAATCGCTAAAGGCGGAAAACTTCAAGCGCTTATTATCAAGTACACTTCATTCTTTATGATCCGTTGTATCATTTTTCCTGATCAAAAGCTAAACAGGGTAACGTGGTATTTACCAATATAATATTTGGTTTTTGCGAGCTTGGCTCTACATAATCTAGAGCCAAGATAGCCAAGCTAATGATTAACCAGCAGTTAATCATTAACTGCTGGTTAAAACACTCTGATACGTAAACGCGTAGTGTGAATGCAAATGAACTGAAAATTGTCTAAGCATGAAGAAATAATCAACAATATTGACAGAAGGGTGTCAGAATTCTGTTTTCTTTTTGAGAAAAAACTTTGTAAAAAAATTATATCCGCAAATCAGCAAGCCAAACAACATGTACCGACCAATTCTGAGGCATTGGTGCGTAGAAAGAACGATAAAGTTTGTTTTTTTCTCCCTGTAATATTCAATCAAACTTTGCTTCTAACCTGCGAGAGTTTTATCACGAATCTAGAAATGTTTACGACTTCGGATCTTGGATACGACAGATCTCAACTTATAATGTCTGTCATTCTTTGGAATAGATAAGGTACCTGTATTGTGTTTTATAGCTGAAACTAATCATAAAGTTGAGGAATTTTGTAACGAATTCTCTTTCATAATCACAGGGACTGTCAAATGAAACATCTGATGAGGCGCGCTGGTGGTATCAACCTCCTTCAAATACCTAACCTTATTTTTTATCGGTCAGTTGTTGCGTATTCTGCTCTCACCATAGTCAGGTCAATTTTATCATAGTCATCACTTCATATTTTTATATGCTGATCGGTAAACAATATGAAAGAAAAAAATACTAAAAGAAAACTTGTTTATAACAAAATTATCAAAAAGACCTGTCTTCCACAGCCCACAAGGTTAGTTCTACTTTCTTTGACGGTTAATTACGATGTTTTCATTCGTATATCATATAATTTATTGTACTCCAGAAAATAAAATACGCTACCTATAATCAACAGATTGATAGTTCAATCGAACCACGTCAAATCTCGCCCTAAATATTCCCATATCAAATGATAGAAGGGAAAAATAGCTCCATCATAAGGGTCTCTTCGTAGCTTGTTGCGAAGAGTTAAGGGCCTATATCGAAGGGATGTATGGGTCCCTAGAGGTTGAACTTTTATAAAAGATTCAACAATCCCCTGATAACCCGATTACGGTATTGTGCGGACATTTATTTTTCTCGTTCAAGTTTTTCACAAATACTTTAGACATAGTTTTTTATAAAGTATTGCTTTTGACGACCACTGTGGCGCGGTGGGCGAAGGTCCGACTGCGACGCAGGAGGTTGCGGGTTCGATTCCCGCCTCAGGACAAATATTTGTACGATCTGCAGATATTTGTTCAGGGGTTCTGGTCGTTTTCTATGTATAATAAAAAATATCTATATATTTAATAATATTGTATTACGTATATCAGTCAGCTAGTACCCATAACACAAGCTCTGCTTAGCTTGGGGCTAGATGATGCTGTGTGGATTGTCCGGCATTATTATTATATTATTGCTGATGACTTTTGGTGTTGGAAAAAATATAATAATCCAGTAAGACGTGGTTGTCTCATAATTGCATACAAACGCAATAAATACCATGCGGTCGTTTTGCGAATCAGGAAAATAATTCTAGACACATGTCACTCAGCATCAAAAAGCAGGTAAGTAAGCAGAACGTAAGTTATTAGAAAAAAATCCAAAATAGATCGAACAAAAACCTTTATTCCTCTTTGGAAATCCAACCTCCTATCTCTTCAGGGGAAACTAGCCTTAAAACAAAACAAAAACCTTTGTTCTGAACTGCTCCAACACGAAATTTAATCGAGAGCTTACTTAGCGTTGAATAAACACATTAGTGATACGATACTAATTAGCGAACGGTGAAACGTGATCCGTACCCGATTCTGAGGCATGATCATCAGCGTACACACTGGTCCAAAGAGATAAGTTCTCTAAGTCAGCGCCATATTGGCCTGTGAATTAGGTTTCTTCCATACTTTCATATATATTGTTACCTTCAGGTGAGATTGAGGTTAAACGAAGATCTATTGACGATAGAAAAAGTTGTCAGCTTGCTACATCAAGCATCCGCCTGCAGTCTTTTTTAGGGCTTCATCCCACTTGCCCAGAGGGTAACTAAATACATACATAGCTCGCTAACACCCTATTAATTACAATCAAATAACAGAAACAAATTAGTACTTCTATTAACAATTGAAACAATTGTGTTAGCTGCAGACTAATGCAAACAATCTACAGGCTCAAATTGTACACGTAGACTTGCGGCCATTTCAGGCTCGATTTGGGGCAAAGTGTTTGTACGATAAATATTATAATACAAGTACAAATACAAATGCATTGTACACCAGAAGAATAACATAACAAAAGACATTCCATAAAACTAGCACAATGGACGGCCTTATCGCTTAGAAGCGATCTCATTCAGACAACCTGAAAGGCAGGAGGAGTACCAAATAAAATTAAAAAAAATATATTACATTATTTTCATATCATGAATACAAAAAAGAAAACAAATAAATATAACTAATACGTAACCAAATATGTAAGTTTATAGACGAATATTTATAATATACTACTTAGATACATAAGTACATAAATATAGTAAGTATATTCAATTTTCAGACAGGAAAAGCTCCTTGACACGAGCTTTAAAAACTGGTAAGGAAACTGATTTTCTTATGTACATATATCATAAAAAATATCTACCTACAAGTATGTAGTATAATGTATTGAGTATTCAGTTATAGCCCCAAGCACTGCTTAGTTTGGATTTGGTTATTAATATACAATTTTTTATGATTTAATTAGGTCTGGTTGGAATTCGTCTGAATTAACTAATTCGTTGCCTCAAAGTCGATGCCCTAACGATCAACATTGTTACTGAAATGAGTATGTTTTGCAAACAAAACTGAGTTTAAAATAGCAGCAGAACAGACGAAGAGAAGCAGGCTATAAAATACTAACAGTGAACAGGGAAACTCAAAATACAGTGCGCGATTCTATCATCAACATCAACAACATCACCAGCCTATAATAGTCCACTGCTGGACCTAGGTCTTCTAATGAGCGCCATAGATGACATCATTATGTGGGGGTTGCCCATAATCCCCACGCTGGGCATGCGGGTTGGGGATCGCAGTTCGGCATTTCGGTTGATTCTATCATAACTCTGATAATTTCTAAATGAAAACCTGCTAAAGGCCCATTTCAATGAATTCATAAAATATTCCGAGTTTTAAAACCTTGGCGAGGTTTGAGGTAATTAGACCATTCTCGTGTAAAATATACAGTTAAATAAATTAAGTGAAAAGTTTTCCTTACAAATTGCCCTCTTTGCTCGAATGGTCGGTGGTAAGACGATTTGCTTGTTTTGTGGAAGAAATCATTTCTGTTACCAAGAAAGACGTTATTAATTGATCATAGGAAATCAATATCTTACGTAAACTTGCACTACTTTTTTTTTATTTCTTTTAATAAATAAGCCTGATTCTAAGTTTTCTCTGATTGTAATTATTACTTACAAATCATGGATCCATTATGTTGCCGATAAAAAAGCTTTTATTTTGGGATAGTTTATTATATATTATATTCAATATCAATACTAGTCAGAAGCGTCCCCAAGACGCTGGCTACATTGCCAGGCTGTATGGCAATGCACTACGCCAGGTACTCACCTTACAGTAAAATTATAGTATTGTGTTTGTTATTCTTATGACAAATTATTTTGTATTTTATCAACTTAGATAGTTCTTTAATATTTCCACTTTGGCGATCAGCGTTTTGGATAGACAGAGAGGCGGGATTCTTAAACGGGCTCGACAATCTTCTGCTAAACGGTGACATGATGAGGTCCTCATAGCCAGATTTTGACTAGGCGGCCATACATAACTAGCCATGTGCTTAGGACTCAAAGCTCACAAACACTGGTCCTCAACCTATCCATTATTTTCATAATAAGTATAAATAAATACACACAGCATCATCTAGACCCAAGCTTATCAGTGCTACTCTTATGGGTTCTAGATGACTAATATATCTACGAAAACGACCAGAGCACCCGGAACAAATACGTGAAAACATAATCACTACAGAGTTCGTCATAATCTGATTCTCGTGGGACGGCAGATCTACACGCCCAGCGTGAGATATGATTAAATAATCAGGGGTCAAAATAACGACACACGTACTATAGACTATAACTACAAGGCCATCTAGACCTGCGTGATCCACCGTCGGCCACATCTTCACTTTCTATCCGGTGAGATCGTGGTCAAACGGAGGTTTATCAGTTATAAAAAAAAAACGTGTCAGCCAAGCTTAGATAGCAGTTACGCTTATTTTTCTATATCACCAAGGTGGTAAACAAGCATGCTTTTGCACAAGATACACAATTGAGGTAACAAAGTACCGTACCCTTTCTAACCGTAGTTGCTACGCGAAAAAACGCTGGAATGACCTACGAGATTTTAAAAACCATGTCATTTCTCTCCAAATACGAAAAAGCAGCCAAAATAAATAATTCTATTTTTCATTCCGAAAAATGGATAACACGATTCCCAGCGTCGCGGGTCGTACGTCAAATATAACACATCGTTTTTCACCGGTATCGTAACGGGGGACCTATCGGAATGACGAGATTAATTTATCATGTAACAAGTGTGTTTTTGTCGAAATATAGTGTTTTTAATGGTCGTGATTGATTGCAAATGTTGGGTAGACTTTAACCAGGGAAAGGAGAAATATATTTTTTACCTTACAACATCGGAGAGATTCTGTTTGTAATTAGAAATCTGAGTGCAAAAGGCAAAAGTGCATTTTGTCCGCTAACGTGGAAAGAGTTTTTAAAATTCGAACCTTTCTATTCCATAGTTTTCTATAACGCTAGAGGACCGCAAGTCTGCTGAAATTGCATTAAATACTTAGTCAGGTGCGAACCTCATTTCTTTGAATAATCGCACTGGCCAGCCTCAGGTGGCAGCACTGGAATAAATGAAAAACATAAAAAATTAACTATCAATATCACCAATTGCATTTATTAATTTGTAAAATGATAAGCGTTTTATTTGCTGAAAAATTGTGTATTTAAATCGACACCAAAGAATAACTTTACTGCTGTGTGGTATGCAACGTATGGCGATACGTTGCCACACTGAATTCTGTAACCGCTATTTGTGTTGCATTTTTAGTGGGAAACGGGTGCGAAGTGTTTACTATTACAAAATTTTCACTTTTATTTTACGGTAGAAGTAAGCTTCGAATCCTATCTTTCAGAGAAACTCTTTTCTCCTTTCTCTGTAATAAGACTCATTGCCTATCCTAGTTCATTTATAGCAAGCCTTTATGTTCAGCTGGCCACTTGAAATCATCCTATGTGCGCTACATCAACATCATAGAAACCTCCGATTACATTCATTTTACGACTACAGGCCACTTCCTACTCTAAACATCTCCACTAATATTATAAATGGGAAAGATTTGTATTGTGTGTATGTCTGTAATGAAGAAACTCCAAAACTACTGTGCCGATTTCAAAAATACTTTACCTTAAGGTACATTCACCCTGAGCAACATAAGCTATATGTGTGATCCTTATTAAAACTTTGTAACGTAACCGGTAGGTAAAAAAATGCATGAACGTACGTCGGCTTACTGCGAAAACCGATTAAGTGCACTTTTTGGCTGAATTGACTTAAAAATGCAGTTATACTTATTTTTTTCCGCTCTATCGACTGGTAAAACCGAATAAGCGCTACGACCATAGCTGCCAGAGTTAGTTAGTTTGAATACCTTATAAACACCGTAATAAAAATAAAATTATACTAGTAATACATCATAACGTATACATAATGCAAGAATCTAATTAATATTAGACAGGTAAAGTAGTTTAAATAGGATTACGCGTTTTGACATGTAGTAAGTTTCATAAAAAGCATTGCATGATTTCAGAAAGAAAGTATTAAAGGCATTTACAATCATACAAATCTAAGTTTATGATCCTCACTTGTACAGTTAAAATCGTATAAGGACATTTAATTCGTTTTACCGCTTGTCAATTTTGTTCTATGTTCTACAATTCTTCTACAGCAAAAACCTTATAAATACATATAAGTGGTTTTAAATGTATCACGATGGATGGAAAGAGAAGCGCCGCCCCACCCGCGAATCATCTCCGTGCGAGGTGAATTGTACTTTATTGCGTCGTCGTTTGAGTCGCTATTTATCTTTAGGTTTTCACAGTGTTTTATTATTGTTTAAGAATTGTGTGTCGTTTATTAAAATAATAGTTTGTGAATGCTGGGTACTACGAGTAAAATGGAATTCAGAGGAAAACGATTGGTATCTTTGATAAAAAAATAGACCCGAAGCAGTATGGTATGACATTTTGTTATTATGTTTGTTTCTTAACAGTAAGTGTATAGTTAGAATTGACATTATCTCGCCGGATATTAAGCGACAATGAGGTTTGAATGATTTGGATCAAAGATCTTATAAGTAGGCACTTTATTAATTTCGTTTATAGCATAAAAAGTTCGAAAACATTTTTCAAATGAGAGCAGTATTTGTGATTTTCTTTTGTTTTTACCACTCTGTATTTCATCAGCATCCCCATCAATCTATAGTAGTCCACGGGTAGACATAGGTTTCCCCTAATGAGCGGCATAGCGCCCTGTCTCTGTGTCTGTGTGTGCCTCTGTATTTGACACGTATCTACTTATTAGTACACAATTTAGGTATTCCTTTATTTATATTTATTTAAGGACGTATCATAGAAAAATCTTTGTGTAATTGAGATTTAATTTTTAGATGATTTGAATTCAAGACCTAGTACTTCAAAACAAGGATGCAATAGTCCGACATCGTACAGTTACTGTTCTTCAATCTTAAGCGAATCTAGAGAGAAAATAGCTGTGGAAATGGAGCGTATATTATTTGACAGTGATGACTGTACCTACAGGATCCCACTTACGACCCCGAATCCAATACACACTGATTCAACCAGAAGTTTTATTTGAAGAATTGTCAAGTAGAAAGGCAAGATAGGGATTTTTTACCATTTTATGGAGATAATACTGATTATACTGATGAAGCAGTTTCAGATCATGATGCTCAAGCAAATTCAGAGGCAACAAGCAGGAATATAAGAGGGAAAACACGCGTGAAGAATACTGTGCCTCAAGCTAATCCTACTCTTGTACAATTGAAGCAACTTTATTATAAACCTTTACCCATAAGCGAAGCCAGAAAAAGGATCTCCTCGGTTTATGCCACAAAAAAAATATTCTAGGAGAATACCGTGGGGATGGTACCTACTCATCATTGCCAACTCATTCTGAAGCAGATCGTTTACCCGGCCCTGCTGTAGACGAAGAGTCATCAGCTGAAGAATGAACGAACTTACCTTATTATTTACCTTTATTATTAAGTTTATTCACCACAAGAGATTTTAGATCGCCATACCTTCTTAAAATAATATTATTAGCTTCAGATTTCTACTTAATTAAATTTCTTTATGTTCATAAATTAATCATTTCTTTTATTCAGTGATAGTTAAATGAATCAAACCGAAATCAAGTTTATTTCAATCTACTGTTAATGTAAAGCTAAAAAGTTTTGTTTATTTTACAGTCTCAGCTCTAGAACGGCTGGACTAAGTGTGACGTGACTTTCACTGAAATATAGCTGACTTAATCTGAAATAACGTAGGCTATTTTATTTTCTCCATTTCTTACGGGAACAGAAACTATGTGAGGAAAACTGCGGGGCGCTGCTACTTCATTCATAGTTTTGTATGTACGAATAACATTCATTTTCAAAAAAGTCTACAGTTAAAACCAGGTAAATAAAGCAAAACAGGGTTTTTTGAAGTCAATTTTCAAAAATTTTTGATTTCCGATACTGATTTTGACATAAATACATACAACAATTACCTGAGTGCTAAAATCAGCTTTCTAGTGTGAATAAAATAGAAGATAGGGCATATTTTCTAATTACAGGTAAAACCAAATAAATGCATCACCCTCTGAACATTAACGTTAATTTTATAGATTTTTTCTTTAACATTACTATAACATAGGAATATATTTAATAGACAGATAATAGCTGCATCACCTTGTATAACTTATTCCACACTTGTTAAGTTTTAAGGTGGTAAAATGTTATCTCAAACTTTAAAATGCGATTTACTCCATATGACGTAGAGTGCACTTAATCGGTTTTCGCAGTAAGCCGACGGTATAATATCTTTAAAAAACTTCTCGATACCATTTGTCCAACTATTATCGTCTTGTCACAATTACCACCCGTGCGAAGCAGGGATGGGCCGCTAGTCTTTTATAAAAGACCAATTAATAGCATCGAGTTCAATATCTTAAATTTCAATGAATATCTACCCTAAAATGAGAGCATTGAATAGAAAACTTAAAACGACTTATAACAGTAATAAATTGAACTAAGTTTAAGTTTAAATGAAGGTTACCCTCAACCTTCGAGCCCATGGAATGATATGGGTTCAAAATGAGCTGTCTAGAGCCCAAACTCTTGCATTCTATGACATAATTATTAAGTTTGAACCCTTTGGAACCCCTAAGGAGATGGTAACACATTTGATTTCAGGAGTTGAACTTTGAAATAAGGGTAATAGGGATATTTTAGAAAGTCGGTACCAATTTGGGAGCTTGGAAAGCGAAGTAAGCGTACTTTACGTACCTTACTTAATAAGTCACGTAGTTACGTTCTATGGGAGTAGGTTATCAATGTAAAATCCGAGTAGGTATAAGCTGGATAACAAAATAACAACGTAAAGAGCACAAATAAACCTTCACCAGGATAAATAGCTTCGTTACCGTGATTTATAATATCGTGTATTGAGTAAAGAAAATAAAGAAATGTTTTTTATGAATAATATCTACCTATTCGCGCGCGAGAGGTTCTGATTATGGATAAAGTGATACAATTTTTATCTGAGACTATGAAATTGCTGAGTTTTATTTGTTTATTCAGTAGTAAGCAACATCTTACCTTCGTATATACTAAATTATGAAGAAGAAAGTTTTTATTGTTTGTACAGTGTAAAAACGACGATAAATATCCGTTCATTACTAATCATTATTTTTATTGTTTGTTGGTCTGTTTGGATTAAATAGACTCAGAAACTACTGCATCAATATGAAACATTCTTCGACCACTAGAATCCTACATTCTTGATGAATATAGGCTATACAATATTTTCAAAAAAGTTGAAAACTAATGGAAGACACGAGTGGATGAAGGTGTTATGCAACATAAACAAAAAATGGAGAAAAATTGCATTTAAGGTTTTTTAGGTGTAGAAATTATAGTGTTTGAGTTATGATGCTGAGATTTACAAAAATTATAGGTAATTATGTATTCACTTGTATATTAATACTATTTGAAAAAAAAAATACATATAAGTGGGTCATTTATACAAAAAAACGTACATAGCAGCATTCACAAACATGTTAGTCGTGTAAATAAAACAAGAATAGTGTATGAACGTGTTTTATACACTAAAAGTTCACTTAAAATTAAAATATAATAATTTTTTTTAGTATATTTTCGTAGAAATAACGATATTCCGCCTTAACAAATTTCAGTTGTTCCTTAATATCATCTTTTTTCTCCGTTTTTATCGTGCCATAGTTATCTGTAACCCGTTCTATAAGAAAATCATCTGGTCTAGAGTTTCTTTTTAGTAGGTATATCCACTTTTTTAGAGGTTGTCATCATATCATAGGTCTCTTTATTTAGATACGAACCAAATTCTTCCACGTATCTAACGAATACCATCTCTGAAATTGACTTTGGCCGTATTAATATCTTTAACAAGGTTTTATATTGAAGAAAACCGCAATCAAATCGGATTATCCGTTTAGGAGCTACGGTGCCACAGACAGACACAGATACACAGCCACACACAGATACATAAACACGTAAAACTTAGAACACCGCTCTTTTTGCGTCAGGGGTAAAAAAAATAGTTTCGAAACAAAACACTTACTTACAAATTTCTCCATAAATTTTGAGGTTATTTACTTTATTCTCTTGAACACTTTTATTTATAATGTCATTTTCACTTTGTTTTAATATAACATCTACTAACCATTTTCTTTCCTCGAGACATTTTTGTCAAACCGTTTTAGCAAAAGCATTCAGAAAAATATTTTACTTACTTCATTAATTTTTTTATCAAGACTGACCGTTAATATTTGCATAAAACTTTCGTAAATAAACAAGTTGAAATATTAATGAAGGTGTTATGAACAGAACATGACACCTTTCATCCATATTAAAAAAACCGTTTTGTCTATTTTGATAAGTTAAATCACGGATGAAGGAGCTATGTACGCATAACACTTTCTTCCATTACATTATTTTGTGATGTATTATTGAAGTCGGGTGTTAAGTGCCCATAACACTTTCTTCCACTAAGAAGATTAGCTTTTTGTGTACATAACCCCTTTATCCATTATTTTTCTCATCGTTCAGCTTAAAAGTATGAAATCTGAAGGTGCCACGACTTTTGTAGTGACTTAAATACCTCATTGACGATGAAAAAGCAAAAATTCAAAAAATGCGACATAACACCTTCATCCACTCATGTCTTTACTCAACGTGTATAATGTGTGTGTGTACAAATTTAAAATTTTGAAATGTTTTGTGAAATACCTTTGTGAAGCTGGGGTGGTCCGCTAGTAGTTAAAAGTTATATACCATATTATGAGTATTTAGTTTATAATAGTCATCGTAAGCAACGACGTAGGACTAAGCAGAAAATCTTCTGTTTTGAATTAAACTTCACTTGAACACAGTTGCAGAATCTGTTTAGGGATTTAATTCTAAGGCACCCAATAGGTTGTTGCAACCAAACTTCTCGACAAAGATCTCAACTTTTAACCCCAACAGCCTCAGACTTTTTGTTTAAATTAATTTAGTCGAAGTAAATTACAAAAGTTAAGGAAGTAAACTCACCATCGCTATCTCAAATGTGAGAAATGAATACGAAATTTCTTTTTGCAGGGGTCCCTGAGGAAATTCTTTTTGAATATTTTATAAGCGTTGAATGTAAATGGGAAAATGGGGCTTTCGTGCGAGTCACATGTGGGGAAATATAAATGCTTATTTACGAAGACGGGAAATGAAAACTTTTATTTAAATTATTTACGCTGATATAAATCTTGTGTTTTATTGTCCTGATTATTTTGGACCATCTGATTTTTTTTTCAGAGAGGTACCATTACAAGCTATCGTATTTACATTAAACAATTTAATACCTTAAAATAACGATAGCAGTTGGCGTAAATCATGCAAGTTTTCTGAACTTTTTGCCCTGCCAAAATCATGGTAAGTAAAATACCGTAGTAAATGTCGTAGTGCTCTACAAGCTATTTGATCCATTGATCTTCAGACGACGTAAAATTAAACTAATAAAAGTCTTTAGATCTGAAGTACCAAAGTTTTCCCATTTTGCCTTCTTTAACCCATTTCGAGGGTTCCACAAGATGGTTTTCACTTGTATTGTTCTTTAGATGGTCAAGTGTTCCTAATATATCGTATGGTTTCCTAGATGTCTGGGAAAATATCTGGAAAAAGGTTGTCCACCTATTTTTACTTTTTCTATCATTGTAATATTTGATAAAACGGCCAAAGTCGAAAGGAAAGAGAGATATTAAAATATTATGTGTTTTGAATCTAGTAGTTAACCTTGGCTTCCTCGGTCTCCCGCTTTTCCATATATCTATAATTATATTATTATAATTACGGTTACGACTGGTATTGATATGGATCAGTTGAGCTACCTGTTGACTGTTTGCAACAGTCAGCAGTTAGCTTGCAATTGTTCCAATTGCAAATATGAGTTCAAATTTGATTGTGTAATTAAGTATAATAGGGGAGAAGGAGGCACATTAGGACACTTTTCACATAATAGATCCAATTTTTTTTGTTTTTAAGTTTTTTTTTTGCTTTTTATACAGTAAAACCTATATTTGTATTTTACCTTTAGAAAACAATAATAAATTAATCATATTTATCGAGTAGAATAAGTAAAATTTTAATTTTAGTAAGACATTGACAATGTCCCAAACTGCCCCCCTTGGGGGGTAGTTTGGGACGCTACTGGGGCAGTTTAGGACTTGTGATTTAAATGGCCATAATAGTATTGGAAACTGTTTTTATTTTTCAGACCTGCTTATTATTATTAAAATGTATTGGTTAGGAACTTTAGATTCTTCAATTATCACAATAAAATTCGTACATGAGATCAATCAAACTTACAAACTATGTAAAATGCAATCAGTCAAACATGGAATCATTAAACGTTTTGATCATTATTGTCATTTCTTATTAGGATAAATTACCAGAGTTTAAATCTTGAAAAATGCCAAGATGTCCAATATTGATATCGTCCACTTATCCTCTTTTTCGGGACAGAAAAAAATATTGAACCGAGCCTTTTTTTTCATAAAATTAACTGTCAGTGTATTTTCAATGTTTTCTTCTCTAAGCTACAAAAGCCAAAGCTCTCCCCATATTTCTTGACGCGCATTGTACTAAGTAAAAATCCCCAGGTTTTATGAGTTCCATTCTCAATTCTGGCGCTTTGTCCATAGTGATGTCTTCTTCGTCAGTTAAGGCACAGTTAGTGTCACTGTGAACAGAGTACCTAAGTGCTAAATCACAGACGGGTGGCAGAGATGCACTGTTTTACCTCTTTTTTTTATAGTTTCGAACCATTTTTGCATCGGTGTTAAGCAACTGAAATAAATGAAAACTTTTAGTATTACCAAAGGGGCACATTAGGACATGTCCTAAAGTGCCCCCTAATATGTGCCCTAACCTACCCCAAGGTGCCATTTAAAAAACTTTGTGTCATAAAACTATTTTTATTTATTTTGAAACCAATATGTTTGGCTCTATCCATGCATAGATACCCAAACTTATTAGAAACTATTAAAAACATATAATTTGTGCTCACAATGAGCAAATAAACACTTACGTAGTCCAGATAAAAAATTTACACCAGCCACAGAAAATCCCGACCTGCTAATAAGTCAGTTTGACAGCTGTCAGCGTGGCAAATGACATGTGATGCTTTGTAGTAGTAGTGTTGGCGTACCAAAAATGCGATTAATGCAAAAAAAAAATCTATGGTTTTAGAGAAATCTCCAATGTCCAAAGGTGCCCCTGTCCTAAGCTACCTCCTTCTCCCCTACTAATTATAATTGTTAATACATTTTTTTTTATAAGTTTCTTTGAAAATTTTGGTGTTGATGGCGTTTATAGGATTATTATACTAGGATTATTCCTAAAAAATAAAAATGCAAAATGAAACTCCTATTCAAAATAAAAATAGAAATAAAAATAAAGCCGTACGAAAAGTCATTACAAAGCATTTCTAAAAAGTGTCTTGCCCGCGTACTATGCTCTATCATAAAACCTAGCATCTAGAATTTCTGCTCTAATTTGCATTTTAAACTTTACTGTAGTGGGATAAGGTACCAAGTCTATTTAGCTTTTGCCCGTATCTTCATCTCTAACATGATGAACGAGAAGATCTGCTTTATCCAAGCACGGTACAAACAATCATTTGTTACAATGAAATGTAACAGAGCTGACATAGTGCTCTGTAAACAGCTGTCACAATATGCTTGCTTGTAAGTGCTGGAAATGACTCGAACTTGAAAAATATTTGTGGACTGGCTAATGACGCTATAAATCTGCAAATACTTTTGCCTGTTTCATTTTCATCATAATTTTTATGTACTGCTGACGTGGTCTAAATGCTGTAACCGAGTCAAAATTAATGGGAATTGTGGGTACTTTTTATTAATGAATATGCAATTATGGGATGATGATGATGAATTTTCATGATGGTTGTTTTCATTTTGATAAACCGACAGCCGATAGCAAAATAAGTTATGTCCTCAAGCTCCATGAATATTTCTGACTGTATGTAGTTTATCTTATTACTAGCTTTTACCCGCTACCTCCGCGTGTCCCTGTACTCTCCCACGCGTACATGAAACCAGGATAAAAAGTATTCTATGTCCGTCTCCTGGTTCTTAACTACCTCCTTACCAATTCCGCCAAATTGGCTCAGCCGTTACTGAGTTATAAAAAGCGTTAATAACACGATTTTCTTTTAAATAAATAGATTTTTATTATTATCACCCAGCTCTTTAAAAAAGACTGTTGTGAAGTGGATAAGGCAGCGTTGTTATTAATGCTATCTTCAAAGTTTCAGGATAGTGTCAGTTTTAGTTATGCCTGTCTTTGTGGAACACAATACCGGACGTTTTGGCAAACTAATGCCTTTGAGATAGTACCTTGGTCTTTAGTACCTACTTACTTGATGTTACTATCGCGTACTTAATAAAACTAGGTGTAAACTATGCTATCTTAGGTATTTTGGGCACGCGATGAAAAGGCAAACCCTGCAACTTCGTGGTAATTGGCTTTGCGTCACTTAATAACTGCAGGTTGTCAGTAATCTAGATAGATTTTTGACAACGTGTGGTTTAATGAGAGTGAAGGTAACAACTGGTTTCAGAGATAACCAGCCTCCCTGTCCTCCTCAAATTCTCCTTGGAGGAAGCTACAATTTAGATACTTGAGTCAAAATGGCCTAACATTCCAAATTTGTCACCCTGCGAAACTCCAGTCTCCAAAAATATTTAGTAAATCTTTCTGAATTATTTAGTTAATTTAAGTTGGTCGCACTTTGTTAACTTTTACAATTTTCCTCTTGGATTTTAGATAGGTAGGTAGATAAGATGTAATCGTGATGTCACGAGCTAAGTTAAATGGAAAAGTTTCGGGATTGGATTGAACAATAAGCGAAAATTTGTCCCGCTTCAAAATGTTGGGATAAAATGACAAAAACCCACGTATTCTCATTTTGGGATTCGTTAATAGTGCTTTTATCCCCCTTTATAGTGCTTTTATCCCCCCTTCTTAAAAAAAGTTTTATCTGTCTTACCGTTCAGGCCCTTTAACATCATCTCGCATTATTCGTGTCAGTCTCGCAATAGCTGCCACACTGACACGCTGGTGATCGACGGATGATGTCATTTATTTATATACAGAGTTTTAGGGAAACTTACATCTAGGTATTTATATAATACAGGGTCTAGTATGAAGTTTCCGCAGATATGTACTTCTATAGAAACTAATTGAACTATGACGGGGCCCACGCCCTGTACCAGAGACATATTCCAGTGCAAGGTGACCGAACTTACCAACGGTTTCACCACATTGGCAATGGTGTGCAACCAGGCAACATAACCTAAACGCGATGTGGCCACCTGAAAAGAGCACCTGAACTCAGAACATAAAATCAAAGTCCTCATTCCCACTCGGAAACGGCGAGTCCACGAACGCCCGATGTGCTGGTAAACGTGTTAATAAGTTTTTTCCGTACCACACATATTATAGCGACGCTCCCCCTAGCTCTAAGAATACAGAATTTTAGGCCGAGTGTCAGATCAGGCTATTTTCCACGCCACTAATGCTTCATTTCCAAAGATATACTTATTAATTGAAACCTTACGGTGCTTTGTATAACCTTAAATTTAATCCATCTGAATCCCTGAAGCCCTATCTACATTTCGACCATCTGTGTATTTCGGCCGTTTTATGTAGGTACTACTTCCTAGAACAGCAAAATGTTAGCACTTAATAAGTGTTACCTATGAAATTACTCGTATAAAGTTTTCGAGGGGTAGTGAGGATGGTAGGTAGGCAATATCAAGTAACTACAACTAAAACTTTTGGTAAATAGCAGCTCAAAGTACCTTGTTTACTGTCAATTGGCTTACATTGGACGTTCCTAGAAATTTCCGAATTGTGTTAATTTATTTATGAATTTAAATAGGAGCGGGAAATACTGAAATAAAGAAAAAGCGGGAACTAACTTTTTGAAATAGTTAATCCTAAAAGGGGATCATGAATTAATAACGTAGATTAGATCTAAAAGCGTACCTACTGTATAGTTATTCTGTGTAAAAGCTTAAATTTCTGTAAAACTTTATAATGCAATCAACCTTAGCGGATGTCACGGCAAGCTAATTAAAAATTTCATCAATTTATCTCTTGGCAACATAATTTCAATTTTCAGAATAAATTATAATCTGCATTTAATATTATTTGTTCTGAAAATAATCTCAACTGCTTCGGTTGTGACTACTGATTCATATTTCTTTTTATTCGTTGGTTTTAATTTCTTGGTCATTAAAGTAACCTTTTTTAATATTAAAAGAAATAATAATAATAACTATTTGACGTCTTAAAGTAAATATTTATTTAAATGTACGAAGATATTATCATCACTCTCCGTGCTTGGATCTTTTATTCACTCTTAACATGTCAAATGTTTGAGAAGGACCTAACTTTCATAAACATATTCCAAGAAATTCCTATGATAAAATAAAAACATTTATAAAGAAAATCCTCTGCCTTGTCGGTTTCATTCATTGTTCCACAGATTTTCCAGAACGAGGGTCAACAAAAAAGTTGTAAATCTTTTTCTCACAACCTAAGGCTTTTATTAAATGACCTTCAAGTATATTACAGGCCAAGCTAAAAGAAAGTTTTGTGGGTGAGATGAAAAGGGTGTATTATAGTAAGAATAAGGTCCTTTCAAGCTAGTTCGTGAATGTACAGAAGGCAAATAGATACCATTTATTTTGGTAATGAGTCTGATAATCAAGTTCCTTAACCAACTCCTGGCTTTTTGTGAAAATGAATGAAGGATAACACATTAAGAAACATAACGTTGTATTTAAATGTTATGTATGTATGTTGTTATTGTATATGATTATTTTTTCCTGTAAATATTCTTCTAGAGTAGAAAGGTTTAGGATTAGATATTCTTCTTGTTTTGTCTCTGTTGTAAAATAAATAAATTAAAAATAATATTAAATTAATATCTGATTTAATAATAAGCTAAGCTAAGGTTGATTCAGATTCAGATTCAATAACTTTAATTCTTTAGGCTTACAAAATAAGCACGTAGACAAGTCAAATTTCATACAGATAATTATTAAAAAAATAATAATAATTTGTTATTGATTTCTCTTCACTTCAATTTTTTGTCCACTAGTGGAAGAAGTAAAAAACAACCACTAGTACATTGATATGGTTTCAGAACACTTCCTAAATAATAGTCTTGACGGTTCGCTGCTGGTCTTGATGTCAAATCGCAAAGACGTTTCAATGCGTTAGCTATATCATCATGAACTTAAAAGCACCCTATAGCATAGCGCGATAATATTTAATATTTGATCAAAAACTTCAACTCTAATCGATAAAATTACCAACCTTATTTGGTAGGGATGGTAATCAGCTTTATTTTATGAATCTATGAGTTCTCAAATCAAAATTTGTATTGATTTTCGTATTATAAGTAAAGAATTCATTCCACACAGTTCGTGGATCAGAATATGCAGAAGTTATCTAATTCGAAGTAGCACGTACACTAGCGACCAACCGGACGTTTTGAAGCGACGGCTGCCGCTATTTCACCGCTAAACCTAATGTATTCGTATTTTTCTGTGTATGTATACCTATTGTATTCGTGTGCACGTAGGTTAAAAGAACATAATTCATACACATAGTTCACTTATACCAAGATGCATGAGAAACAAGACAAATAAAGACAGCATCATCTTCGAACACTCGGAACAAATATCTGCAGATCGTATATAATCGATCAATTATTTTCCTTCTGTGTGTCAAGACTGCAGTTACGTCCAAAATACTGAAATATTCACCCAATAAATGCCCCAAATGATTTGGGAAATCGTACTTTCTGTATACTACCTACTTTTAGCATTCATAAATTAGGCTACCACCGTTTTCGGTTAACCACAACGCTGCGGTTGGTTAACGTTGTTGTCAGTAGTCAAAATTTCAAACTTGCAAAGTAACATACAACAAGGTTGAAGTATGTCATCCACTGTTCACTAAAGCCAATGTGTGGTGAACATTTTCAAGTGTGCATGATCAAATTATAAAGTGACGAAAAAATCATTAAATAAACCTGCGAATATGATATTCAGGTAAAAATAGTTTTTTATTTGTATAGAGAATCAAACACAAATAGGTATTTATTTAAAAGTTTAAAAATAGCGTTGTTTTGAACTGAGTAGTTATTTTATTTTTCTACTTTACTACTACTCCCTGAGATAGATTGACAAAATCTTTATTAGACATTGCTCAAAGCAAAGGTAATAAATTAAAGTACAAACATAGCATAATTTATTTATTTATTTTAGGGGAAACATCGGTTCTTATTGTCTTAATAAATAAGGTGTTTAGCACTAAAGTGACCATTAATAGGTTCCCACAAGAAGATTATTATTGAGTGATAATATAGAAAACCTCTGCGATTACGATCTAAAAAGTACCTAAGGATGCGTAAAAAAAGTATGTATTCTGCAGTCAAAGAAGCAATAACCTCAGCGCCGTACGTACCTAGGAATGGCAAAATTGCTCGTCTGAAATGACCTTATCCTACAGATTATATCCATTGAAGCCGAGGTAAGCCTATAATCAATCACGACATGGATGAAAGCGATCTAATTTACTTTCCCTAACCCTTTTATAAGATTTCGATGGGACCCTTCAAATTATCTTCTTTGTCAGTTGGTACATATTTTATCAAATTCGTGGGTCAGCGGTCAAAGACGGGTTCGGTCATTTTTCATTTTCGACATATTTTCTTTGTGATTATAACCCTTTTTTTCTGATGATGATGACGATTATGTTCTCCTAGCTGAAATTCGGCAGCCATTCTTAGCAGTGACAAGCTATTTGTGCAGGACAAATTTAATATAGTGCACAAGGGTGTGCACAAACGTAGGTGAACTATCTATTCCCTCTATTATAATATAATATAAAGTCCTGCCAGTCGTGTCAGTCTGCAGTTCTGAAATCCTTTAGAGTCTTTTGTTTGACCTTTTCTCAAAGAAAATTTGATAGGTAATTAAATTAAGAAAATTAAGTATTGGGGACCACCCTAAAATAAATTAAATATCTAATATCCTTTTTGTAAATTGGTTCTTATGATTTTTGGGCGAAATTTAACACCAAAGTAACTTTGTTTCTGTTTAGCTTTTGCCTATGGTATTATTATTATCTTTGCAGGTCAAGTCCCATTGAGCGCTTAACTTTTGATGAGTGATTTTCATGCATGTACCAGTGATATTATCAAATATTACACTACTTTCTTCTTCTTTAGAATTACATGATATATTTGGTTAATTAAGCCGTGTGGTGCCGGCATAGAATTTCACCACCCCAACTAAGCCGTGTGGTGCCGGCATAGAATTTCACCACCCCAACTCTTCCCGTGGGTGTCGTAAGAGGCGACTAAGGGAAACACAGCAGCAGCGCCTTCTGCAGAACAACTACACCGAACTGCGATCCCCAACCCGCATGCCCAGCGTGGGGATTATGGGCAATAACTCCCAAATAATGATGCCATCTATGGCGCTCATTAGGGGAGGCCTATGTCCAGCAGTGGACTATTATAGGCTGGTGATGATGTTTGGTTAATTTGATTCACCAACATGCTGATAAGTGCTGTCTACCAGAAAACAAAATCAAACATAGTTAATAAAGATTAGTTTAATTTAGGTATTTGATAAATAATTTTTGTATTTTACCTACAATAGGAAATTTTTTACACATTTTTTAAGACATTTTTTTTTTAATTTAAACATTTCAGATACCTTACTTTATGATACTTTAAAATTTTATGGAAAGAAATGCCGATTATGACGTAATCCCCGATAAATAATTCCAAGGAACGAGGTGGTTTTAACCGCTCCATGTTATGTCTTCTCAACAACTTAAGGTAAATAAGCGCCAGAATTAACGATCATTGGTTATAATGCAGTTACGTATTTTTATATTCAAGGCATTCAAACAATAAAAATAATATATAAATAAATTTAGAAACAACAACGGAAATTTGAATTTAAGATAAAGTAAGAATAATTATTTGAAGTAAGAGTAACCACCTGGTCTCAGATAGTCTAGTTGTCTTGGTAGCAACTTTGTAAGGCCTATAAACCTTAAGGCTTCTTCAACTCTTTAGCATTGAGTTCATAGTCAATGCAAACATGCCTGTTTTAATTCTTCTACACGAAATTTTGTGTTCGGCCAATTGGTGCACTCTAATAAATAAATAAATATAAATATATATAATGTAAATAATGCCGGACAATGCACACAGCATCATCTAGCCCCAAGCTAAGCAGAGCTTGTGTTATGGGTACTAGATGACTGATATACATACATAATACAATATTATTACAACGAAATAGAGTAGCAATCACAAAAAAAAAAATCGAAACAGTCGATTGCGTATTTTGTAGAATTAGAATAAAGCCTTAGTTTTGTCTAAGGTAGATATTTTTTTTCATCATGTATCATCCTGAAAATGTGATGTAAATATCAAAATTTAACTATAAATATCTAGCAATTAGTAGCCGTTTGGTACCCACCGTTCGCAAATTGTTTTAGATATGCATTTTTTGCACAGCCTGACTTATTTTCCGTAAAAACAGGGTCATAGTGTGATCACGTCTCGGTCACGTAAGCTCAAGGAAGTCATTTGGCGACTCCCCACCGCGGCGGGGCCGGCGTGTGGAAAAAAGTACTTGGGTAATTCATTGCATCGTGAACGAGGCCGGGTAGACTTAATTCACCTGAAGTAAATCACCTGGATGAATTAAGGCGCATACAGCACCTAAACTAGCGCCACCACCTACTTTATGTTATTATTCTGTTTAACAAAGGAATTTTCAAAAATCCATCGTCCAGTTTGTGATACCTATCTTAAGCTTTTTTTTAATGCCTCTGTAATAGTTTTATTCTATTTAGTTTAGGAAGAGATACGAAAATATATTTTGGTGGCCACCAAGGGCAACTTCGTATCTCATAGTACCTAGCACCTGGGTGATCAAAGTACACCTTTCAATATAGCACCCAGTAATCTTAATTCACCTGGGTGCATTAAGTTCTACGCACGGTAGACTTGGTGCACCTAGGTGAACTAAACATTGACAAGGTTTTCGTTCAGGTGGGCTTATTGAAATTTCTGCTAGCGCTTCTGCGAAGTTAGGAAGCATTTCTGCAATTAAGAAGAAGACCAAGTGAGGGTAGTTACAAATAAAAGAGCTCACACTTCGCAAAGGCGATAGCTCCCGTACTCCAGCCATCCCGTGACCACGAGTTAACCTGTTGAAACGTCGCATAAAATACGTAAATCAAAGCGTTAAATACCCGTGAATATTTATAACAATATGTTAAGATCGCGTAAGCTAAAAAACCTTTTTGTAAAATGCTACATCGACTATCTAGAACTCACTTGAGTGGGGCCAGTTCTGGATTAATACCACATTAATACTGAAATTACTTTTTAAGTCTGTCACTGGGTAGCTTTATTTTATAGCAAGCGAAGATGGTAATGTAGAAAATGTAGCTATTAAATGTATGGAAACGGAAAGTTTAAGTTATACTATTATAAATTAACGAGTAATTTGACAGTGCAATGATCCAATTTCCTCCACTTTTTTCATCTCACATAAACGAAAGCGGCTTTCTCTTTGATATTGCAGTCTTTTCCCAACCCACGTCTTCCTTTTATTTTCCTTCAAGGTTTTTTCTTAAATAAATAATGCCGGACAATCCACACAGCATCATCTAGCCCCAAGCTAAGCCGAGATTGTGTTATGGGTACTAGATGACTGATATACATAATACAATATTATTACATATATAGATATTTTTTTATTATACATAGAAAACAACCAGAACGTCCTGAACAAATATCTGCAGATCGTACAAATATTTGACGGGAATCGAACCCGTAACCTTCTGCATTGCAGGCGGCCCTTCGCCCATCGCGCCACAGAGGTCGTCAATCTTCTTATGCAGTTGGCATGTCGTATAAGATGTCCAACCATTTTCTCTCTTTTGTTTTGAACGGTGTCCATCAAAAACCTTTTCTCCTCAACCCTTTGCGACCTCTATGACACGGTACTCCTGCGAAGCAGAGGTTGCAGGTTCGATTCCAGGACAAATGTTTGTACAATCTACAGATATTTGTTGTTGTTTTACAACCACAACACCCGGTGTTATATTTGTTTTCATTGAACAATATTTTTTATGAATGTTATATATTGTACTAAGTATTTCATGAAATACCCATAACACAAGCTATGCTTAGCTTTAAGCTAAATGATGCTTTGTGGATTATAAATAATTCATGTTTCACATTCTATTTGCATTGCATTTTTACTATATATTAGGTATTTACAATTGACACAGTTGAGTTTAATACAGATGACCTTTTTCAATGTAGTGAAAAAAGCCGGACTAAATAGTTTGTGAACTTCATACGAAACGTTATATTTGATTTTGCTCACGTAACGGCCAAATCCAGCCAGATTGGTTTACTGACAGTGAAAAATATAGTAGACTAACCTTTAGGACATTGAAACAAATTATTCTTAGTAGCGACTCCATTTTCTTTTTTTTTATGTGGACAGGTAAGTTATTACATGGTTGGTTTAGTTGGTTCAAATTCAGGTGTAAAAAACCACTTTAAAGTCAGCTAACAAAATCAAACATAACTTTTTAAATTTTTAAAAACTTTTTAAAATGAATATTTGAATGTATTAATAGAATTTTATTGAATTATTTGTTGACTTTAACAACAACTCACAATGATCTAAGCTTAAAAGCGAAAATACCTATTCAGGAACGGATTTTCCTTGGACGATGTAACATCAGACCGTACGTCGAAGATGACGTGTTTAAAAATTATAAAAATTTCCAATCGGTTACTGGGTTCAAGTCTAGTAGTTGGTACTGTAACCTCCATGCCTCAGAAAGCACATTAAGCAGTTACACTAACTTGCGCCTGACCTGCGTATCAGTCTTCTATCACATCGGACTATGAAAGTGAGAGAATAAAGACTTCAGCTGTGTTTATGCACTATAAATAATTGTCGTACGCACATTGCGGCTAACGGCATGACCGTTAAATTGGCTAGCATCATCAGCATCACTTTGAGGTAGATAGCTATAGGTTACTTCGGCAATGTATTCATGATTCAGCTTTTCTTACCCCAACCATGGCTGTCTCATTTCGTTTTCGTCAGGTATTAGGATCGATCTACGCCCACACAAGGTCTTATTGACAACGAACGCCTTCGAAAAAGACTTTTTGCGGATCCCATTGGGACTCGATAATCACGTACTTTGTTAACTTAGTGTTGTGTTAAATGTAAGAACTTTTTAAGTCAGTTTCTTGAGAGACAAACTGCTACTCAACGAAGATAATGAAATCTGATAATTTCGAAAAATATCCTTTTTAAAATTCTGTAGTTTACTTAGTAATATTATTATAAGTTTTCTAGGCAAAATTATTTTAAGTTGATTAAAATAAAGCTCCACAGTGTATGCTATGGCAAATCAGATCCTACCTAGCGCTGCGTAACGAACAGGGATTTTGGAAATTCATCATTAATACAAGTATATAAGCATCTTATAAATGAAACCGTGTGGTGACGGCATAATAAAGAATTTCACCACCCCAACTCATCCCGTGGGTGTCGTAAGAGGCGACTAAGGGAAACACACCGGGGGGCGGGCAGCAGCGCCCTCTGCAGAACTACTACACTAAACTGCGATCCCCAACCCGCATGCCCAGCGTGGGGATTATGGGCAATACCCCCAAATGACAAGAACCGCCACAAAATGGCCCCCAGTTCCCGGCCGCCTCGCTATTCCTGGCCATGGTAGCGGCCACGGTAACGGCGGGGCAGGGGGTGCTAGGAATCACCGGGCTACATTAGGCTACCACACCCCACACACACTGACCCTGGCAACGTTTAACGGACGCACTCTGAGGCTTGATCACCATCTAGCGCAGTTGGAAGTGGAGTTAGAGAACATTAAATGGCATGTTCTAGGGTTATGTGAAGTCCGTAGAGAGGGGGAGGACACCGTAATCCTAGACTCGGGCCATCTTCTCTACTTTCGTGAGGGTGATAAAACATCCCAGGGTGGCGTAGGTTTCCTCGTCAATAAGGCCCTCTCTAACAACGTCGAAGAAATCTCCAGTGTGTCGACCAGGGTAGCGTACCTGATCCTTCGGCTGTCTAAGCGCTACAGCTTGAAGGTCATTCAGGTTTACGCACCGACCTCGACACACTCGGATGATGAAGTGGAGGATATGTACGAAGACATATCCAAAGCCTTACATCACACCACCAAGGCTCACTTCAACGTTGTTATGGGGGACTTTAACGGCAAGGTGGGAACCCAGACTGGCAACGAATCCCGAATAGGCCCGCATGGTTTTGGTGTTCGAAATCACAGGGGACAAATGCTCGTCAACTTCCTTGAGAAAGAGGGGCTGTTCTTAATGAACTCTTTCTTTAAGAAACAGCCCCAAAGGAAGTGGACATGGCGGAGTCCCGATTCTGTGACAAAAAATGAGATCGACTTCATCATGACGGATAGCAAGCATATATTCAGAGATGTCTCAGTGATCAACAGGTTCAATACCGGATCTGATCACCGACTCCTTCGAGGCTCTCTGAATATAAATTTGAAGCTTGAAAGAAACCGTCTGGTGAAGTCCACGCTCCGACCGAACCCAATCCAAATCATGGCGGGCACCGAGAAGTTTCAGCAGCTTCTCGGGGATAGATTCGCTGCCTTGGAACCCACTGATGACGCTGACGAGACCCTACACAATCTGGTAGAAACGCTGAGGGACGAGGGCATCAAGTTTTGCAAAAAGCAGCGTACTGGTAAGAAGTCCAAACTCTCGGATGAGACTCTTGGGCTGATGACAAAAAGACGGGAAACCACCCAAGCGACTTCGTCAGAGAGGTCAGACCTGAACAAGCGAATTGCGAAGATGGTACGACGCGACCTTCGGAGCTCTAATACACGCCTCATTGAAGAGGCGATAGAGCGAAACCGAGGGTCCAAAGTATTCACTCAGCAGCTTGGAAGGAGCCACCTGACGAAGCTTTCAACGCACGACGGAAGGACCGTTTTGTCGAAGCCGGAGATATCGGCCGAGATAGAGGACTTTTATGGCCGTTTATACGCTGCACATGCTCCCCGTTCCCAACGAGACGACCACGATTCTAGAGCCACCTTGATACGCCACTATACCGACGAACTGCCAGACATCAGTCAAGACGAGATCGTGTTAGCTCTGAGGCAGCTTAAAAATGGAAAAGCCCCCGGTGAGGACGGAATAACATCAGAGCTTTTGAAAGCTGGAGGATACCCTGTTATACAGGAGTTACAGAGCCTCTTCAACGCCGTCCTTCACAGTGGGAGAACTCCAAAGGCGTGGAGTGGGAGTTTGGTGGTGCTCTTTTTTAAGAAGGGAGATAAAACCCTTCTTAAAAATTATAGACCCATCTCGCTCCTAAGTCACGTCTATAAGCTTTTCTCACGAGTTATATCGAACCGTCTCGCCAGGAGACTCGACGAGTTTCAGCCACCGGAGCAGGCTGGGTTTCGCGGAGGATATGGTACCATAGACCACATTCACACAGTGAGGCAGATTATACAGAAGTCCGAAGAGTATAATCAGCCCCTGTGTCTGGCTTTTGTGGACTATGAGAAGGCCTTTGACTCCGTTGAAACCTGGGCTGTTCTACAATCCTTACAGCGATGCCAAGTAGACTATCGTTATATCGAGGTGCTGAGATGTCTCTACGAAGCCGCTACGATGAGTGTCCGAGTACAGGACCAGCAGACTAAACCGATCCAACTGCGCAGAGGAGTGAGGCAGGGGGATGTCATATCCCCGAAACTGTTCACGAGCGCGTTGGAAGATATGTTTAAGACGCTGGACTGGAAAGACAAGGGCATCAACATAAACGGCGACTACATCTCACACCTGCGATTCGCTGATGACATAGTCTTAATGGCGGAGTCGCTAGAGGAGCTGAACCGGATGCTGGACAGTCTAGCTTCAGCCTCCCGATGTATCGGTCTTGGCATGAATTTGGATAAAACCAAAGTCATGATCAATGCCCACATTGATCCAAGACCGGTGATCGTACATGGCCACCTTCTCGAAATTGTTTCTGAGTACACTTACCTCGGGCAGATTTTGCAGTTGGGTAAAAACAATTTCGAGAAGGAAGCCAAGAGGAGGATCCAGCTAGGCTGGGCAGCGTTCGGAAAACTACGTCGAGTCTTCTCGTCATCCATACCGCAATGTTTGAAAACGAAAGTTTTTAATCAGTGCGTCCTACCAGTCATGACCTACGGAGCTGAGACGTGGACACTCACGATAGGGTTGGTCCACCAGTTCAAAGTCGCTCAGCGCGCTATGGAAAGAGCTATGCTCGGAGTTTCTCTGAAGGATAGGATTCGTAACGAATACATCCGACAGAGAACTAAAGTCATCGACATAGCTCAGAGAATTAGCCAACTGAAGTGGCAGTGGGCCGGCCATATTTCGCGAAGAACCGATAACCGCTGGGGTAAACGTGTTCTTGAGTGGAGACCGCGACTCGGTAAACGTAGTGTAGGACGCCCTCCGACCAGGTGGGATGACGATCTGCGAAAGACTGCTGGCAGATGCTGGATGCGACAAGCCGAAGACAGGGCGCTATGGCGCTCATTAGGGGAGGCCTATGTCCAACAGTGGACTAACATAGGCTGATGATGATGATGATGATGATGAAATGAAGATACTGGTACTGGTAGAAGATACTGATATGTTTACTGATAAGCATATCTATAGGTATATTTACCAAAGTTCAATTGCTTACATGATTGTTACTGATTCACGTAAAAACTACAGAACGGATCACGCTGAAAGCATACAATGTATGTACCTAGTTATATAGAAACTTGCCTCGTTTTATTTAAGATCTTCTAAAATAAATAGAGGCAGGTTTGTATACCTAAAAAAACGCATGCGAAAGCGGGAACAAGCTATTAATAGTGCAAAGTCATGTTACAATTTTGCTACGGCGTAGCAAACATCTACGTCGTAGCAAAATGCTACACTTCTTAAAATAGTTTAGGTACTAATTTCTAAACTATTTTAAGAAGTGCAGCATTTTGCTACGACCGACGACGCTGAGAAACAAAACACGAATGCAATCAGATTCTTACCAAATGAAATAAAACAAATGCAAAACGCTGGTGCATTTTGCATGAACCATCCGCGTAATGAGTTTTATCGTTCTATTCTAACTTTTTAAAATAGTTTAGAAATAATTTCTTCGAAGTGATAAACAGATACGAATGCAATCAGTAGGGCAAGCACAGGTTTTCTTGTCTAAGGTAGAATAGAGAAAAATTACGTCACTTTGTCATCGAATGCGTAAATTATTTGAAATTAATTTCTTCAACTTCTATAATGTATATACGCAATGTATGGCGATGCGATGCCATTATTGTCTATTCTTCCCAAGAGAACAATCCCCGTGCTTGGCCTACAGATTCTTACCAAATGAAATAAAACAAATGCAAAACGCTGGTGCATTTTGCATGAACCATCCGCGTAATGAGTTTTATCGTTCACGCGGGACGGTTTCATGCGTTCAGCGTGCATTGGTCGAACGCAAATTGGTGCGGTGCGGTCGAACGCGCTCTTTCACTGTAATCAGCTTGGTTATGTTGCTGATTGCATCCATTTGATGAAACTTCCAATGTGTATGTTTTCGATTCTGCAACTAGCGGTGCTCGCGGCTTCACCCGCGCGTAATTATAAATTTCATGTTTTTTTATAATATTTGCGTGAATTTCAATTTTTTTCTAAAATATAATTTTGTACTTATGGGCTTGACGGCAACCCTCTGCTAGTGAAAGTAACTTTAAAGTAGGTACAGCTTTTTAATGCAAAGAGACAGAAGAGAGAAATAAAAAAAATTGTTTTATTAATTTCCTTGTATTTTTTCTAGGCATGACGTAAAAGTTTTTTTAACACAACATAACTTGTTATTATTTATTTGTATTGATGGAATATTTGAACTCGGTTAGTTTGGACCGTTTATGGATTAATTTCAGAACGTTTTTGAATATTGTGACGGGCTGTTGAACATGGAAATTGATGTTGTTTGTTTGAGTTTGTTTCATTGACTGTTCGGAAGGTTCAGGCAAGGATTATTAGTTATATTATTTGTTTGGGTTCGGATACAAAGTTTCAAAATGCTGTAGTTCCCTTTGAGAGTCTAATTTACGATTTATTTTTATAAATATTACTATCCACATTGCACAGCACCATCTGGCCCAAAGCTAAGAGCTTGTAATAGTACTTGTGTAAGTACTAGATAACTTATATACGATAATATAATTTTTTACTTCGGCGGGACTTGAACCCGCGACCCTCCCTCAGTACAGGAATTCGCTAACCACTACACCACTAAATCAAGTACCCGACTAGTGGAAAATTTTTGGACTCTCTTCGGACTTCAGCGGCGTTAGCTTCACCTACAGGGGAAACATTGAAGTTTATCCAAACCTGTTCAAAGACTAAATTACATTTAGATCGTTTGACTGTTTTGCCTTTGCTTGTTCTAAGATTTTTGTAATTATATTGCATAAGCCCTCGCACTTGGGGTAAACTCTAGGAAATTAAATTAATATTTTTTATTATACATAGAGAACACCCTGAAATAATATCTGCACTTGTCCCGATGCGGGAACAGAACCCACATCTCATGCATCGTGTAGTTTAGTTAGAGTGGAACTTTGCCCGCTGCGCCACAGAGGTTCTTTAGCGTTCTTGTCAATAGAGAAAACAGCAAAGAAAACCACTTTTTGCATATAGGATCAATATGAAAAGAACCTCTTTTTAATATCCTACATTTATCTAAGTTCTACTTTTGTGTAAATCAGCCGTAATAAACCTATATCAATCGTTGTTTTTGAAGATATTTAAATTGAATATTTGAACGCAATGTACAGGAAAAGCCTTCAAAAGTAAACAAAGCACAAAGATAGAAGCATTTTTACAAAAAGCTTTACAAAACACCTAAATGTGCCACTAACCGCTGTCCAAAAACCAACGGGTTTTCTGTTAAATTAAAACCACACGCTGCTCTAAACGGATATTTTGCTACGGCATAGTTTTAAACATAAAATCGTGGGAAAAAAGCTTCATGTCGACCACTTACTGTAGTGACCAATTGTGCTTCAAAAAGCAGCTTCTGTTACGAGTGTTGGTCACTTTTTACTGTCACCGCAACAAATTATTGCGAGTAATCGAAACGGTCATGTTCGGTTACTCTGGATTATAAAAGGTAGACTTATGCGCGAAAAATTTTATAAAATCGACCAAATTAAGGGAAAAAATACCATGAAAATATTATATTTGTTTGAACCTCGCGATTATTAAATATTCTCTGCGTGAACATTGAAAAAGTATTTGCACGATCTTATATTCAAGTCATTCGTACAAAAACGTTTTCAAGTAAACTCAAACCGTCGGATAACCTAACTAGATAACTCAAGATCTTTTTTTCTACATCACCGCTCTAGCAAGGCGAAATCATTTTTAATTAAAGTTTAAATTAACAGCCTAGGGTGGACCGTTAGTGGCACTTGCCTTAATATACTGTCAGTTGTTATGAGTTCTGTTCTTAGTTTAAGCTAGTGCTGCAGATTTGTTCTGTATTCACTGGGGATAGATTTCTGACCACTCTCAAAACAAGATTCGTCAAGTGCGAGTATAACATTTTTGAGTGTGAGTTGTAAGTGTGGAATTTTTGTCGAACTTTTTCAAAATATTTAAAAAAGTATAAAATCTACCAAAATTTCAATAACTATTTTGGAATCTACAAATAAATACCTTTCATCAGATACCACTTTTGAGGTCTCATTTAAAATACTCGTATCGATTTCCAAATTTGTACAGAAAAATCTTCATTTTGATTTTTACTTTTCATTATTTTTTCTATAAATTAGTATAGGCGCACGAAATGTATTATTATATCACAATTCAAGTCACAGCTGCAGTTCTCAGTTTCTGAGATATTAAGGATTTAATACATAAAACAGAAAAAAGCGGTCGGTTTTGAAACCGATGACAAAACCCTAAAAAGGTTTTGAGAATTGCAGGTTATCTCTGATTTACATTCATAATTATGATGATAGTTTTCTGTGAAGAATGCAGAATTACAAATTATTTGGTAAAAGAGGTCCATACCATTTCATTTTTTTTTATGCTGAATTAAATAGGATTAATGTAAATCATGTATAACATCCTGGAGAAAAAGAGACTACAGTCAAAAGTATGCACCAAATAAATGATACTTTACCTAAAATAAATCAGCTGAATATTTTATTTAATGTAAACAATATTTCTTTAAAACAGTCACTAAGATAAACTTTTTATTTGACTTTATCCAAGTGAATTCCAAAACAGTAGCTTCATGTTCCACGTTCAAAAAATATAGCGACAAAAATGTTTCAATTTGTGAAAAGTTCAACAATAACCCATAACCCCCATGTTTATTTACGCCAATAAAGTTTACAGTAGGCAATTCTGGCATTTCCCTATCCTTGGGAAAATTGAAATTCGTATTTTCACCTTTTTCATCTATAACAAAGGGTGCCTTTCAGTATTCAGTTTGCGTTCCCCATTACCCTATCATACAAGTGACAGACAGGCGAAAGATAAGTACGTGACAAATATGTTTTAACGTTGTGTTGCCAACTGTTTGGAGTAACTTCGTTTTATGTGTAGAGGAAATTGTGATAGTGATGTTACATATTTCATAGATGTTGTTATTTGAAGCGATATTTTATTTTTATTTCCTATATAGGTACCTTGTTGTTATTACTTTATAAAATAGAGTTGCCAACTGTTTGGAGTAACTTAGTTTTATGCGAAATGGAATTTGTGACAGGTTACATAAATCTTAGATGTTGTTATTCGTTGAGATTATTTTCTTTTTATTTCTTCCATAGGTTTAATTTTGTTCCTACTGATATGAAATTAAGAAAATGAGATTTTTGCGATGTGATGATTGTCAAATGTAAAAATATAGAAGTATTTTTATAGTCGTGACTGTTGGTAAAAGTTGAACGAATAAAAAAAGCTTTTAACTATTTAAAAGTCATTCTTGCTAAAATTAATTATGATTCGAAAGCAAACATAAAAAACTTACGCACTATAGTATTATTACACTATTTGTAATATTACATATTATATATTACTGTGCTATTATAATTAGAAGTCCGTTTCTTATATTATTCTTAATCATTCGTTGTAGCAGGCATACACAGCTGTAGCGGTTCGCATCATTAACTGTCATCAAAAACAGTTTAGGATGACAGTTAATGATATGAACCGCCTTCAGCTGTGTATGCCTGCTCCAAGGATCTACAGTATTCTCAGTCTCTAGCTTTTCGTATCCACATTTTTCCAGCCACTTGGCTGATGTCATAATTCCATCTTTTGAATAGTCTCCCTGTTTTGACTGTTGGTTTCTTTATTAAAATAGTATAAGTTGCTTACTTGAATAAGAATTGGATTGAGAATGACGTCATCTCTTATGCTGTCTTGCTTATGATTCCGATCTCAGCGGAATAGCGTGCGAGATGTCATCCCCAATCCCGCTATTTAAGGACCCTGGAAATACCTAAAATTACTGTCGTAGTGAAGTGATGGTTAACATTCTGGCTGGACTTGGTCAGAATCGTAAAGTTAAACAAAAGTGTAGAGTAAATTAAATAAACAAATAAAAATTGTGTAAAATATACACATATAATGCGCATCAACATTGTCATACAGCGAGGCAGTCAGCGGGGACGCTTCCCACGGTATTGGTATGGAATAATCGAGCTACCTGTAGTTTGTTTGTCTGCAATTAATTCAATTGTAAATACTAGCTCTAGTTCAGTTATATAATTGTAATTTTCTTTGTTTCGAAAATTAATCAATCAAATTCTTTTAAAAACGGTAAGTCTCGATTTGTGATTATGTTGTGTGACAAAGTTTTAAATCAGGATGAATTAATTTGACTTTCCAGACTTACAGGTCAATATCAAAGTTTCTTAACTTTTAAAAGTTTCATAGTGTTGTTTGAGACTTAACAGGACGAATTCTTATTCTTATCAGAGGTGGAACGGCACTCCAGACTCCACGAAGTTTTATATGTATACACTTTTAAAGAGAAGTGCATTCGTAGACTTAAATAGGTCTCGGCAGGTGCATTCCCACCGAAGTTAATAGTTACGAAGAAATGCTTTTATGTCTCAGAATGTCTGAAATGTTGCTCAGTTGGGTTGTAATTTGCAATAACTCTATATCTTGCTCTCTAGATAAGTAATGATACATAACAGAATATAAAAATTAGAGTTCGTATAAACACTTACATATAATATCTATTCCCTTAATATCTCAGCCGTCGCCGTAGGCCAGTTCAGAATGCTGGCAGCGTTGCCACTCATAAAATAATCATTTATGTTTTTTTATAACATATTCTATAACATTCAGGTTTTTTTTTGTTTTAAGTTTTAAGATGCTTGATGTGGTATCCGTGCTTAGTACGGAAGAATGGAACGGTATTTATACATTTGCTTGCTCTGTCACTCTTTAGCTTCCCTCTCTTTCAAAAGCCTCCCAAAATATCAATATGTTGCTCTTGTAAGAGGAAATAAGTACTCCTACCAAATTACATTACTTTTTCTTAAGATGGCAACACGATGGCTCAAGATTGCTATGAGTGTCAACACATGGCGTTGACACTAATGGCAATATATAATAATGAAGTTAATAAATAATGCTGGATAATTCACACACCATCATCTACACTCAATGTAACCAGATGATGGTTTACTAAGAGGCCTTTTACAACTCGTCTCACTCAATCGAGCGTGCTGAACACTGTTGCAAACAATCTGCAGGTTAAGATCATCTGACCTATATCAATATCAGTCAAAACCGTCCCCAAATCGTTTGTTGCCTCGCTAAACGGCATGATGATGTGATACTAAAACATCAAAAAATCTAAAATACTATCACCATTCAGATTTACCCCAAACACTTATCAAATAATGTTTACAATGAAGGCACTACAAGCACATACTCGTAAATATCTTCGCCACCGCGAACACGCCCACTCCTATTGAACACCCACAACGCGACAGCACGGCATGTTGTACCACGTTCATTACTTACCGCAGTGAGGTGCCAGAATTCAGAAATAATTTCGGAGATTATGCCACGCTCGTACCCATTGTTCTATGCTGCAGCTAGTTTGCGATTTCAGTTTTGTTAAGTGATTAGATTTTAATATTCGTTTTGATGCAGCGTAACGAAGCATCCTAATTTAGGGAGGTGAGGTGATTGTCTTAGCAATTATTGCAATTTTATGTTATATATTAATAGGTGAAGTTATTATAAAGAGGAAGGATTTGATTGTTTGTTTGGATTGCTGCGACATTAGTCTATTGGACCGATTTGTAAAATTATTTCACCATTCCACATTATCCATGATGAATAAACTGTAGAATATTTTCAGAAAATTTAAGGATCCGTACAAAAACTTCAGTAATGTAACCCAATATGTATGTGTGTGTGTAAAAATTATATAATGTTTTAATTTGTTTAAAACTAATTTTGAAGCCAGAGCGGGAAGCTAGTGCTCTATAAAGCCTCTCCCCAACCCTAACATCGCGCGCGATCGCATCTCGATTCGCGCCGCTACAGCTTCCAATTCGCGCACGAACCATACGCACGCCTTACGAACTTTATCGCGGGACAAATAATTGACACGCTCTGCTAGAACGAAATTGATGCGATACCGCGACGAGTATGCTAATGCGGTCCACATTCGGTTCACGGCTTCGCGCTTGGAGTGCGGAGAGTCTTTATTGGAATAGGAAACAATATTCTATTTTCATAGCTTCCTAATTTCATTGTGCTTTTTACTAATTTAAATTAAATACATAGCATCAAAATAAATGATGACAATCGTTCCTCTTTCTTATAATTTGCAAAAGGTGTCTATTAGACAAATTTACCCAAATTCAAGAGTAATCACAAAATTCGAGAAAAACTTTTCATATAGCTAGTTCAGAGACGTACCCACTATTTGAAATGCACTCATAATCATCATCATCATCAACAACAGCCTATAATTAGTCCACGGCTGGACACGGGCCTCACCTGATGAGCGTCATAGATGACATTATACATCATTTAGGTATTGCCCATAATCCCCACGCTGGGCATGCAAAATGCACTCACGACAGGTGATCAACAACTGCATTGCGATGCAGTCCAGATATGTGTTTATTTCACTAAAACTTTGCATTAATAGACAAACTTAAATATGCTTTTGCAGTATCCCGTATTCATGCCGAAATTATAACGTTGCCGAGTTACGGCTGTGAAAAGCAAATTGGGTTTCACCTGAAACTTATTACGCAGTTTTGGTACAGAATAGTGTAATTCAGTTTATTTACGAATTCAAGCAAACCTACGTTTTGTTATTCTAACAAAGCGGGGAGGTTCAGATTAAAATATATAATTTACCGACTTATGGACTAATTTAGGTAGGCCTTTATTAATTATTACTAACAAATAAAATACAATTAAATAACCAAATTACTAGTATTTACAATTTAAACAATTGAGTTCTCTGTAGACAATTGCTAAAACTATCAACTGGACTAATATAAAGTTTTTTTTATATTGGCTTTAGAATATTTAGTAATGATATTTTAATACTTGTAAATAAAAGACATTGTATGCGGAAAATTTCCGCATTCAATGTATTAATTATGTTAATTTTCAATAAATGGAAATTATTAACATAAACCAAAAATTATTTAATAAACAGTTAAATAGAAAAATTTCGAAATACTAAAATACTGGTCATAACACAGAGAACAATAAGTACCTACATAGGTATAATATAAAAATAAAAATGCATTTTATATAGCTCCTCAATCGAGAAGATACAATCCTCCAAAAGGATCTTAATTCCACTTTTAGTGTGATAATTTATTTATTATGTTTAGACCCTAGGGTTGAAAAAAAATCACTTTCAACCCGCTCTTCAGGCAACTTCATACCTACTTTCCGAGTAAGAGTAATGAAAAGAATATTTTACACCTACTTCAACGTAATGTTTATAAGATAAGATAATAATTCTTTATTCTCGAAACATATGACTAAGACAAGATAAAATTAAAAAATTAAATGTTTATAGTAGTTTCTAAGAAATAAGAACTTCATAAACCTAGCTAAAGATAAAGTAAAAAACTGCCCACATGCAAGTTTCCCTCCTACCACCCAACACATCACACAAATGCCCTAATGCATCATTAATAGCCAGGGTTTTCTATCAGCAGCGAAGCGGGCATCAATATCGGCGTCTTTACTAGGCGATGTCGTAATTAATCTCAGTTTCGGCGGTAATCCGTCTTTAGCCGATAGCGCGACGGGGGTTCTGTGACCCAGATATTTATCTTGCCAGGTACGCTTTGGAGCCGTTCATGTGCTAACGGGGACTTATCAAATATTTTTTTAGGTCAGAAACTTGACTGCGCCTGGCACACTTTCTTGCCGTTTATGCCGTTACCCTAGTAGATAGGTAAACTAATCAAGAAGTACATTGCATTTTTACATCACACGTTTGTATTATTTGATGACCTATGTGACTGGGCAAGCAAATTCCGCCTGCGTCGCAAGAAGTTTCGGGTTCGTTCCCGGATTGGGACCAATGTTATAATATTTGTTTCGGGTGTTCTGGGTATTCGTATAATAAAGTATTTTCTATAGCATGGAAATGTGCCAATAGTATTATATCTGTCATCTATATCTATAACACAAGCTTGCTAAGCTTGGAGCTAGATGCTCCGTGGACTGTCCAGCAATATTTATTAAAGGCGAAAGCTTGTATTTTTTTAAGTATGTGTGTGATTGTAAATTCTTTACACTCAAATAGCAGAACGAAAACAGTCTCGTCCCGGCACTCGAACGAGGTGATCGCGTACGCATTACATTCCGAACGAGTGCGCCGTTTGCGCTGCCACGCCGGTCCACGGTATTTATACTAAGGACTCGGCCGGCTTTGGAAACAATGGACGACATGGAAGAGGAAGAGTTTGAAGATAGAAATAGTGACAGAATAGAACAATACGATTTACAAGAAAACTTAAAACTTTACGATGAAATGAAAAAGAGAGAGAGAGAAGAAGATAGAAGTGGATCGTGGACTTTGGTGCAAAATAAAGAGAAGAAAAGTAAGATGCAAACTGAATCTAATGCAAAGATGGAAGAAGATACGTTCCAAGTATATATTTCGTCAAGCGAGGAGATGCCCAAACAATTTACCTTAGCAAAATTATTTCAAAGAGAAGATGTTGCAGCCGACATCGCAAAGATTAGATACATAAACCCTTTCAAAATTCGATTAGACATGTTGAATGAGAGCAGCGTAAAAAAAATAGAAAATTCCAAAACACTTATCGAAAAAGGATGGAGAATACAACCAGCGATGGAGGTCAATTTGACGTACGGAGTTATCAAAGACGTAGACATTGATTTGACTGAAGAAGAGGTTTTCAATAGCATCTCATGCCCAGAGCCTGCGAGACTGGTTTCTGTGACTCGGCTAACTCGTCGAAAACCTGATGGTAGTGGTTGGATACCGAGTGAGTCAGTAAGGGTATGTTTCAAGGGATCTTTTCGACCAGTGGGCGTGACCGTGAACGATTTAAGAATATTAGTCCATCCCTACGTGTTCCCAGTATCACAATGTTCCCGATGTTGGAAATTCGGTCACCCTACCAAAAGATGCCCTACAGTAAAGATAATATGCCCAAAATGTAGTCAAAATCACGCTAACTGTGACACTATGAACTACAAATGCCCTAACTGTGGAGGTCGGCATATGGCGTTCTTGAGACGCTGTCCAG
Source organism: Eupithecia pulchellata (assembly GCA_963931895.1). Taxonomy (NCBI): domain Eukaryota; kingdom Metazoa; phylum Arthropoda; class Insecta; order Lepidoptera; family Geometridae; genus Eupithecia; species Eupithecia pulchellata. The sequence continues at coordinate 9,452,205 of OZ007533.1, read as the reverse complement.
TATACATTAAAGAAAGAACCATCAGAGAGATAATGTCCGAATATAACTGTACGTACCGACGCGCGCTAACTATTTATGTGCCCCCTGCCTACGAAGTCATACCAAGTACGAAACAGAGAGAATCATTTAATTTTGAACCTTTCGCAAATCCAGACAATTTTCCGCCTGTTAGACCTATAAAAACCTCTTCAGGTACTCGGGAAACACCTTCATTTGCGGAAATTATTACGCAAGCCGTTGTACATACGGAACCCAAGCAGAAAACATCACATCAGCCTTCGAAATCACAACAACAACCGAAAGAAGAAGAACTATTTGTGTTTGGTACAAAATTAACGAACAATAACAATACAAGTGACCAGAATCATACCACGAAACAGGAAAGGGAAATTAATTTTAGTGAACTATTGTCTAGACTGAAGGAAATAATTTTATGCAAAGGAGAAACAATAACAGAGAAGGTTCATAATGTAATTAAGTGCTGTGTACAATGGATTATTTTGGTGGTTGTTGAAAACATTTCGGATTGGCCGATATTAAGGCCATTATTGGACTTTTTAGGCCGATAGATGGATTCTAACAATCATCAAAGTTTTGTTACAATCAATATCATACAATGGAATGCGCGTAGTGTTCAACCTAAGTTAGAATCTCTTTGTCATTTACTACACCAAGAAAGGATTCACATTGCTGCGCTCAGCGAAACGTGGTTGTCACCCGATAATCAATTGAAGGTAAATGGTTATCATATATATCGTAAAGACAGATTAGATGCGCGTGGCGGGGGGGTAGCTTTATTGATACATAACACAATTAAATCCAGTTTAATAAATTACAACAGCATAAATACAGGCCTAGAAGTTTTAACAGTCAAGATCTATAACTGTGATCATATCAATTTTGTAACCACTTTATATTGCGCCCCATCTATACATACGAATCAGGCGGACTGGGAACATTTATTTAATTCATTACCTACAAAATCCATAATTTTAGGCGATTTTAATGGACATCATCCAATTTGGTCCCAAAGAAGTTCTTCACGAGGCATACAAATCCATAATGCTCTGCTAGAAAGTAGATTTATTTCCCTTAACGATAGCAATATACCTACACGTTTCAGATTAGTAGATAATTTCCTAGAAAAGTCATCACCGGATATTTCATTGGCTTCGTCTGACATTGCTATAAGGTTTAACTGGAGCACTATGAATGAGACTTTAGGTAGCGATCATATAATTATAAAATTAAGCACGTCCTTACAGAATCAATTTAGTAACACACGTCAACGCCGCAATTATAAAAAATCAGATTGGTGTTCGTACAAGGATTATTTAGAGACATTATTCAATGATTTTATTAGTAGAAATAACCCACAAAACATGTATGATAAATTTGTACAGTGTTTAAATTTGGCTGCCGATAAATACATTCCAAACGTAAAAATTAACGTCAATCCTACGAGTACATTCACTACCAAACCATATTGGAACTCAACGTTAAATAAAACGGTAGCTGAAAGACGGCTGGCCTTAACTATATTCAGACGCAATCCTACACCTCATAATTTAAGCATTTTACAAGAAAAAGTACGCAATGCACAGAAATTAATACGAAACGCTCGGAATGAGTCATGGCATGAATTCTGTTCTTCCTTGAATGCCTCTATTTCACAAAGCGAAATGTGGCGAAAAATGAAATGGTTCAAAGGTCAGAGCGTCCCCCGTGCTCATGTACCTAAAGAACATGCCAATAACCTTTTAAGTAGCTTAACACCTGACTATACTATTCCTTGCGACCCTTATTTTAATAATAACTGGACTAACTTAGACATACCATTTAGTAAACAAGAACTTGATCGCTGCCTACGATATAAAGATACGTCTCCAGGTAGTGACCAGATTTCATATTCCATGCTGTCTCATTTGCCCGATAATGGTAAAACAATATTACTTAATATGTATAATATGTTTTACTCACTTAGTTTTGTACCTACACAATGGCGGGATATCACTATACTACCTATACCTAAACCAGGACGGGAGGCTGGCTCGCCTAGTTCACTTCGCCCGATAGCGTTAATATCATGCTTGTGCAAAATATTTCATTGCATGTTAATTAAAAGGTTGGAATGGCTGGTTGAGAAAAATAAGATATTATCTGAAAATACAACAGGCTTTCGTCGATGTCGTTCAACTATAAACAATTTGTCATGTCTGGTATCAAGAATACAAACCGGTTTTTCACAGAATCAAATGACTATAGCAGCATTTATAGATATAGACAACGCCTATAATAACATCGACGTAAAGAGCTTGATAGTTACTATGCAACAACAAGGCATAAGCTCTAAACTATGCCAATATTTATGGAATTTTTTGAAACATAGGTCTTTGAGAATATATACAGATTCGGGACATTTAAGTAGAAATACATGTCGAGGTTTGATTCAAGGGGACCCGATTTCCCCACTACTTTTTAATATAGCGACCCATAATATCTGTATTAATATCCATGATGTGTACACGTCACAATACGCTGATGATTTTGTCTTATATCTAAATTGTAACAACCTACATGATGGCAGAGATAAACTTCAATCAGCGCTAAACCAGTTTGTTAAACTATTATTTAATTTAGGTTTAGAAGTTTCAGCTTTTAAAAGTAAAATTTGCATATTCAAGAGAGGTTATCGAAGAGATCAGGTTGATTTAAACATTAATGACAGAAAACTAGAAATTTTTGATAGGGTTAAATATATAGGGCTATGGCTAGATAGCTCCCTACGCTGGGCTAAACACATAAATGAGGTAACAGAAAGCAGTCAGAAATTGTTAAATATTTTCAAAGCATTAGCTGGGTCAGGTTGGGGAGTTCATCCTACCTACCTAAGACGTATCTATATATCCACTATTCGCAGTAAGTTGGATTATGCGAGCCTTTTATTTGGTAACAGCTGTAAGACACATCTCGGGAAACTTGATAAAATTCAAAATCAATGTATGCGTGTCGTCGGAGGTTTTATTAGAAGTACGGCAATACATGTGATGGAAAATGAATTACATTTACAACCATTACACATTCGTAGGTATTATTTGGCGGGTAAGTTTTGGCTTAAGAATAAATCATTAGCTGACAGTAAAAAAATTGAAATTTTAGAGAGCTTAGCCCAATATTGTGATAATTGTTATTGGAGAAACAAAAGTAAACCGTTACTAATTTTAGTACACAATAATCTGAAAAACATACCTATACATATCAGCACGCAATTAGAAATGTTTTCGCTCGACACCTGGGTCAGCAATGTGAATCTTTCGACAGTTGTAGTCCCTTACATTAGTGCCATTACTCAGGCAAAACATAGTTATAAGAAAAATGACTTAAAAGCTATATGTATCGATTTTTTGGATAATAATTATTCAGATTTCTATCAAATTTACACCGACGGATCTAAATCTGGGGATGTTAGTGGTTTAGCTATTTATGATCCTCAAATGCGTAGTTCCATTCAACTGAGTATAAATAGTAATATTTCGATAATGTACACCGAACTAATCGCTATTGCAGAGGCTATTTCTTACGTTAATTCTTTTGAAACTGGAAAGTTTATAATCTTGACCGACTCTAAAAGTGCCATATTGCATTTGGCTCGATGTACCTCGACCGTTCGAGGAACACCGATTGCCTACAGCATTTTGAAATCGCTATCTAAATTAACTGAAAGCCACAAAATTATAAAAATTCAGTGGATACCTTCTCATATCGGCATACCGGGTAATGAAGAAGTAGATCGCCTCGCTAATAATGCATTCGATGACGGTATACCTTTTAATTGTTTACCATTGTATACGGATCAACTGCACTTAGTCAAAGGCAGGAGTACAGAAATGTGGAAGGAATACTTTGACGAGAGATCTTTGACTAAGGGCATTTGGTACCGTACTATTCAGCAATCATTAACTAGTTCGCCGTGGTTTGCTGGGTCGTACTTATCTCGACAGGATATTGTGATGGCTTTTCGACTTCGGTCCGGGCACATCCCACTCAACAAGTTTGCATTTCTCATGGGTAAAGTTAACTCACCAAATTGCCAGGTATGTGATGTTCTGGAGGATGCATATCATGTCTTGGTGGAGTGTGTTCGGAACGAAGCCGAAAGAATGAACCTGCTACAAATGGGAATTGATTTGCGCGAGTTAGGAAAGTGTAATGACATTTTGGCCTATCCTCTCTCAGAGGAAGCCAAACTGTTATACAAATTAATTAAATCATGTTTAAAACGTAGGTTGTAAGAATAAGAATGTTAAATTAAGTATTTCAAACTATGAGGGTGACATGATCATTATGATCAAACCCTCTATAATAAATAAAGATTAAAAAAAAAAAATAGCAGAACGGGTTTGGATTAAATTGATTGTGAGGATAACTTACATCCAGAAAAATCTCAGGCTTTTTATAATTTCAGACAATAGCAGCGTGGGATTAACAAATAATTCACAGCATAGCATACATTAGCATTTAGAAGGGATTAGAAGTTTTGGTCGATTGTCAAAAGCTTCAGTTGTGGCCAGGATCATGCCAAAGATGACTGATAGCGTATTGACGTATTGACATTGTAAAATGCTATAATCAAACGTTATCCAGGTTTGAATATAGAATTTTACAATTACCGTAAAAAATACCAGACTAAGAGGAAAAGTACGAATCCGTAAGAGCTTTTGCATGTAAGAGCTCAAAAGCTCAAAAATATTCAGTAGTCAAAACGCTTTGATATCTGGAATATTTCAATGTATCAAACACCAATAATATCGGCTTAGAGAAACCTTTGAAAAAGAAACGGCAAATATTCGAACCTATTCATGAATAATATTCGAATCCGAAACAATGGCGACCTAAACGACTGAATATCTTGTATGAATGATTTTGATAGCAAGGGATATTTAAAAACAGTTACAGATCTGAGATTATTTTGGAACCAATTTTAAAGAGAACCCTTTTCAAAAATAAAACCCTTTTAAAATTCAATAGAGGACTTTCGTGAATTTACTCGTAAATGTCCGACTAGGATCGGTCACTTATGCCATTTTAATTTGACGTGACAGATGTTACCTGACACCAAAGCTCTTTTCAGCTTTTACGACGTAGGTATTATACATGTAGAAGAGAGAACATTTCAACACTGAATTTATTTTTCGCACCATTTGCACTGTATTAACAATTTTGTGAGGTCTTTGATTTAGTCGTTAGCCACCATTACGTAGGTTAGAAACTTGGTTAATTAACCGAGTTTGTATAAAGTAAAAAATAAAAAAAATATATTATGGCACCGTCTATAAAAAGTACTAGAACGTAGTGGTTTTATTCTCTTTGAAAAGTATAAATACTTACTTTGTGCGTGGTTTTATTACATTTTTGTAAGGACTGTACGACTGTCAGAAACTTAGATTCCCACAACATTTACAAGTGATTTAGTTCGTCCATATTGAGGTACTAGGATGGTATGACGGTGGCATGCGTGGCGGAGTAAGCAAGGAGCCTCGTACTCAGCCTCGTATGACGGTGGCATGCGCCGCGGAGCTAGCAAGGACTCTCGTAACATCGATCGGAACCTAACAATCACCACCATAAGATAAAGATTTTAAACTGATGAAGACACGTACATATACATTTCTTTAGATTATTTATAGCGCAACTTGAAGTGGCCTTTGTCAGTTTCCATTAAAACTTTCCGGACCTTACGAGCGCGATTATTCTTTTCAAACGCGCTTTGCTACATAGTTCAGTTACTAGTATTATGTTATCTGTGGTTACTAGTATTTGTGACCACAGATAACAATGTTCCGTCCACCAAAAGTGATCGAATGCCAAGAGGTCAAGAGTATATTTTTTAAATATTAAATTCAGAATAATTTTGTTGATAATGGTTTTTATATAAGAAAATAGAATTTTGATGCAGCTCTGGCGAAAGTTTTTGTTTCAGTAGAAAATATTTTTTTCCCTTGAAAGTTGGTATTACTACACGTCTAGCGAGTCGCGCAACATCGGCAAGAATTGCAAAACATGAATTTAATAGAATTGAAACAATTGAGCTAACTGCAGACTGTTGCAAACAAACTACAGGTAGCTCGACTAATACATATCTAAACCATAAATTAAAAATACATAATATGAAATATCACCTAAGAAGCACATTTTTTGTTAGGATTTTATGTAAAAAAGGAGTTCTGAACTCTGGAATTACGATCACGATAGGTAGTGAATATCTTTTAGTAATATTCTCCTTTTTACGATATTTTAGTTATACGCGTACTTTGGCGAGGAAATAAAAATCTTTAAAGCATTTTTATGTTTATTTATATTATACTGAGATTTTATGGTGCTTTGTGGTCTAGTTTGGTCTGAAAAGCTACGAGTCAAAGATTCTGAAAATTATGTATGCAACGACGTCATACTTCGCCTGAACATTCGTACGAATATTGACAAACTGTGGTTATAACACACAAGCTCATGAACTAGGTATGTTAGATTTGTCTACGCCTTGGGTTCTAACAGTTCTCACATATTTGTCTTAAAATTTATTATACTGTGGTTAACATACAATCCAACAACAATAAAATAAATCCAATTACCTAATTCATAAAATCTTAATATTAGGTATACAAATTATGTAAAATACATAAAATTAGTTAACACACTCACCTTGTACATTTTAATCTTAGATGACCTGTGTGGCGTGGTGTGCGAAGGTCTACCTGCGGGTTCGACTCCCGCATAGATTATGTTTATCAGGGATAATGTAGAATATTAAAATGTTAGTGGTGAAATAATTGTTAAAATCAGTGCAGTAGTTTTTGAGCCTACTCAATTCAAACAAACAAACAATCAAATCATTACTCTTTATAATATTATTGAATTAAATAAATATAAATAAATAATGCCGGACAATCCACACAGCATCATCTAGCCCCAAGTTAAGCAGAGCTTGTGTTATGGGTACTAGATGACTGATATACATAATACAATATTATTACATACATAGATATTTTTTATTATACATAGAAAACGACCAGAACTCCCTGAACCAATACCTGCAGATCATACAAATATTTGTCCCGAGGCGGGAATCGAACTCGCAACCTCTTGCGTCCCAGGAGGACTTCGCCCACCGCGCCACAGAGGTCGTCATTTAAAGATATATATGTACATCTGCACACGGAATATTGTTAGTAGAAATGTAAAGTATTCATTTAGCGTGAAGCTAGCTGCCATTATAGTTTTAGATGTAGCCTGTATAACGCATACATCAACGTCGTACCCGTCTCTCTGCTCCATTACACTGCTAATCGTATGAGATTCCGTCCTGATGCTTCTAATTAATAGCCGTGCCCTCCCTTCTACTCTAAGATGGCAGTGGGAATTTAATTCTACCTGAGGTGATGTAATGAAAGCGAAGGTGCAAAGTAAGTGGCTAGAAGATCGCAAAATTTAGCACCAGTTTAGGATGTTATCCGCAAGTATCTTGAAATCGAAAGGAATAGACTTTTTTATTGAACTTCTGTAAGGTTGTATTTTTCAAAAGTTTTACCAACACTAATAAATTACTGCTGTCCTGTAGATTTTTTGCAATAGTCTGCAGCTAATTTAACTGCAAATACCAGTTATTTTTTGGTTTTGGTATTTAATATTTATTTTAGACCTCCGTGATCCACTGTCGGCAACATTTTACTTCACTAGGTGAGATTGTAGTCAAAGAAAAGTCTAAAGGTTATAAAAAAAGTATTGTTAATAATAAATAGTTACTTTTTGATCGTTTTTCCGAATGGATAAGCAAAGCACTATGTTAGTTTCAATTGTATGCTATACCTAGGTATAAGTTAAGCCCTGTTAATCGGAAAGCTGGCCTAGAAGATTACCTAATCTAGGTTAGGATGAGTGATGGAATGAGTAGATTTTCATAACGACAAAGCGCCATCTAGTTGATTTGTAATGAACTTCACTAACAAGATAAGAACGAGCTTTTCACTAGGTTTTCCTGAAATATACACAATTAATATGCGTAAGGCGCATATCCTGCCGTGCGCTTTTTATAGAACGTAGTTCTGTCGGACAAAAGTAGATGTCGCTTGTAAGAAATATAAATTTTGCAACCGAATGAATGATATTTATGTTGTATGTTACATCAATCGAAAAATGCAAGAGATGAAGGTGCCCACAATAAATTAACGATTTTTTTACTGATTACTTCATCCCAAAATATAAGACCGTAAACTAGCTCGTCGTCGCTTTTAGTTTAGCTCAAAACTACATACCACCAAGTTGCCCTTCTTTATGAACTCCTCACAGTCCAAAAGATTACTTTCTAGTGTTTAGGTTCGTTATCAATCGCTAATGCAAACTCAGTCCAAATAATTACTTACTATTCAGCTACCTTCATTCTACATTCTCCATTCATCTCATCTAACCGAATAAATAATCCTTACCCCATTGAAAGCAAATGACCTTCCTTCGCCGTAACGTCATATTGATAACTTTACCGCCCATGCGCAGTACAGACGCATGCGCGAGCCAGATGCTCAGTGTTGTGTACATTATTTCGCAAAAATCCTGTCAACCTTAAATAATAAGCCTTTTAAAAGCTATGGGACTGTAACCGAGTTAAACTAGGGTGTTAGGTAGTGGTTTTAGTTCAGTAGCTATTTGTTTCCTAGCGTAGCGTCACGGTGGTCATTTGTTCGTTTTGCGGTCGTGTAGTGATTTTAGTGATCAAGGCATATCAGAAGAATTAGCTCGTCTAATTCTTAGTGCATCTCGAGAAAGGAGTTTCTTTAATTGGTAAGATTCTTAATATCATAGTAGTAACTTAGTCGTAGATTCATTTATGAGTAGATACTTGTGTGGGCGTTACTCCAGACGCCGACGTAGGCGTTGAGGCAGACAGACCCACTGTAAATATTCATATCACGAGACTTGTTATTTTTCTAACAAAGATATGGTTTTGGCAGACGCTTTAAAAAAATCTTCTTAAATTATACCTCATATAATCAAACAATCTACTTAAGCTTCCTAAAGATAGAACAGTGTTTCAAACATTGAGGATCAAACAAGTGGAGTGGAGGGGACTTCAATGTGTATACTTAATAGAAGCTACTCTGATAACAACACTTTTTTATATATAATCTACAGACCATTGTAGATTCAGACGGTTGTAGATTTTTAAATATTATCGACTGCACGAATAAAATCTATGTACTTACCTATTACGCCCTTAAAAGTTTTAAAGGTGTCCAAGAGTCCTTTAAGGTCTAAAGGAAATAAAGCATTTTTCATTTGATTTAGATTTTTTGATAGGTATATAGATCTTATTCCAATAAATTAAAACTATATGAGTACGTGGAACGGAATTTCATTGAATATTATTTCCAACCACTTAATAATTACAGTAAGCTAATTACTGAGAAGTTATATACAGAATCAAAATATCTGCTACCAAGTCTACTACCATTATCAGCATAAGTCATATTTTTAAATGACATCATAACAGTCTAAATTAAGCAAATGTCCCTAAATCACTTTACTCAATAAATTAAAACTATATCAGTACGTGGAACGGAATTTCATTGACTATTATTTCCAACAACTTAATAATACAGTAAGCTAATTAATGAGAAGTTATATACAGAATAACAATATCTACTACCAAGTCGCCGTGTGGTGCCGGCGTAGAATTTCACCACCCCAACTCTTCCCGTGGGTGTCGTAAGAGGCGACTAAGGGAAACACACACCGGGGGGCGGGCAGCAGCGCCCTCTGCAGAACAATCTCACTGGACTGCGATCCCCAACCCGCATGCCCAGCGTGGGGATTATGGGCAATATCCCCCAAATGATAAAACCAGCCATAAAATGGCCCCCAGTTCCCGGCCGCCTCGCTATTCCTGGCCATGGTAGCGGCCATGGTAACGGCGGGGCAGGGGGTGCGAAGAATCTCCGGGCTACCCCAGGCTACCATCCACCACACAAACTGACCCTGGCAACGTTTAACGGACGCACTCTGAGGCTTGATCACCATCTAGCGCAGTTGGAAGTGGAGTTAGAGAACATTAAATGGCATGTTCTAGGGTTATGTGAAGTCCGTAGAGAGGGGGAGGACACCGTAACCCTAGACTCGGGCCATCTTCTCTACTTTCGCGAGGGTGATAAAACATCCCAGGGTGGCGTAGGTTTCCTCGTCAATAAGGCCCTCTCTAACAACGTCGAAGAAATCTCCAGTGTGTCGACCAGGGTAGCGTACCTGATCCTTCGGCTGTCTAAGCGCTACAGCTTGAAGGTCATTCAGGTCTACGCACCGACCTCGGCACACTCGGATGATGAAGTGGAGGATATGTACGAAGACATATCCAAAGCCTTACATCACACAACCAAGGCTCACTTCAACGTTGTTATGGGGGACTTTAACGGCAAGGTGGGAACCCAGACTGGCAACGAATCCCGAATAGGCCCGCATGGTTTTGGTGTTCGAAATCACAGGGGACAAATGCTCGTCAACTTCCTCGAGAAAGAGGGGCTGTTCTTAATGAACTCTTTCTTTAAGAAACAGCCCCAAAGGAAGTGGACATGGCGGAGTCCCGATTCTGTGACTAAAAATGAGATCGACTTCATCATGACGGATAGCAAGCATATATTCAGAGATGTCTCAGTGATCAACAGGTTCAATACCGGATCTGATCACCGACTCCTTCGAGGCTCTCTGAATATAAATTTGAAGCTTGAAAGAAACCGTCTGATGAAGTCCACGCTCCGACCGAACCCAATCCAAATCATGGCGGGCACCGAGAAGTTTCAGCAGCTTCTCGGGGATAGATTCGCTGCCTTGGAACCCACTGATGACGCTGACGAGACCCTACACAATCTGGTAGAAACGCTGAGGGACGAGGGCATCAAGTTTTGCAAAAAGCAGCGTACTGGTAAGAAGTCCAAACTCTCGGATGAGACTCTTGGGCTGATGACAAAAAGACGGGAAACCACCCAAGCGACTTCGTCAGAGAGGTCAGACCTGAACAAGCGAATTGCGAAGATGGTACGACGCGACCTTCGGAGCTCTAATACACGCCTCATTGAAGAGGCGATAGAGCGAAACCGAGGGTCCAAAGTATTCACTCAGCAGCTTGGAAGGAGCCACCTGACGAAGCTTTCAACGCACGACGGAAGGACCGTATTGTCGAAGCCGGAGATATCGGCCGAGATAGAGGACTTTTATGGCCGTTTATACGCTGCACATGCTCCCCGTTCCCAACGAGACGACCACGATTCTAGAGCCACCTTGATACGCCACTATACCGACGAACTGCCAGACATCAGTCAAGACGAGATCGTGTTAGCTCTGAGGCAGCTTAAAAATGGAAAAGCCCCCGGTGAGGACGGAATAACATCAGAGCTTTTGAAAGCTGGAGGATACCCTGTTATACAGGAGTTACAGAGCCTCTTCAACGCCGTCCTTCACAGTGGGAGAACTCCAAAGGCGTGGAGTGGGAGTTTGGTGGTGCTCTTTTTTAAGAAGGGAGATAAAACCCTTCTTAAAAATTATAGACCCATCTCGCTCCTAAGTCACGTCTATAAGCTTTTCTCACGAGTTATATCGAACCGTCTCGCCAGGAGACTCGACGAGTTTCAGCCACCGGAGCAGGCTGGGTTTCGCGGAGGATATGGTACCATAGACCACATTCACACAGTGAGGCAGATTATACAGAAGTCCGAAGAGTATAATCAGCCCCTGTGTCTGGCATTTGTGGACTATGAGAAGGCCTTTGACTCCGTTGAAACCTGGGCTGTTCTACAATCCTTACAGCGATGCCAAGTAGACTATCGTTATATCGAGGTGCTGAGATGTCTCTACGAAGCCGCTACGATGAGTGTCCGAGTACAGGACCAGCAGACTAAACCGATCCAACTGCGCAGAGGAGTGAGGCAGGGGGATGTCATATCCCCGAAACTGTTCACGAGCGCGTTGGAAGATATGTTTAAGACGCTGGACTGGAAAGACAAGGGCATCAACATAAACGGCGACTACATCTCACACCTGCGATTCGCTGATGACATAGTCTTAATGGCGGAGTCGCTAGAGGAGCTGAACCGGATGCTGGACAGTCTAGCTTCAGCCTCCCGATGTATCGGTCTTGGCATGAATTTGGATAAAACCAAAGTCATGATCAATGCCCACATTGATCCAAGACCGGTGATCGTACATGGCCACCTTCTCGAAATTGTTTCTGAGTACACTTACCTCGGGCAGATTTTGCAGTTGGGTAAAAACAATTTCGAGAAGGAAGCCAAGAGGAGGATCCAGCTAGGCTGGGCAGCGTTCGGGAAATTACGTCGAGTCTTCTCGTCATCCATACCGCAATGTTTGAAAACGAAAGTTTTTAATCAGTGCGTCCTACCAGTCATGACCTACGGAGCTGAGACGTGGACACTCACGATAGGGTTGGTCCACCAGTTCAAAGTCGCTCAGCGCGCTATGGAAAGAGCTATGCTCGGAGTTTCTCTGAAGGATAGGATTCGTAACGAATTCATCCGACAGAGAACTAAAGTCATCGACATAGCTCAGAGAATTAGCCAACTGAAGTGGCAGTGGGCCGGCCATATTTCGCGAAGAACCGATAACCGCTTGGGTAAACGTGTTCTTGAGTGGAGACCGCGACTCGGTAAACGTAGTGTAGGACGCCCTCCGGCCAGGTGGGATGACGATCTGCGAAAGACTGCTGGCAGATGCTGGATGCGACAAGCCGAAGACAGGGCGCTATGGCGCTCATTAGGGGAGGCCTATGTCCAACAGTGGACTAACATAGGCTGATGATGATGATGACTACCAAGTCTACTACCATTATCAGCATAAGTCATTTTAAATGACATCATAACAGTTAAAATTAAGCAAATATCCCTAAATCACTTTACTCTGTGGACCTGTTACCAAATTGCAATTCCTTTGTCCATGGCTTCATACCACAAACAGGAACTTGTTAATTGGTTTTCGCACAAAATCAATATGGACCGACGGTGGCTACGGTTCGCAGCGTGTCCTATATACGCAGGACATAGGGACATGTACCTTTATGTGAAGCGAATGTAGCGAGTTAAAACGCGCTTCTTTAGAAAAAAATACTAAAAATCTTGATACATGAGCCTGCAATTCAATCGTATTCGTAGATAAAAAATGTTTCCACACAAAAGATGTAATATTCTTAAAGTAGAAGTATAAAGGGTGCACTTATGAGCGATCTGTTTCAGGCAACCTTGAGATGGGCTGGATATGAGTGAAAACTATATTATAAACTCATTTATATCAGATTATAAAATCGAAATACGTAGTACAAATAAGACATATAAAAACAAATAATCTAATTTTAATAGAAAATAAGCTGAAATGGCGTCAATTTTAATAGATAAAATAATACTTAATAATCAAACAATAATAATAATCGATGATCAAAACATAATCACAAAACATGATTACTATAGATTGTGATACAAATAAATAATAAATGATAAACTTAGCAAATATCTTGACTTAGCTAATGAGGTTGTCGGCATGTGGGATGTTGATTCAGCGACCATCGTCCCGATAGTCGTTTCAGTTAATGGTGTAATAGCGAAGAGTCTCGACCAATATCTCAAGAGACTCTCGTTAGGAAGTTGGATCATGGGTCAGATCCAAAAAGTGGTACTCCCTGGACTCTGCGCGTATCGTCAGGAAGTTCCTCTCTCTGCAGCCCTAGTCACCGGCCGCTTGAGCCTAGCTTCGTGGTCGGTGATCCACTGTTTTGATATATTTTTTTACTGTAGAGTTATTTTATAATATTTTTTTTGTATTTTCTAAAGTAAAAAATGTATTTTTTAACGAGATAAATAATTAAATGAAGTGGAATAATAATAATCGATGATCAAAACATAATCACAAAACATGATTACTATGGATTGTGATACTTAAATAATAAATAAAAATTGGAATACAGAGGCATGTTTTGACTATAGTCTAGTCAAACTCATGATTATAATATTTAAAAACATCGCTAGGTAAATAGCATGTGGATTAGGTTATGGCTCCTTTTATGGAATAGCTTTCAGCAGACAGCTTCTCAGCATTAGTAGATGGTTGCGATTATTTTCGGAACGAGGTGATATTCGTTCCCTTTTATTTTTATGTACGAATATGTGTTATGTCTTGTTGCCAGCTCCCGGCCCTTATTTATTTTTATTTTTTTTCTTATATATTTCTTTTCATACCTACTCAAAGCGGCAAAGGGCCCTTAGCCTTTTGACCTCGTGACTTCTGGCGTATAGCGCATCGTTTTTCTGTCAAAATGTTCTATCATATTGACGGAAATATGTAGGGGGCCCTATTTTACTCCGTAATTTCTATGCATATTAAATAGCAATAAAAATTTATAGGTACTGTGACCACTATCTCGATAAATAAAAAAATACAAGGTCGTTGGTATAAATCGACCTGTGACGCGGTGGGCAAAGGTCGTCGCTGGAGGTTGCGGGTTTGATTCCCGTCTTTTAACAAATATATGAACGATGTGCAGATATTTGTTACTGGTGTTCTGTATATATATATAATGAAAAAATATTAATCTACGTTTTATATTGCACTAGCGACCCGCCCTGTCTATGCCTCCAATGCTGATACTAATGCATGCTATACTTATAAACCTTTCTAGTAAAAAAACCGCATCAGAATCCGTTGCGTAGTCTTAAAGTTCCAATTTTATATTGGGATTGAAAGCGGTATGCGACTTTGTTAGTTGTAAAAAGCCTTTATTAACAAAGAAAATTACTATTTACAATTGAAACAATTGAGCTAACTGCAGACTGTTGCGAACAAACTACAGGTAGCTCAACTGATCCAACAAATTCAACTGCGTCTTTGTTATATCCATTGCAGTGATTAGTACTATGAAGTGATAGTCTAACCTCCACCTGAACAGCTTAATGAAATATTTCATCAAACCGGAATCTTAAGACTTCCATAAAGTTTTTGTGAGAAATCTCGCTGATTTAGCAGCAAGTTTCCATCGAATAGTTGTAGATATCTAACGATCCGGAAATGCTAGTTGTTGAACGGGTAACTAAATCTTGCTGCGATGAACTAGTTATGGAATATCGATAACGATAACTATTAATAGTTGCATCAGTTTTTAACAAGGGTACAGAGAGCTGTCGTTGTATAAAATTTCTTAAATTATTAGATTTTTTTGTAACGATGGACATTGTAATCTTATCTCCCTTATCATGATGGTAAATTAAAAGTTACTAGGTAGTGTCATTTTTCACTTATGTCGTTGGAATAAGAACTAAGTTGGCAATGCTTTAGACTATTTTTGATCCTGGGTTGTTAGTACATCTATACTAATATTATAAAGAGGTAATATTTGATTGTTTGTTTGAATATTAATTTGAGCCTATTCAGGCTCCGAAACTACTGGACCGATATAAAAAATTCTTTCACCATTAGAATCCTTACTTTTCCGTGATGAATATAGGCTTGATAGGATAAAGATAATTTTCACAAAATTAGGGTTCCGTATGAAAAAATAAATTTTTGTTAAACCCCCGTGCGAAGCCAGGGCGGACCGCTAGTAATTTATAATTTCGCTTTGCATTTTATCTGAATTATGCACCCGGCAAAAAATTTGCAAGAATGGTCTATCCAATATCCAATTGTTTTTTACATTTTCATGCGGAAATGAAGTATGTGCTAAGTTAAAAACAGAAGCTGTTTCAAAATATGAGACGATAAAATACGTTACCGTAACATGCTGTGGAAATTTTGGTTCAAACCCTTAACGTCTAAACGGCAATTTTTTTTTGTTAGGTATGCTAATGTAAACTGACTTAAACTTAATAGTTTTATAATCAAGCTATTACTATTATACATAGTACGCAATGTGCCCCACATTGTGTACTATAGGGATGTCCCATGGAATGGCTATACTAAGTCAAAAGTGGGTGATGTAAAGAACATGGCACATTGTATACGATCAAGAAGGTAATGAATGAAGGAATATTTGAAAATCTAGAAGCAGTAATTCCTAATTTTCCTCTTTTCCGTGATGAAATAGAGAAAAGCAATTAATACTTGGACCAGCCCTCAGCTTTCAGCGTTCATTTCCGATTTCCCGGCAGTCGTCATTTCACCGCCGCCCGAGTCGGACGTAAATTCAAGGTAGAATTGAAATTGAAAGTTTTGGTGAAAATGGATTTATCTATAACAAGGCATTTCAGTTTGGATGAAGTAAGTACTTTTTTATATTGTTCTTAAGACTTATTTGGTGCAATTTAAGGACGCGATGGAAATTTCAACAACTTATCTAATTTTAAAATTTTATGATATATTTTGGCAATTTTTAATACAACCCAACCGGTCGTACCGTCTGCAAAGTTTTATGCTTGATTCTACATTTTTTTCTGTGTACTTATGATAGCAGAATACTATTCTGGTATTTAGCGTAATAAATTATTATTTTTATTTTGCTTTTACGAGACCTGATTTAGTATGGTATAACTATTTTTTTTAATCGTAACCTTTTAGCTACGTGACTACTTATTCGACTGGTATGCATAAACATAAAACGTTTATATAATATTTTAAACCTTCCTTATTCCATGAGCGACTTAATGAAAAGGGTAAATCGGGGTTAGCATTATCTCTAATTGGTGTTCAAATAGTCACACAGAAATGGTTGAAGGATATGAATGTTCAGTCAACTCCGTGAATTCACGACAGAGTGAACTTTTCACATCAAACAAGCTTCTGGAACTGGTTGAAACAAATAATTTGGTTATTTGCACACAGTATTTACTATACATTATATAATAGCTTGAATTATATCAAAGGATCTATGTATATATTTCAATACAAGCAAAGTCAATATAATTTGTTGAATGCTCGTTAACAGGAGATTCTGTTTAGTGTAAAATAATATTTACGAAGACGTTACTTTGTAAATAATATATGTGAAAATGTGAGCATATTTTATTACTAAATCTCCACGACAGCTGAACAGACGATAATGAAATTCAGTGTGTATATATATATATATAAATCATAAATTGTTCATAGAACATACACGAGATACAAAATTAACTATATTTTTGCCTCGAAGTTTAAATAATAAAAAAGCAAACCTTGCCGAATTGTCGGCCAGTCTCAACGGACACTAGCCTTTTAAAAGCTCAGTACATTAATTCTATCTTAGCATGTGCGCAAACATAGGTGCACTCTCTGTTCCCTCACTCTAATAATTATCTGGGATATTATAAAATTGTCTTTTTCAAGTGTACTATTATGTTATCTATGTGGAATAAAGAAATACAATACATACTCTTCAATACAAACTCTACAATATCAACTCTGATGCTCTGAGGAACCCTCTGCTTCCGCATCAAGCCCAGTAACGCTGTCATGGCCATTCAACAACATTTTAGTCCTTTCCAGAAAAAAAAAACCAAGAAATGTTATCACTTTGCTATCTACGCCTATGTACGCTTTATTCAGCTACGCCCGTATCATGTTATGGCGGCCGCCTCAAGTTACTTTGCCATAAAACGGGAAACATTTGACGTGATTTATTAGACCCTTTCAAGAAATTGAGAATACTTACCTACTTGCTTTTCAAAACCGCCGGCAAGTACATTTCTTTTCAGAAGAACCGGTCCTGAAGTAACTAAATTAATAAAAAACTACTAAAGTTAGTTGTTTATTAGAAATTCTTACTTCTATTAAATTATTATAAAAGAGTATAAATAAATTTAGGTAATTTAAAATTAATACTTATTTATAGTTATTTTATTTAATAATTTTAATTAATAATTATTTTATATAAATGTTTAGAGCGACATGAAAACAGCTTTGTGACTCACACCCTGAAAAACCGATCAACTTATTAGTTTATAGGTTTTAGGTAGTAGTTTTTATGTGCCTTTTAGGCTATAATTTACAAACAATTATAAAAATAAACTATAACTGTACCTATAATTGATATTTTGATCAGGACAAAATGCTACACAAACAAAACAAGTTTGTTCACAAATCTGCGCAGTCAGTCTTGTGTCAAACTCATAAACCTTGTGTTATCAATGTTTGAATATTCATGAATTCGTGATCGTGAATGTAAAAAGCGAATTTACATTTTGATTGCGAGGAAAATAGGAAAATATGGCGTCGTGAAGTTTCTCTGAAAATAACGTCTTTATTCGTCTTATTCGTTGGAAAAAGAAAAAGTTATTTCGCCTTTTCGTAATAGAAAATTAAATTTCCGACAACAATTTGAAAATGTGGGACATTCACAAAAAAAAAAATAATTCAAGAAATTTAGGGTGGAGAAAGGTTTAGTCGAGTTTTCAAAATGCCTAAGTAGTAAAATACCTAAAACGTAAAATGATTATTTTGCAGAAATCCTAAACAGGAAAATTAGTCCAACAAATTCTAAAATGCGATTCTTTCTCTCCCTCGGATTATTGCATTAAATTATTTAAAAGGACGTATCGAGCTTTTAAGATCTCTAGCTCCTAAGAAGTGAAGCCTTTGATCGTAAAAAGAATTTCCTCGTATTACGAGGTAATTACCGGCATCTCATCCAAGAAAAGAGTATTTTTTCAATACAATTCATATTTATCGGCTTTGCGTAGGCTTTGTGCTGATGGTTAATCCTCTTTGGACGTTCAGCACTTAAGTAATTATTATTTGAATGAGTGGTTCTTTACTGAAGTTAAGGCACTTACAATTGTGGATTTTACTTTTTGCTTAATTGATCTTGGACCTTATTCTGCTTAAATTGCTTTGTAATGACAATGCTGTCATCATAGAATGACTCATTTAAAATATTTTTTTATGAATTCTAGCTTACAAGAAAAATATACTGATAGGAAGGAAAAGAACATACATAATACTCAACTCCGTTTGTAATATGTAACCAAACATTTCAAAGCTTATCCAAAAACCTACTTTTTTAAATGTACCTATACTTATTCTCAATGAAAGTTGCTCATTCTGCCATGAAGGAAAAATCAGCTAAGTGGTTTTATTCTCTTTGAAATCAGCCTTCTTGTAATCACATCCAACAATTATGAACAATAAGGAGTTCGCAGTTCCAGTTTAAAAAAAAAAATTTAATGAGATGAATGTTATTTGTTTAAAACACAGGCTATGTATATAAGAGGAATAAAAACGTCTTGATCAGGCTGATGGTTTCTTGTAAAATTTAAAAAGCAAAAATACTTCTAACATAGCCCTAGGGGCGTGAACGAATTTAGTCTCACTAAGCTACACCAAAAGGTCACAGTTTTTGAACAAATGAAAAAGCTTTTTATCAATTAGGTATCTTCTGGTCTTGCCTTCTACAGGACAGACTCACCTCAGAAAGCATCATCTGTACGTTGTTTTAGCAGTAGTTTTGTTTCGTTATCCGCAGTTTAGCTCGTTATTTTTTCTCGAATAAGGGCCTGTGTCTGCCAAGTATTTTTTCAGGATACAGAGTCACAGGATACAATCTCCAACCCAATGAATATATCTAATTATGCTCGATATGGTATAGAAGGATTGAGGTTTTTTGATTCAGATTCAATAACTTTATTTCTTTAAGCTTACAAAATAAGGACTTAGACAAGTCAAATTTAAGACAGATAATTATTGCAAAACAAGAAATAATTTGTTCTTGATTTCTCTTCACTTCAATTTTTGTCCACTAGTGGAAGAAGTGATTAATGAAGCGATCTCTCACAGGCCTTAACCCAGTAGTGAGGAGACTTTTCAGGCTTAGTGTTTAATGCTAATATTTTTTCCACAGTCGTCAATGCGCAGTGGGGCTTTAGCGGCGATGGAGGCGGAGCCTGACCTCAGCACCTTCGAGAACAAGTCAGGGCTGGCTGAGGACATGAAGTTCTTGGCGTCTATGCCAGAACTTTGTGACGTCACCTTCCTAGTGGGCGATACTAGGGAGCCAGTGTGCGCTGTGAAAGCAGTGCTTGCGGCTAGGAGCAGGTATTTCTTATGTACTTTTTATTCATCTGCCTATATCATGTATTAGTCTTTCAATCTCTTCTATCAGCCTACAGTCAGTTTTAATGACTCTAATATTTTTTTTTACCCAAGAAGAAATATTTTTGGAGTTTATCAGTATTTCCACTTCGTTACCAGCGCAAATAAAAACGAGTACTTTCTATAGAAATGAATATAAGATGAAGGCTCATAAAAACCGAAAGTTAATAAAGAAATTCCTCTTTAGATGGGATCTTATCAAGAACAACGTTACCCCATTAAGATATCGTTTCAATGATTTTTTTTTATATTATTAAATCTTTTACTTACTTTATTGGCCGAGTCATCAAAAACGTCCTTTATGACAATAGATGTGACTGTTTCTGTGGCAAACTATGCTTTTAATTTGTGAAACGGTTTCAAATTTAAAGTTTTTTCAGTACTATCAATACCATTCGGCTATCAGTGACAAAAAGTTTCTTAAATTTATTCAGTTACAACATATTACAATATAATACTGACTGTGTGAATTGTCCAGCATTATTATTATTATTTTAGATTAAATTTACATAACATATTTAAAATATAAATTTATATAGAAATTACTATAAAATATTTTAGTTATATGATAACGGTGGATCACCGACCAAGACTAAAGCGCAACGGCAGCTTTCTGCAGAGAGAGAAACTTCCTGACGTATTATTATTCAGTTCAGTTATTTCATCATCAGCCAATAATAGTTCACTGCTGGACATAGGCCTCCCGTAATGAGCGCTATAGATGGAAGTATTTATCATTTGGGGGTTATTATCCCTATAATCTTCAAATAACAACATTAAAAAAAAAATTTTTACGGGTGAAAATACAAAGAATTTAATTATAAATCGGTTCCACGGTGAAAATATACACGAAACACCACGTTAAAGATTTACCAAGTTTATTTTCTAATATATTGGTATATTATAAATAAATCTCTTCTTGAAATCCTCTTTTAAAAATTTAACGTTAACTTCTTTTATGGTTCATTATTCATCTACTTTCCTATATTTTCCATCCAGTAAGAGCTTTGCTTGATCCCTCATAAACTTGGACAATGTAAACAATTTCATAAAAGCTGTGAGTGAATTGTTTGGCCAGGCGGAATTCCTTTGACCCGTATCCATGTTGATGTTGACATATTACGAAGTCTGCACAGTGTTCGTGGATAAGAGAGAGGAAGCTTAATTTTCCGGCGAAGGATAAATTTCCCATGCAGATGTAATATGTACCAAAATGATTTGTAATTTGAGCATAGAGCAACGCGGTCCTCCGGCGGACCGGAGGGGAGTGGCCATAGCGTTATTTGTCGATTCAACATTGTCAGGCAATTTTGGCGGGGGGGGGGAATCTGCGCTGCGCACTCATTTTCATACGAAATTAAAAATACTCTAACAAATTCACCCACACATTGATACATTCTGTCACAGAATGAACTAGTTTTATAGTAGGTACGTGTAGGTCCGCGTGGACTTGTACTTTTGACAGAGGGGAAAGCTGCGTATGGCTACTTCCCTCCGGTCCGCCGGCCGGGGGCCCGCGTTGCTCTATGAATTTGAGCATATTTTCGCCATGGTTTTCACATTGAACTGCTGTTATTTGTATTAGAATAGCTTGTGACAGAAACCTAGGTAAGGTTTTTGTCAAGTTTTTTTTAAAATACCTACGTATCTAAACCAATATTAAGAAAATATTTTTTCTTTTAAAAAAATTCGATCTGCTTTAATTTCATTTCAGTATAGTTTTTTTCAAAAAACTTAGTAGGTACTAGGAATCTAGATAAATACAAGTTATAGCAGATCATGGTAAAATTAGTTCAAATTACAAATCATTTTGGTATTTGTAATACATATAAGAGAAATTCATCCATGTCCCCGGAGCCAAAGGGAAATGTTTGCTTCCTGTCCCGTACAATTTAATTACTAGTGGTCACGCTTTGTGTGTCCAACTGATGTTTGTTTGAGATGGCAAAGCTTTGCTGTAAGCAAGTATACAAAAATAAATAAAATAAATACTATTAATAAACAATGCTGGATAATCCTCACAGTATCACCTAACCCCAAGCTAAGCAGACCTTGTGTTATGGGTACTAGATGACTGATATACCTCTACATAATACAGTATAGGCATTGAATAGATAATAAATATTTTAGTCATAGAATCTATTAAATTGTTTCATTTTGTACACATATTTAGTTCTGTACATGAATAACTTTTACACATATAAGAAATCTGGGTGTATTCTAATGATGTGAATTTAAACACATTGAATTTCTCTGTAACGAAAAGTTTATTTTATTATTTTCACATTGACTTCAACACACAGTAAAAGCGATTAGCAAACAAACATACAAACGAAAAGAAACGACATTTAATGTTAGTTTCACAATATCGATTCCATCCAAAATTATCCTTAGATAACACAGATTTTCGATTGTGTTTTAGATTGTATCTTGATCTGGCCATAGATTACAAAAGAATCAGTATGACAACAGACACTGACAGTTATGATGCCCGATGTGCGGGAACGTTTAAACTTAAAGAAAATTATATTTTTCTTTACACACATACAATTGAATAACGACGTGTTTGTTCAAATACACTCAGCGGCACAATTAACCGCCCACCTTGATTTTTTACGATTTTGGTTAAAAAAAGAAATTGTGGCAATACTTTTGAATGTTATTTCATAACTTAGGTATTTTGAAGTAAAATGAAAGATAGTATTGTTTTTAATTATGACGTTTATTTATAAAAAAGTCTGAAAAACACTTTGACCGTAAATTAACAAATGTTATGAAATGTCTTAAAAATAAAAAATCTGCTGAGTAAATGAATTCTAATAGTGCGTATTTCCACCTCTAGCTCTCAAGACTTCCATCAAACGGTTTGGCATGCTGTCGATGACATCTTTGATCTGTTGTTGTGGAATGTTCTGCCACTCCTCAATCACGGATTGTTTTAATTCATCTATTGTGGTTGGAGCTGGTATGCGGCTTCGAACACGTCTTTTTAAATTGTCCCATATGTGTTCAATAGGATTTAAATCTGGACTCCGGGATGGCCATGGTAATTTTCGAATGCCGACGGTATCCAGGTACGCGGTAACAACTCTAGCAACGAGGGGGCGAGCGTTGTCCTGCATTAATAAAAAATCTTCGCCAATAAATGGAGCAAATGGCATTACATGAGGTTCCAACACTTCTGTTACATACCTCTGAGCATTTATTCCACCTCTTTCGAAGATAACCAAGTCGGTGTGTGCTTCGTAAGTAATGCCGCCCCATATCATGATAGAGCCACCTTGGTAACCTACTGTTTCCACAACAGTGCATGGTGCAAACCTTTCATTCTTGCGTCTGTATACACGCTGGCGACCGTCAGGACCGTGCAAGCATATTCTTGTCTCGTCAGTAAACATAACATTCTTCCAATGTTCCATATTCTATTCGGCGTGCTCTCGGGAAAAACGAAGTCTTTCTCTCCGGTGGCCTACGAGCAATTGTGGCACTCGAGATGGTCGAAAAGCTCCAAGGGCATTCTCTCCTAGTCTTCTTCTCACTGTTCTTTCACTCACTTGAACATAGCGAACCTCACGAAGTTGGTTTCGTGCCTCAACAGCTGTAGTGAACCGATTTCTTAGAACATTGGTCACAAGAAATCGGTCGTCACGAGCGGAGGTGCATCTTTTTCGGCCCTGTCCTGGTCTTCGCTCATAAGAGCCAGTTTCCCGAAACCGTTTCACTGCATCCCTTAAGGTGGTACGTGCGACACCAAGCTTCTGCGCCACGTAACGCTGACTAAATAAACCCTTCGTCAATAAGAGCGACGGCTCTCGCCACAGAATTAGCATCAAATGGCATGTTTGTGATGTCCAAACACTAGCTTTAAGTTATGAAACCAAAACAAACTCAAATTGTTTAGTTTTATTGCCACTAAAGCAATTTAAGCAGTATGGCAACGATAACGATAATGAGACGAAGTTCGATATTTATCCTATTCACAACTTATGCGTATAAAAAAACAAAGTTATGTGGGTACTTTGTAATTTTTCGTCACTACATTTCCTTCATACTTGATTTATTTAAGCCCAATAACTTACAACTGCGAATACATCAAAATTTGCCACTTTAAAAGGGTGGGCGGTTAATTGTGCCGCTGAGTGTATAATGTTTTAACTCTGTTGTTCGTAGAGTGTTTCAAAAGATGCTCTACCAAGCTCCAAGCCCTCAACGTAAGAAGGAACCAGCACCAAGAGAGAATAAGCTGAGGCTTTTCCTGAAGAGATCTTCAGAACCCCTTCTGAACCTACAAAATGCGGCACAGCAGGTAAATATCGTTAATCACATCAGTGTTGCAAGGAATGCACGTTGTGAACCCATTCCATTTCCTGACGAACCCAGATAAACTTTAGATATACCTGAACCTAACAAGCAATACACATCAAACTTAACAACAAACTCAGTTAGACTTTGCCTACTTAGATGATGCAACCTACAACTAAATTTCAAAGTACTCCCAAGCCTTAACAACATCGTTAAGGACTTTCTTTTATCAAGTTCGCTACACAGCGTCGAAACTCGCTACTGAAACTTTTAATATTCACCGGAAACTCATAGACTTTTTGGCTATTTTTCTCTTTCCACGCGAGCGAACTTCTTATTCAAAGGACTCAGAATATACGACTGTTTCCACTTGCATAATTTTTTATCAAGCTCTTGAGTTTATGCATGAAGTAACTCGAAGCTTTCAGGGGAAACATATTGCGTTAATGCTAAAGTAAATCATTTTTACTGTATACAGAGGTCGACATTCGCGCAGCAATTGGCACCAATTCAAGAGGTAAAAACAAAATTAACGGTACTTTAGGAACATTTAATTTCGTCGGTATTCGGTGTTTCGAGATTCGTTTTTGATTATTGTTTACGTAGAATTCGTTTTTCATTTATTTGGACTCTCAATATGTAAATATAGGCTACTTTTTGTCATCTGTGTTGCATGGTTGTTCGTTCCTATATTCGATCCCATGGTAAGTATTATGTTAAAAAGGTACACACAGCATGAATTTTCCAATTTCCTTACCACACAATAATTCAATCTTCAATACCTAAACTATTCAGGCACTTTACTGTTCTTACGCTCTGCCACCATATGTAAACGTTCGCTCAAAAAATTGGGCGTAATTTGTTTCTACAAAATGCAAATCAATAATGTAAATAGCTTACCGAATCAATTTCAGGAATATCTCTCGGCTTTCATTATAGCATTGAATAACAATTTACTGCGAATCAATTTGAGATTAATTATTTTGATATAAGAGTTTAAAATCAATTTCTTCGTAAACAGCCATCATCGCAACAGCACCAGACTTTGATCATCGAGGAGTTTGAACCTGACGTATTCCGTCAGCTGATCGAGTACATCCACACCGGGTGTGTGACTTTGCAGCCCAGGACTTTACTTGGTAAGTCCTAGTCACCCACCACAAAATCACCAGCGACGCAAGACGGAAAAGGAAAAGCAAATGAGTACATCAGACATATTCTTTGCAAATAGGCTTAAGTATTATAAAATATCTGGTTATATATACAGAAAAAAAGTTTAGGTTGAATTTTGTTCTTACTTGAAAACTAGCAAGGTAGAGGTCGTCGAGGAGGTTGTTCGCTTCTTTACTTTACCTTAAAAAGATTGAAGTGAATAAAAAATCAAAGTTAACAGTTAATTTACTAGTTTTATTAATATAATCTGTATTTTGTGACTCTTAAAATCCTCTTAAAGTCTTAAAATCCTGTAAAGTTTAAAGGCATTCGACTTCCTGCCTGGTGGTTCAGGAGCGTCACCCAGATTTCGATAAGCGCTGATTTTATCTGATGTCAATAAAATTATATTGATTTTTACTGAATTTTATCGACACTGAAGACAAAACTTGTTCACCGATGAATTTGTTCAGATTAGGTAATTGATCGGATTGGGCGAAGCCAGCGAAGATCTCAGTGGCTTGGGAGATTTAGAATAGAATTGATTGATTGATTTGAGAGTTTAATTTCGCCTGTCAAACTGATTTGCGTGGTTTTGATAGGTAGTATTAAGCTAAGGACACAAGACTCATTATACATTGAGCTGGCAACGTAGGGAGGCCAAATCCGTGGAGGGGTTTTGGAAATAGGGTGTCGAAGGGGGTAAAATCAATACATTAAGATAGGAAAAGCCATACATAAGATATGTAAATAAAAATGTTTTTTTTGCTAATGAAGTCGACTTGACCGCTCTGAGATTGTTCTCTAGTATTTTATAGTACTTCATCGTCATTGAAGTTGAAGCGATTGTTGAAGGAATTAATTCTAAACAATATAATTTGTTATTTGGAAAAGAGAAAAACTACGTCACTTACTTAATTTTTCTTTATTCCACCATAAACAACAATTTCCGTGTTTGAGGCTAAACTAGGTAAGATTAGAATTCAAACCTCTTCAAACTAAATTTCACGACGATATTATTGGGGGCCTAACTTACTTCCTAACTTCTTACTTCGGTAAAACCCCGATACGGAACCGAACAGATAGGTACGTTTTATTCAATCGGAATTTACCTGCATTAGTATTCTACAGCCTTACCAGTTTGACAGTTTTTCATCTTAATGTTAGTTTAAATGTATAACCAAAACGTGCGTATAAAATCTGTATGTACGAGTATGTACCTTTACTTATTAAAACCTAATGCCCTTAATTATTGAAAGTTATTGTGTGCGAAACAAACGTGATATGAAACTGGAATCCATTGCTTTTGGTGACACATAGGTACGTTGTCAAAACCTCAACCGGGTTTGTACCGTAATTATGTCTACGGAACACGAAACCACCTTGTACTTATTTCAAAGCTCCGAATTAATTTAACAACATCGTAATAAGTTCGGTTCCTTTCATCTTAATTCCATAAACATGAACATTTGTTAGAAATTACCTGTTTAGATAAAAGGATTATTTCTAAGTCGCTCGCTTATCTCTCGCGCGGCGTAAACTAGCGCGGTGTTTTCACACTCGACGTATTGAGGAGCGAGGTTCTGAACACCATTCTTTCTATGAGGTCGTTGGGTATATTGGTTTGTATTTATTTATAATATTTCCAAAGACTATCAAAATTATAACTAATGAATTTATTGAAAATATATGTACATATAATGTGTTAGGGACAAAATAAAGTGATGTTCAAAATAAAACTAATAACCAACTTCTACTTTTGAACTGTTTTTTTTTTAGTTTGGGAGAAAAATTCTTATCAAACGTAATTTTTTTAACGGACCACCCCGGGTTATTGTATGAAAATCCAACAGTAAAAAATCATCCAAATCGGTAACAAACTACGAAGAAATCGATGAATATACATACATTTAGCCGAACATACCTCCTCCATTTTTTAAGTCGTGTAATTAATAAAAATAGCTTATTAAACTAGGAGTTGCAACTATCACGACAAACGTCTTATAAATAAATATGTATTAGTATACTTGCATCGAAAATTACAAATTAATAACAGAACTAAATTACATCTAGTAATTATAATTGAAATAATTGAGGTTATTAAAGACTGGTCCTGTAGGGAACAATCGTAAACACGGGAACAGCAAGATCTGAACAATGTAGACCTGTTTGTTTTTAAGCAATTTAAACAGGTACGAGTATATACCAAACTATATATACCATAATGACTTAAAAACTATAAATTTTTAGGTATATACCTCGTAATCCATAATATTGTTTACATCTTGCTCTATGCGATGAGCAGTGCCATGTGCCGCGCATCAGAAAAGATTCATGCTCAGCAGAATCTTGCGAGTAAACCTCATTCTCAGCATGAACAATCGAGGCGATAATGTGACCAAGGAACTGTAAGAAAATCAAAGGAAATCATTGTTGAAGTGCTTAGCTTATTCGACTTTACGTGGTACGTGGTACCATCCCTATTCGGTCATCCGGAACAAGAGAAATGGGGACGGACCCAATTCCATTTACTCTCAGATATCCCCGAACGTAAATGTATAAGTGAGAATAAGTGATTTTATTATTTGCTCGGATTGGATTTGCGGGGACTGAAGGAATTATTATGTTCAGAATTTTCGGGAAAGGTTTTGCGTTTACCCAAAAATCGTTGGAGTAAAAGCTTTGGGTACTATTCTTATAATTTATTTAGAAGATATTCTTAAAAAGACTCGATTTTTTTCCTTGCTCTATTAAATATAATTTCAAAAATATGATCCATAGTCGAATGTCTAAATTTATTTGAATAGGCGTCTATTAGTGAATTAAGGTTCAAATCAAAATTCAGTCAGCAACAAAATAATTATTGTTATGGCATATTTTACCAAAAATATCCAGTAAACATACAGTTCTTTTTTCTTTTTTTTTTTCTTTTTTTTTTTGCTCAACCGTGGTATGCTAGATGTTAATTAAGGTGTGCAATTCGTTAATAATAAAATATACCTAAATATGATCATTTAGAAATGTAAACCAGCAAAGGCTTACATTTTTTACATTTATTTTTGTAATTTTATCAATTCTTCATAAAGTTTAGCTAATTGTGGGGCCATACTTTTAGTAAAGCAATTTTGTTCGGGCTCAAATTAAGTATTTTCTGCGTATGATTTCTTCTTTCTACATAAAAATTCAAATGATTAGTTACAATCTTCATTTATTTCTTTCTCTAAGGATATATCGTACCTGTGCGGTGTGTTTCATCTCAATAACGTCTCACGTAATATTGGTGCATCAATATTGAGACGAGACGATGTAATAAATCTTCAATGTATACTTTGCCTTTGGATCATATTGCTTTTGCCAGCAGACGATATATTAACTCCAGCACTCATTGACAGATCGATAAGGAAAATATTAATATTATAAGAATGTTACTTATCATTCTTATTCTTATAATATCTACACGGAGTATCCATAACACAAGCTCCTACTTTGTGACTAGATGATGCTGTGTGGATTACTAAGATTATTAACCATTATGATTAGTAGTATTTTAACGGGTATTAATCGCGTTTTTTTTTTCTCGACGTTTTAACACATTTGCACTCTGTCATGGTCACAAGATGACTAACAGAGGGCAAACCTGATAAAACGTCGAGAAAAAAAAACAGCTGTAAATACCCCTTAAAATACTACTAATCATTATGTGTTCAGATCGAGTAAATTTAAAAACATTCATTTTTAACCATTATGTGTATGTTATAGATATTGGTAGAATCGTATCCATTACTTAATATTAATGAACTTTGTGAATTATTTTGTTAATATAAGAGACTTTTATATTTATATTAACAAATACACTTACAAATATCTACATCCTAAAAATCTAACTCGCAGAATGGTCTTTTAGTGATAGTTTAGATTTTCTGGTGATGGTCCAGAATGCTGGCAGCATTAAATACCTAACTAAAGCCAGTCAAAGAAAAAAGAAAGATAGAAATTCGTTTATTTGGTTCACACAAAAAAAAAACGATTTGTAAAAATAAAGAACCTTAAAAGTACATAATAGGAAATAAAATAAACTTACATTCCAACCAAAAACTACTTAACAGATTTGAGAAATTAATACGTTGTAACTTTTGGTTAACTCGTTATAATAATTTATTCTCCTTTAGATCGTTTTGTTTTGATTTTGTGTGTCCCACACCTGATACGAATAAACTGGGGTTCAACAACCGATATAAAATGAACCGGGTCTCCGCTAATACTATTAGAGGTGCATGACGTAAAATTAATGGGTTCACTTTACTTATTACGTACTCGCTTACCTCTACATTCCCTTGCCAATATTATATTGATGGGAGTCTTGTATGTCTGGGGTTTTTCAAGCTTTTATTTACTGATTTGATTCCTGGGTCTGTAATCAAATCTTACATGTTAAATTTGACCCACATTCCGGTTTTGGAATAAACCATTTCACCTAATATGATGTACATAAATGTGATAAGAATTAAATTTTATAATGATACAGGGGCTAATGTTATTATAGACCCCGAAACATATGCTTGGGTAAGGCTAAAATTATGCTTATAAGATCTTTCTGGACAACTTACTTTTAACCCAAAAAACTTATTAAAATACGATCGTTATCTATTCCAAATGAAAGCATTTCGATATTGCCACTCGAAAATCAAATAATATTTTAGAAGTTAATGAGAAAGATATCGGTATCATTTAGCTGATAAAGCCCGTGATTTGATAAACTCATTGATTTTCATGGACACAATGAACATTCAATTTCCCTTACGATTGACATTGAAAATTATTAATTTAAGATTTCAGCAGGCTTTTCTGCTGGAAACTGAAAACTGAGTAAATGACAACCTAATTTTAATAAAAACAATGAATAATTGTAGACAATAAGTAACCCAAAATTTAAATAAGTTCAGTACTTACTATATCCAGTGCACTAATAAAATATGAGTAGATAAGACTTCACTGAGTCATTTTCGTGTTGTGATCATGACGAATGATCATTATGACTTCTTCCGGTGGCGGGATATTCCTACTGTCTCCACTCGAATGCTGCCGGAGGTGACGTAGGAGAACCGCTCCAAGGCCACAATATTCCTTTTTTTATTCCAGGAGTTATGAACGCAGCCGATTACTACGGTCTGGATGAGCTACGTCGGGCTTGCGCCGGGTTCGTGCAATGCTGCATCACTGTGGATACCGTCTGTGCACTCCTGGCGTCTGCTGAGAGATACATCCAGTACAAATGCACGAAGACTCTTGTGCAGAAGGTAATAGAGACGAGATTTGAGTGAAAAAAGATGACTGCTGGGATCAATCAATAAATAACTAATACCTACTGTGCAATTAAAACAGCATCTACCCTAAAGCTTAACAGAGCTTATGCTATAATATAATAATAATATAATATAAATAATAATAATATAACTGATATACATAATTATCAGATTGTTTTTAACAATATACATACAAAGTAGGAAAAACCCAAAATAGCGGAAAACAATAACGTACAAATATTTATCACGAGGCGGGAATCGAACCCTCAACCTCCTGCGTCGAAAGCGGATCTTCACCCACCGCGCCACAGAGGTCGTCAAATGGTAGGCTGTCTGCCTCTACTATTGAAATTTGAATAAAATTCTACCTCCGATTATTGTATTATTCTTCCAGGTGTTGGAGTTCGTAGATGAGCATGGCAATGAGGTGCTGAACCTGGGCTCATTCACGCTCCTGCCTCAACACGTGGTGCGACTGATCCTGGCGAGAGATGAGCTGCGAGCTGATGAGTTTACTAAATTCCAGGTAGTTTTTTCAATATTACGATAATGTGAATTTTACGACTACTTCTAATTCCCTTGTCGCAAATTTTCACATGGAAAAATTTATCACACTGCCGCTCAGGATCAAACCAGTCCACCCATATAATACTCAAAGCCTGAAATTCCCAACAATAACAACTATTATGTCCCACATACATTGAGATTGGGTGTTACTATGTATATATGTGACGCGATCTGTACATAAATACACACAGTAAAATAATAATAATAAATAATGCTGGACAATCCACACAGCATCATCTAGCCCCAAGCTAAGCAGAGCTTGTGTTATGGGTACTAGATGACTTATATACATAATACAATATTATTAAATAGATAGATATTTTTTATTATACATAGAAAACAACCAGAACCCCTGAACAAATATGTATCTGCAGATCGTACAAACATTCGTCCCGAGGCGGGAATCGAACCCGCAACCTCCTGCGTCGCAGGCGGACCTTCGCCCACCGCGCCACAGTGTGGTCGTCAAGTACAGTGTACAATGCAGCCATAAGCTTAGCTAATAGGTAATGTAATAGTTACATAATTGTATAGAATCATTTTAGGTAGCAAGAAACCATGCCCTTTGGCACTTTTCTGATTGCCTATATATATAAGGTTATTTAGGATAGCACTTAAGCGCATACCCTATAATTATGACCACAAAAACTCAAAACGTTATGTACTTGAGGTTCTGAGTATGTCCGTGTAGACGGAGCTGGATTGCTTCGACTTTCGCATGATGATGAAGCCTCTGTTCGTGGACCTCTGCATATTTTTGTATTATTGCTTCAACGAATGCAATATTCAGGTCCCGATAAATATCGTCATTTTTACGATTATGATCCTTCTAGATACAAAATATTAAGTAATTAGTAATTTGTATCATTTACCAATACTAAACTAAATCATAAACTGTTATTATGTTTCTGCATTCACGAACAAACTTAGTCGTACACAAATTAGGAGAAATTGGTATTTTAAATTTTAGTAGGTATTTATGTAGTTATATCAATCTGGATATTGTTAACTTGAAATCCATTACCAGTGAACTTCAAACCGATTACCGATTGTAGACCCAGTCAGAATGTTGTCGGTATTGTCTAAGGTATTCAACTGGTCTTCGGTATCAGCTATTCACACAATACGAAAGTGACAATCGTAGTCCAGGCTAGGTTTAAAATGCCAAACTGAAGCCGATTAAGATTAACGACGACTGGTCACAAAGCCACTAGCCTTAGCAACTCTCATATTAGCATGATTCGTTAATCTCTTCCAGGCTGCACTGATGTGGAGCAAGAAATGCTGCGACACGAACTCAAATATCTCTCTAAAGGAGATCATCGGGAACTTCCTCGAGTACATCCAGTTCCACAAGATTCCTGCCAACGTGCTGATGCGGGAAGTTCATCCTTTAGGATTGGTGCCGTACTCGATCATCATGAACGCATTAGCTTACCAGGTGCGTATATTTTGATGTTTTGGCGCTAACAATTAGAATAGTGCTTTCTCGTTCAACCGCGATATCAAAGCATCTAATCTATTTTCATCATTATGAATATTGTTGTTGAAGACTTTGCTGAATTGCTTTCTTTTTCCATGTACATTGTGCCTACTATCAACGCACTCAATGTTATCATGATACAAGAGCTTGTTAGAAAATTATTTTAGTAACATCGATCTGAATAACGATAATGTTTGATTATGAAACAGTGCTCTGTCTCTTTGTATTTCCAGAGTTGCGAGAAAATGGAAATTCCCCCAATCCTCGAATGATCAATCCTCAATGAAAAGCAAAGAGAATGCAATTGAGCAGAGTGCTGAACCCGTTGTTGTTGCAGGCAGACCCGGCCAGCGTAGACCCTGGCAAGCTGTCCCCGGCGCGAGTGCGGCGCGCCGGGCGCTCCATGTCAGTGCAGTCTTCTCTCGACCCCTACGGATCCAACACCACCCTCTCCTCCACCGGCTCCAGCGATGTTCCCTCTTCGGACTCTCGGCACAACTAACGCGAGGGGAACCCCCCTTCCCGTCCTCCACCCGACCCCTCCCTTCCCGGACCTTCCTCGGCTCCACCCGTGCCGTACTCCGACAAACCTCAAGAGAAACTTGGACTCTTTTCCTCTATTAAGAGGGCCGCGAGCAAAAAGTTTGGTGACCGACGTTCCCCCACTCCCAAAACTCGGGAGCCGCGATCCAAATCAGACTCAGTGAAACATGCTGCGCTGACGAGGCAGGTCTCCGAGACGGTGGCAGCGTCTGGGGACCCGACCTTTGAGCGGTGCAGACCGAGAAAACGTGATAGTGAAACTGAATTTCCAGTGCGTAAATCTACTTCTGAACTATCGGATAGCTTTCCATTCGTGAAACGTGCGCTAGCTGAGATAGAAAATGGGTGGAACTTCTTTAGGAGGTCGGTTGCGTCGGATAATACCGAGATGAGGGTGGCTCAACCGCCAGTGGAGGTTGTGGTTGCGGCAGCGGAAGATGAACCGCCAATGTCTCCCCCGCCGCTTAATGTGATGATGGGACTGAAGGAGAGAAGAGGATCCAGAGGTTCTCCATGTATGAACCTCCCACCACTAAAGTTGCCTCCGAGTTCACCGGACCCATCACCGTGTCGTTTATCTCCAAACCGGCTGTCGCCGCAAATGGCTCATCCACCGAAGGAGATAAAAGAAGTGCCAGTGACTGCACCTTTGGTGGCGACGCAGTCATTGTTGATGACACAGCCACCCCGACGCACACGGACTCGCTCTGAGATGCCGCCGGATCCTCCGCCGCGGTCACCTACGACCCCGCGACCGGCTTCAGTCTCGCCAAAGCATACTTTTGCATTCAAAATAGTGCTCAAAAAGGTGGAAAGCACACCAAACACGTCATTAGACAGACCTGACCAATGAGAGTACCTCCTCTAAGCGTGGCCGTTGTAAACGGTGGGGTACTCGAGGAAAACGCGCGCTATCTCTGTATTCTAGAACAGCTAGCATAGTTTAGTTAGCATTGAACGAGGATGATGAAACGGTGATCCGTCAAGAGAGACAACATGCTTCTATGTCTTATGAATTCTGGGGCTGGCCCTCTAAAAGGAATGTGAACTATAATGTGTTTAGATAACTGAGAGAATTTAAGATTCTATATACATACATATTGTTATTTATGTACCTATGAATTAAATTAATAATCGTGAGAAATATCAAATGTAGAGTAAGAAATCAATGTTATTCTATTACAAATACCTTTTGTAAGATGAAAAATATTTCTATACCAAACAAGGATACTAAAATTTGAATTGAGTTAATATGAATATGTTGTAGATGTGATTTTATGACTACATATGAGGATTTGTGGTTTTCAAAGATTTTCTGTGTATGCACTGTAATTTTACAGATTTAATTGTGCACTTTTTTGTATATCATTATGATAAGTATATAACCTATGTGTATTTTCGATGTTTTACAATTTAATCTGGTGTAAGTATTTTTATAAATAGGTCAAGTTGTATTTATATTGAAGATGTTTGTTGTTATATATAATGTAGTATCCTGCTTAATTATTTTTCTATCAAAGAAATGGTTTATTTTCTTCTCTTAAAATGTTTACGGTTTAACGGTTTACGGGTTTAAACTAAGGTTTTATTCGTAAATTTTATAATATTGTGAGTAACCCAATTAAAGGTAAATGGATGCTAAAAAGGATTGGTTCATTTATAAATTAGTATATAACCCTTATTTATATAAGTGCCAGTCTTAAGTATCTCTTTTTTTAACAACTTAACAACAGACGTCTTCTGAACCCAAAACCAAAATAGATGTTGTGGAATTGTGTCGGTGTTTAAATTGTTACATGATGTTTTACTTGTTCTATTTTGTATTATAATTATAAGAACTTACCTACTTATTTGAGGCATCAACTGATTATTATTTTGCTAGCTATCGGCAACATATTATTTATATATCAGTATTTATATTAAATATTTCTGGGTTTAGGTTAGGTGCGATCTCTAGAAATAATTTACCAGATAGGTACCACACGTATCCGTTTCTTTCTGAACTTGGCTGGAAGCTCTATCGTGCGTCTTAAATTACCTATAATCCTGATGTTAAGTTTTATATGGAATTGTTGGTGTTTAAGTGACACCTTTTAAAGCGCGCCACCAAAACTCAGAAAATCTAAAATTTTATTAAGATTTATTTATTTTACCACCCATGTAAATAATTTATATGTGTCAAAATGAAATCCATGTCTTGGTTTGCATTTGTTTTATTTAACCTCCATTCTCTCTCTCATTTTGCCCCGCTTTTCAATGTCTAACTTACTCGTAAACGAGCACAGTAAAGCGCCATCTGTTGGTTTATTACCGAACTTTTACGGAAGAACCTGCTTCGAACCATAACATTCATGTCGCTGTTTTCTACCCTCTGAGTAGTCCGTTAGGATATTAGTGTTCTGTGCTGAGTAGCTTCTGGAACTATACATAATATGACCATGCGCTAGACACAAGATTTTGGGTACTGCGATACAATCTTTACTAATATACACAAATTCCTGGCGAGGTATTATGGTCATAAGAACATTATAAAAACAGTTATACTAATTTACTTAAAATAATTATAATAAATATTTAATACGCCGCTGTACCCCAGACTGAATGGAAGATTGCGCGTTCAAGACCCGATAGTTACCTTATATTTTTTTGGGATCTTTAATGTATTGACAGACACACAGTCATGTCAAACATTATATATGTAGTTCCTCCTCTTTTTACATAAACCAATCATCATTATTTATCAGCCTGTCCTCTGCATAGTTGGAAATAAAGACATAAACCGTCACTCATAAGCCCTTATTGACTCTTATTTTGACACTATGAGACTCATCTACTCAATATAATATATTACTAGCGGTCCGCACCGGCTTCGCACGGCTATTTAACAAAAATTGAATTTTTGTTTCGGAAAGTTAATTCAAACAAACAAATAAATCTTTCCTCCATAGATTATTATATATTGTATTATGTATTTCAGTCATCTAGCAACCTTAACACAAGTTCTGCTTAATGTTGGGCTAGGTGTTGTCGTGTGGATTGTCCAGCATTATTTTATCTCATTTCCATGATCACGAGCCATCATCATCATCATCATCATCCTCGTTTGTACTTTATGATACCCCCGAAGATGATATCCGCCAGGTGTTGAGTATTGCGAAGGAAAACGCAAGGAAAATGGTTATTGTGATGAATGATTTGATAAACTGGCTTATTATTATTATCTATGACGTCGTTATAGAAATATTAATTTAATTTATATATTTCAGGAAGTTGCAACCCTAATATAATCTGTTACGTTTGAATTTTTATTATAAAGATCTAAGCGATTACAAGCAAGAACCATCAACATCAACATCACCAGCCTATAAATAGTCCACTGCTGGACATAGGCCTCCCCTAATGAGCGCCATAGATGATATCATTATTTGGGGGTTATTGCCTATAATCCCAAGAACCATAAATTTCAGTAAATGCGAATATAAAACATTGACCATCATATTAATTTCAATTTGTAGGTATAGCACAAAATGTTGCTGTACAAAATATAATAAAATATTCCTACCACGATTCGAACGAATTGATATATTTTCACATAATTTTTCCTTCCGCATGAAACCGCAGCCGCCAACTCCATTAGGGTTGTCAATAACGAAACTTGGAAACTTGAAAATAATGCTTATTAGCTTAATAAAGGCCTTTTAAAGTTAGTTGGAAACTGTGAAAGCTATGCCAAGGACCATTATTTAATTATAAAAGAAGACACAGATGGTAGTTCTTGGTAGAAAGCGAGCCGAGTGTCTATATCAATGAACGGCTGATTCAGATCGTAGAGAGTTTCAACCTTGGTCATATTGTAAGATTGCGTGCTTACTTACTCTCTAGAACAATCAATTTTACCCGCTTTATGACTAAACCTGTGTATCCTTTGCTCATTTAGGAGCTACAACTGCTTGGTTAGGAGACATGGAGAGACAGTTCTGAATTGTTAAGAATAGGTAATAATTATGTAAGGAAGTAAACTAAAAGTAACTTCATATGAAACTTGTAAGATTAGATGGCTAGATAATTATTTTATTTGACACACAACATAGACAGCATACTATCAAACATAAAAATAAAGTAAACTTATAGTACAATAAATAAGGTAGGTTTCGTAAGCAAGTACAATATAACAACAGGTCACTTACTCTGGATTAATAAAGAAAAAAAAAACTAATAAAACAAAAAGCAAAATATTGAACAAAGAGTAGGTAAAAATCATTATTTAAAATTAAACTACTAACCTAGCTTGCTAGGTTCCCTACCTGTGGACATTTTTGTGTGTTAGTGCTGCCGAGGTATGAGCCAAAACGGATCTCAGCTTTGTGCTGTTTTGCAACGGGGTACGGAACAGCGCTGGTTTTCAGACTGAACCAGTCTTGATGACACCAGGAGCCAAAATGAGCTTTATGTTATTGCACTTCACATAGGGTAGAATGCATGATGTTACCGTTCCGTGTAAAGACTACTAACAAAGAACGAAAACAAATTTAGGAACTCATACATATAAACACAAAAATATCACGAAAATGTTAACTGATGACAATGGAGATATAAAGATGCCGCATCAAACCAGAGCGGTTTGTCAGGAGTGTGTTAACATTAACACTGCGCTTTAGAATAGATAATGGTCTGTCTTTGTATTATTTCTCACTCTAACCTATACCATCAACATCAACAACATCAACAACATCACCAGCCTAAGGTTTAAAAAGGTTTAAGGTATGGGTACTCCTGTTTCCGCATTTGGACTCAGTTCGGTCCATTATGCGTGATGTGGGTGCTAGCAGAGCCAGCCCAACTCCGTCCAGAAGCGCAGAATCTTCCTGGGGTCTTCACACGCTTCACGGAGTGACCTCGGCAAGTTGAGGATTTCTATTCGTTGTGCTGCTGCTCCCTCGCATTCCAGGACTACGTGGGCAGCTGTTTCGTCGTTGCTGAGGCATCCTCTGCAGAGAGGACTGTCTGTTGCTCCGATGGTGAAAAGGTGTTTGTTCAGTGGGCAATGCCCTGTTAGTGTTCCTACCAGAGTACGTAGGTCCAGTCGATTTAGGTTCATTAAGCGTTTAGTTAGCTTCTTTGATATTGATGGGAGAGCCTCTCTAGTTTGTCTACACTCAGTTAGGCGTGTCCATCGTTCGTTGTGCATCTTTCTAGTTTTGAGCCTGATCCATGTTTGGAGTAATGAAAATGGCAAGGGGAGGAAAGGAAGTGGACCTTCTGTGGTTGTTTCCGATCCTCGCCGTGCCAGTTCATCAGCAGCGTCGTTTCCTAGCGATCCGCTATGTCCTTTTATCCATTGAAGGGTAATCTTGTTATTTGTTGATATCCTTTCTAATGCTAGATGGCATTCGTACACTAGCTTGGAGTTGCAGCTACTCCCCTCCAAGGCTTTGAGTATAGCTGCACTATCGGAGAGAATGCGAACACATTGGTTATTTATTCCTCTCTTTTGTATAGCTGTGGCAGCCCTTGTTATTGCTACACATTCGCATTGAAATATAGAGCTGTGCCTTCCTAGTGGTACTGATATGTTAATGTTTAGGTCCAATGAGTGGACCCCAGCGCCTGTGCCTGTATCCGTTTTAGAGCCATCTGTATAGATTCTGACTTCACGTGTATCAGATTCATCTTTCAGATGCTCGTATAGTTGTATTCGGTAGTGCTTGTTTAGCATTTGTTTACTGGGTATTCTGTCACATGGGGCAGCTGTTAGGGGTTCGTAGTTTATAGCTCTGTCCATAGTCTGGGCGTGTGGGCTGCTTGTGATTCCCCAGAGACCCAAGTTTTGTAGTCTTAGGGCCGACATTGTAGCCTCTTGTTGAATGTAAAGGTCTAATGGTGCTAGGTCTAGAATGATATCTAGGGCAGCGCCGGGAGTGGTTCTCATGCAGCCTGTTATGGCTGAGCAGGCCATTCTTTGGAACCGCTGTAGTTTCGATATCACCAGCCTATAATAGTCCACTGCTGGACATAGGCCTCCCCTAATGAGCGCCATAGATGGCATCCTTAATTGGGGGTTAATGCCCATAATCTCCACGCTGGGCATGCGGGTTGGGGATCGCAGTACGGTGTAGTTGTTCTGCAGAAGGCGCTGCTGCCCGCCCCCCGCTGTGTTTCCCTAACCTATAGAACCTATACCAATAGAAGGAAATGGAGTAAGTAATATCAATGCTTTAAGTTAACAGTCTATTATGAATTAGGGGAATAGAATAGCGAGCGACAGCGTAGAGCGCGATACAGTCGAAAAGATGTTACTTATTTAGAAAATTTGCTCTGACATCGGCAATGGCGTTATTGGACAACCCTATAGATCGGTCCATCATTGAGAAGCGTAAATTCAATGTTTGCTTCCAATACTCGTCGATAATTAAGTGCTCCATAACAGTTAATTAATTTGATGATGGGTATTATCGTAATTGTTATTCAGACATTAAATTTCGAATTAATGACAGGGTAAAATTAAGAAGACTGATTTATTTTCCAAAGTTAATTGGGTTCGAACCAATCATTTGCAGTGAATTTGACATTTGGAGCGACTTCACTAATTTTTATCATCATGTCAGCCGACAAACTGATTTTTTTCCTTACCTTACGTTGATTGATTTATAGTGTAACTTAAAATTCATAATTTCCGATGTTGCTTAACAGAGGAGGTTTGTGAAAATATATGGAAGTAAGTATCTATCGCTTTCCCCTAATTTTTTGCAGGGTGAAAATATCACTTAACTTTTTTCAGGAAAAAATACTTCCTACAGCATCCATCTCCTTGGTAAATATTTGGGGATAGATAAAACGTCCCATGAATCACTCTCAAGCAATTTCAGCATCTTTGCGGAAGGTATAACATGAGGAATTGGATTTTAGGCGGTAATACACTCAAGCATCCTGGATAAGTACCTACATTTGCTCTCAGTGATAAGTATGAATCTACCTTAATGCAGAGTTATTAATTGCTATTTAACAAGCTCTTCAAGAAAACCTCTAGAGCTTCTTGAAATGACGTACCCAAGATAATTTTACTATAACATTCGTTTAGAGCTAAGATATGATCATGTTGTCTAGAAAAAATAGTTAAAGATTTCGGTAATATAGTAGCCCAGTCTTTTAGGAGGTCGTTCTGAAGCCAAATGCATACCGGCTCTTAGACAAAGGCTTCCCATAGCGGATATCATTATGAGGTGTAGATATCATTTATCAATATGATACACCTGAAGATTATATCTGCCAAAAAGTATTGCAATGGAAAACGCACGGAACGAAAAACCTGGTTAAGCGTGGATGGACTGGGTAATCGGGTTATGGCTGCACTGCAGATGTCTACCATAAACAGAGTCTTAATCAAAACTGCTTATTTATTTATTGAATTTAATGTTATGCCATCAAAACATAATCTAATTTTCATAATACGACATTCTTAGTTTTTTATTAAGATTATATTATAGAATGAGTGCTCATGATCATAACAGGTATGCACAACGTATGCATAGGGTGCACAGACAATAGCTAAAATAAATAAATAAGTAGTACCTATACAAAAAATCAGACTTATAAATACCTACACAAAAATAAGAATCAAACCCGTCAAAGCTGCAGTCTAGGTCGATAAAAGCTTTCAATTTAATCAACTACAATTTATGTTTCTACAGAATATGAAAATGTTCAAAATTCTCGCAAGCGTCTAGGTATCCAAGATAAGAGTTCCGATTGATTTTCTTTATTATATTTACTGAGCTTAATATGAATCCTCCAAGTCGGCCAGTCGTAAAGTAACTACGTCAGTAGCTTTATTTTATTTATGCCTATAAAATTTATGAGCCAATAAATAGCATTCAATTTGAAAATATAATCTGAGTGGTCATAAACATGATGGAAATGTGCATCAGTAGTGCAAAGTAGCCATATTTGTACATTGTATGTAACTGGTAAAGCATAAAAATCAGATGGTGTTCAATCATATCGTACCTACTCTCGAAAAGTGCATTCGAGCGTTTCAAAATCGAGATCCGGTGTTACTTTGTAAATCTATCAAATCAATCATGGACTACTTATTATGTTTTGGCATTTCAATCAATAATGTCTGGGTACCAGCTTTCGTGAGAGCCGTCTATATAGCTCTGCTGTGATAGATAGCTAATATATAATATATACATAGTTTTTATGTATAAAGCCACCATAAGGAAGAAAATTAAAGGCATCGTTCTTAAAACTACTTTGGAGATCGTTCC
This sequence comes from Eupithecia pulchellata, assembly GCA_963931895.1. Taxonomy (NCBI): domain Eukaryota; kingdom Metazoa; phylum Arthropoda; class Insecta; order Lepidoptera; family Geometridae; genus Eupithecia; species Eupithecia pulchellata. Next base: position 9,410,491 of record OZ007533.1, on the reverse strand, counting down.
TAAAGGATAGGACAATAAAGGTTTAGCTTTTCCTTTGTAAGACTACACTCTTACTACACTCTTTTATGTCAAAGTGAATTAAATTCTGTGGTAGAGTAGAACGGTCGTAAATCTGTTAAAAGACATCCAGTCAGGCACTAAATGAGACCACTAAATTGTTCTACGCTGTTCTTCCTTTACTTAATGAAAATTTATAAAAGTCCGTTGTTATCTCATTTTTAGGGTTTTGCCATCGGTTGCAAAACCCTTATGAAATCGCTTTGGGTCTGTTTTGTGTTTTGAATCCTTAATATCTCAGAAACTAATGCAGCTATTGAGTTGAAATTTGAAATAATAATACATTTTGTGCGCCCGCACATAGGTATAGAAAAATAAATGAAAATAAATGAAAAATCAAAATGAAGATTTTCCATACAAATTTTGAAATCGAAATTTTAAATGGAACGTACAAAGTCAAAAGTGGTATCAAATGAAAGGTACACGTTTGTAGATTTCAAAATAGGTTTTGAAATTTTGGTATTATACTTTTTAAAATATTTTGAAAAAGGTCAAAAAAATGACCGTTCCCCCCCCTCTATCTCCGAAGATTGCAGAGCGATCGACGTGATATGTACCAAGTGTTTGTAGATATGGATCTATATTTTACAGGAAAAATATAGAAAAGTCTGTAAAAATAACAGTTTTTGAAATATGGTCAAAAAAGGGCGGGAAAAATTTCTGAAGGGCTGACTACCCCACCGAATTGGGTATCAAATGAATGGTATTGGCTTGTACATTCCAATACAGTTTTTGAAATTTTGACAAATTTTACACTTTTTGATATATTTTGAAAAAGGTCGAAAAATTGACCGGTACCCCCCCCTTATCTCCGAAGATTGCAGAGCGATCGATGTGATATGTACCAAGTGTTTTTAGATATCGATCTATATTTTACAGGAAAAATATAGAGAAGTCTGTAAAAATAATACTTTTTGAAATAAGGTCAAAAAAGGGCGGGAAAGTTTTCTAAAGGGGTGACTACCCCACCGAGTTGGGTATCAAATGAAAGGTATTAGTTTGTACATTTCAATACAGTTTTTGAAATTTCGATAACTTTTATACTTTTCGAAATATTTTGAAAAAGGTCAAAAAATTTACCATTCCCCCCCCCCTTATCTCCGAAGATTGCAGAGTGATTTATGTAAAATGTACTAAGCGTTTGTAGATATAGATCTATATTTTACAGGAAAAATATAGAGAAGTCTGTAAATATAATACTTTTTGAAATATGGTCAAAAAACTAATTTTCATACAATGGGGGCTTTATCATTGAGAGTAATATCAAATCAAAGGTATGGATTTCGACAATTCAAAACAGGTTTTGAAAATCGTCTAAGTTTCATGCTTAGTGAAATAGGTTGAAAAAAGCCGAAAAAAAATTGTAGGTACCAACCCACTTACCTTTAGATTAGTGGGTACTAATCTCTGTAGTAACTGTACTAGGAGTTCCACAGCGCACCAAAACCGTTGTTCTCAAAATTTTTGAGAAGAGATAGGTATGTATCCTAGATAATCCACACAGTATCATTTAACCCACAAGCTAAGCAAAGCTTGTGTTATTGGTATTACTACGATAGCTGTTATACTTAATAAAGTATAAGTATCACATTAGATGATATATTTTTTGTGTACTGAAAAGGACTAGAACACCCGAACAAATAATCTGAAGATCCTACAAATATTAGTCCCGCCCGAGGCAGAAATCAAACCTCCACCTCCTGCGTTGTAAGCCCACCGCGCCAAGAGGTTGTCATATACGTACCTATCTAAACGACAAAAGTTCAAAACCCTCGGCGCGCGAGTTACACTCGCACTTGTCGTACTTGTTTTACTTGAGTATCGTAATGAAAACCTCTCTGAGCAAACACGAAATTTTAGTGAAGAAGAACTCAGCTGTTTTGCGTCGATCTTAGTGTCTGAAGTTATTTTTCATTGTATTAAGTAAAGATTCACACAGTTTAAAGTATTATAATAATATAAATATAAATAATACAAAATATACCTACCTATACTTACTGCTGAATCTGAAGTAATGTGCAGCAAAAATAATCTAGATCTAGTGTCAACATTTTATTTTATTATGGCAGCGAGAACCGAACCTATTAGCTCAACCTGCTATTGCGCCAGAGAGAGAGATACGCATGTACGAAAAGAATTAAAAAGTTCCAATATCAATTATGTATGAAAAAAGCATAGAACAAATGCCTTTGCTGAAAAGAAATCACAGAACATTACCAAACCAAAGATACACCGTCATTTTAAAGTTACCATAGTTTTATCAAGAAAATTTAAATGGACGTCTTTTCTTCGTATTTTTGGCCAGTTGCCAAGTAGTAGAGCATCATACTTATTAATGAACTATTATTATGTAATCGACATTAAAGTCGCATGCGTAGTTTCTGCGATATGAAGAACCGAACTATAACAGGTGTAACTACAGTCTCTGTCAACGAAATTAATTCAAAAGCTTTTTATTTTACTTGTAAACTAGACGAATTTTCAAGGATAAATTTGATATTATTCTTCATAATTTTGTATAAATTTGAAATCTCGTTCTTTCAATAAACGCAGACTTTATTACATTGCGAGGGCCTTATCCCAATTTATTCATAGACCTGTCTACCCAAGGAAAGGAACTCAGATTTATTAAGTGGTCAACATCAACAGGTTGTTTATTGGCGGAAGGTTTACGAAGGCAACCTCTTGAGAAATGCATGGGAATGGGTCGTTATTTTGTGTTGGGATGTTTTCTGGTTGGAGATCTTTTCTGGTTGGTGAATCAAGCGTCAGACTTATATTCATTCGATAAGGGTCACCAAAGTTCCAATTACGGAACATAGGCTACGTTCAGATGAGAGTAGATAGAATTATGTCAAAAAAAGAAAAAATAGGGATTTTTAATTTAATGTTCCCGTTTTTTGATCACTGAATATACAAAACAGCTATTGATTAAGTCATTATGTACGTACCAGAGTAATTATTTCAATTATAGGAAAATTGCGTACTTTTGTTATAAATTATATTGGAAGTAGAGAATAATGAAATTGGCGGGAAAGCTAATTAGGTCTTTATGTTTATTTTTTTGTAGTACAAGCAATTCAAAAAATATTAAACAATAGTCAGAACAGAAAAGTTTGAAGGGATTCCTTGCCTTTTATTGTGACTTTACTTACAGGCTCATTATAATAATGATAAAATAGTAACAAGATACTTTGATAATTACTGTATGAAATGCCACATAAGTCCAAGTCGACTTATGACATGACATTAAATGTGACATTTTGTCGCACGTGTTGAGAATAGCCCCATACAGAACTGTCACCAAGCATTTGTTTCTGTGTCAAGGGGTTGTTGGAACACGTACCATCTCCACTGTAACTGGATAAAAAGCTTGAAACAAAAGCGAGCGAGTAAGTTTCTCGGCTGATTGTATATCTCACTTCCACTCTTCGTTTTGTAGCATCGCCGTCGTCGTTGGTTTCATCTCCCTTATTTTTCACTTCACCTTTTAGTTTGTAATTTAACAACTAGATTTTCACTTTATAACCTAATTAAGCCGGTTGAAATTGCGCGTAAACGCAAAATTTTATGGCTAAAATGAAATAGCGCAGTTTAAGCCATGTAGTTACTTCTACATTATACTATGTAACTAAAATATGTATGGTCGATAGAAACTAAGGTACTTACTTACCTTTCTTGTGGCTCAGCGATCAGAAAATTCATTGATGTGATAATAGCTTTTTATATTAGGTATTTGACCTTATTGTTTTTATTTTTATTGTTTTTATTATTAACTTTTCTTAACTTCAAGGTAGATAATAGATAGATATTGCTGTGTGAATTGTCCAGCATTATTTATTTCTTTTAATGTCAGTATCTTAAATAACTGTTGCAAAACCGCTGCCCTAAAAACTATGAAGCGGATTGGCAATAACTGTATGGAGTCATAAAACGTTCCGGATCATAAGTTTTTTTCTTACCCCAGTTTATCACGTCATCTGACGACACCATTTGACGCGGTGAGATCAGTTTCTGCGTAATCATCTAGGACGTGCCCAAAATTTTCAAAGAAGTTACAGAAAAATTCTGTCAAAAATAACTTGAATTTCTCTCTTTTTTATAGCAAACAATGCCTAACGAACTGTTATAAGGTTTTGCAATTTGCAATTGATACTCTTGAGATGGTAAATTAGATTTGCAAATATTGGTCGATAGTGACAATATTTTTCCGAGTCAGTAAAGAGCCTCGTCTGTTTATCTAAACTTGTATATAACATTGATGAAACGTAGAAAAGGTAGGACTTTTGATTTAATAATACCTATAATATAATATAATAAGGAGGAAAGATTTGATCGTTTGTTTGTTTGGATGGAGGTTCCGAAACTTCTGGACCAATCAAAAAAAATCTTACACCTTTAGAATACTGCATTTTCCCTGAAAAATAGAATAAATAGAAAATATAGAATATTTGCAAAAAGTTTGGGATCCATTTAAAACTTCTAAATATAATGTAACCAACGTATGTAAAATATACCAAAAAATCCTTATATCGCGTACACTGCGGAAATTAATGTCAATAGAGCAAGTTATGTTTTACACAGGACAAAAACTCCTTTATAGGTACCATCCATATGTCTTACTATTGCAGTTATGACACACAGAACAACTTTTTCATGTAAAAATATCCAATACTAACTAGCTAGGCAGCATCATGCGATGTAAGTGTCACAAAGACAGTGGCAAAAAGAAGGGTGTGTGTGTTAAAGTTATATTGTTTAAATTTTCGGTAAAAACCCGTGCGAAGGCGGCCCGCTAGGTAGTACAATAAAGTAATTCATAATATTTCTTAATAACCTTTCTAGATTGGGATCACTCCTGGGTGAATCCTGTCGCAATTCTCCTTCTTTTCATAAGTTAAATTAATTCGAACGATACATGCCAAATGCTCGTTATGGAACCGACCACATCAACATCATAATGTACCAGAAACTCGCTGTATTTTGTCGCCGTCTACGGTGTAGGTAGACTCTATTAGATTTCTAAAGCTAAAGGAAATATAAACTATAAGATGCTGCTCAGATTCACTAAAAGCTTAACACACTCACATCAAATCAAATAGCTACACGACGACACTTAGATCTTAAAGTTAAAGGTTAATCGAGCTGCGTTATCAAGTCTTTGCAAAAGACAGGACATCTTGTGTTGAAAGTTTTGTGACCCATAAACTGCTTAGTACCGTTTTGTCCAGGGTAAAACGAGCATTGACGCACTTCAGATCCGTTTTGAACCTTTGTCCTTTAAGATTAAGATCTCTTTGGATCATCCAAAGAGATCTTAATCTTAAATCTTAGGTCTGAATTGTTATTGTTATGTTGGCACACAATTGAATGAGATAAGGAAGGGTGGTCATTCAAACGAAGTTTTATTTATGTAGGCACTTGAAAGTCCTCCAAATATTAACTTTACTCAAAAGATTTAATAAATTTAATATTTGTAAAACCTCTTAAGTTAATAATTTGCCTGTGTCGTTTTGGAAAATCTACTTACTATTAAACTTACTAACTCTCTTTGCTAGTAGATTTTCCAAAACGACACCGACAAATTATTAATTTAAAATGTTTTACAAATACTAAATTTATGAAATCTTTTGAGTCTAGTTTACCTAGTCACTGGTTTATAGATTTTTAAAAGAAACAAGCCCAACGTATAACTTAAAAACAACATTGACTTACTACTTTTAAGCTGCATCATTCTTTGAACCTTCGGAAAAGTAATTATTCCTGTTTTTTGTAGACTTTACGTTTACTGCGGCGCGTAATCGGAGAGTTGGTGGGTATTTTGCTCGGTGCATCAGCATTGCCATATAGCAGTCAGCTATCATTTTATTCTGGGTAACACAAAATAACACTCCTATCCTAATTAAACAGATACTTATTATGTGTTATACTATAAGTGTACAAAGTACAGTAAGGTCAGACCAATCTAGTTCCTCTTAAAGTCGTACGTGATGTTTGTTGTTCCGCATTCAACCTTCATGTAAACCTGAATTCAATTCTAATTCCCCTATCATCCTACGTGCAATACGTGATGATTGTTGTCCTTAAACCTTCATGTAAACCTAAATCCAAGCTATAAGTAGTTGCGAACTATCAGCATTGGAGATATAATTTCCATGATAACTCTAACTTTAAGTGTAATCAATTCTATTCTCCTCTTATAGTATTAAGGTATAAAAAAACAGGGCAAAGGTTATAACATCAGCTTCCCACAATACTACTATGCAAGTCCTATACTATAGGTAACCATATATCATAGGTACCTCATACTCAACTGTTTCAATTGTCAAGTGTTACTTCTATTTTTTACACCGTTGTACTTTATTATTTAAAAAAGAAACAACTCAAATAACTAGTTCAAATTTGTTTCAATTATACATATTTAATTGTCATACATGGAAAATATTTAACCTTTTTCTTTCGGAAGACACACCTTTATAAGAATGTTTGTGATCAAACCTACTCCCATACAGACGACGATGGTTTATGAACCATCTGAGTTTATGCGAGTGCAATTAACCAACCGACCCATTATAAGCTTTTAACTTTATAGCCCTGGTTTGTGTGATGGAATCCAAACGGTCTATCGTTTCATTGTTTTATTGCGAGGTAGATATAATGGTTCGTTTTTTTGATGGCAAAATCTGGTCAACACAAAGTCAACTCCCGGTAGCCTGACAAATGGACGTTGTCGCCTACTCAATTAAGTCTCACGTAACGTGGTTATCAGAAGGCCTAGTAGCCATGTCGGCCATATTGAGATACGAGTCACATTGTGGCGGAACGTGTTTTTCAAATCTGCGATTTGAGTGACTTTCTTGTGATTTGGTGATTTGTGGTAAAGTGGTAGACGAGTAAACTTCGACTAGTTAGAACAAAACTCCTACAAATTTCCTACATACAATTTCTTGGTAATTACCTACATGAAAAATTCATAAGATTACATAAAATTACCTCAAGAAAATCTTGAGGAAACGTTTTCATCTACAGACACAACGTAAAGTGATTTCCCTCGCCCGTCGTATACTTGCGAACATTAAATAAAACCAAAATATAAAGTTTGCAGAGCACTTTGAAGTTACTTTTATTTATTCCTTGGTTCAAATTTACATATTGTTGGTGGAGAAGTTTGTTAAATTTGACTTTCCATTTTGTGTCAGTATTACAAAATAGATTTGGATAATCTCTCGACATATTCTAAGTACGCCAAGGTTTATTGAAAGGCGAAAAGTAATTATGTCTGTCATTCGTAACAATCCAACCGGAATTCTGGTTTCCGGAATTCAAAAACAATCAGAATTTTTCATTTTTTGCAATCGATTTCTAATCCTTAGAAACTTGCTAAGACTTCGTGTAGTTGTTTTTTTTTTTTCAAATTTCATGCAAATAACAGGAAATGCCTTTTCGTTTAGACCGTAGGTATGTGTAATGTAGGTACTTTAATAAACCAGTTTGCAATTTTAGCTATGCGACTCAGTTTTTTCAAGCGACCCCTACGTCGCTGTAGAAATTGGGTTCTCGAAATAGGTTTTCATTAGGTAAACATTTTGAAAGCATGTTTTCTTTCAACTATAACACATACAGTTGAATTATTTAATAGGGTAGGCAATAGGTACTTTAAATAATAACCTCTCCTTGATTTTGGAAGTGTAGTGATTGTTGGCATGCAAAATTGGCTATTAAATCGGAACATGAATGTATTTTATGATAATAATTATTGAATTTGAGATCTGTTTGCTCCTGCCATAGACAGACTTCTTACTTCTGATGCCTCTGTATTAGATGGACATAATGTGCTCTGTGAGAATTAATATTTTTGATTGAACTAAAACTCAGTGTTTAAATAAAAATTATAACTGTGGACACTGTTGACAGTGTGTGTGCAGATCAAGAATCCTACAGATACAATATCTTCATAAAAAATATACAATTAAAATTATAAAATAAAAAAAAACTGTAAAAAGGATAATCATTAAGGAATATTTGTTTGCAAGTCTTCAATTGGTTCAATTGTTTAAATTATAATAGTGGTTATTAAATAATAAAATTATAATAGGTTACTTAATTGTTATTATAATAAAACCAATAATCTTTGTTAAGAAAAGTTTTATGTTGTCATAAAAAAATAACAAAGAATCATTTTTAGTCATTCGTTACAAATCATCAGTCTTTAATCCAGGTATTCCCGGAATTGGTAGTCCTTATTCCACCAAAAAAAAAATGTCATCTTGCTTGTCTCTTAATATGTCATTTCTAACTTTCCTCGAAATGAAACTCGGAAGTATTATAATATCTCTGAATATCTCTGAATCGACCCTTCAAACATATTTCGCGTTTGGTGTATAAACTCCTTTTGGCAGCCGCCAAAAGGAGTTTATACACCAAACGCGACGCCAACACAGTGTGGCGGGTTGAAGTCGGCAACCCTATTTTATGTCGGCGATAGTACCCGTTTTGTCTGCGACAAGTCGCGGCGGCACGTCTTCTGTCGGCGGTTCACGGCAAATATCAGCAACATGGCTGCGATACTCCGGGACTTGGCAAAAGTTACCGAATTCCTACCGTCGTTGAACTTGATATGTTGATAAACCGCTGAACTTGATAGATTTGGTGTGTAGGCTCCTATATTATGCCAAGCCGCTGACAAATCCGACATCGAACCGCCGGACTTTGTTGGCGGCAAAGTTAGTGTACACTCCGTAACGTATATAAAATATACCTTTATAAACTGAGCTTTAACGGGTTGTGATACGAACTCCACATACCCTTATCAAATAAGGCTGGTCGAGTAGAAAACTCTTCAGGTCAGTAGATAAGAAGGATAGTTTGACGGCGAAATAAAGATCGCTTATTGAATGGGGTGCTGGAGATTATACTATCCGGAAGATTCTTGCTTGTATTCAAATCCAGAGTGTTTAGGTTCCTTTAAGACCGTAGAGCTTGCACCACTACGGTCATAATTCACATTATTTGCTTTCTAAAGTAAAAAAATGTTTTATATTCCATAAAATATAATAAAACAACAAAATTACCTAGTTCATCTTTGCTGGTTTTTAGTTAAAATATCACCAGAAAGAAAGTGGATGTGGCCGAAATGTGTATTCCGAAGGTCTAGAAGTCACCTATTCAGAAAAACACGTTCACATTTCATTAAAATAAAACTTATTTTCATAGCAATAATAGGAGGGTATATCTCGAAAATAATAAGCTCGGTAATATAATACCTAACCCGTATACAAAGCGTAGAGTATTGCAATTAATATTGTTACCTGGGAATGGCACCGCGTGCAGGTGAGGATTTAATTAATCTGCGAATATATTTTAATCTTTATTTACGTACAGCTTGGGTTCATGTTCTGGTAACAAAATGCTTTGGAGTAATTTTTATGAATCTTTGTATGTACGTTTAAGTTGATTTTTAAATAAACCTATTGCTATTGGCATCGGTTTTGTTTTGCTTTATCATAAATACTACTTTATAATAACTATTTTTGATCTTAAAATATTACACACTTAGGAAAATACAAATGTTGTGTGAGAGAATAAGCCTAAGAAAGGTGCACTTCCGAGATGATGGTTCATAAAGGAGAGTGGAAAAAATATGTTATGCCGATCCAATCCTGGGTAGTGAAGAATTTGATCATCTTTTAGCCATGCTAACTTTAGAATATTTTTATAACACAAAAGTTTCAGACAACCGCTGAAAAGATTTGGCATGAAGATCATTCCACAACCTGAGTGTATGTGGGAAGAAGTTGCTCTTCAACCTTACGGTCCGTGAGCATAGCGGCTCCAAAGTATGGCATGAAATATGTATATGTAATATACTATGCTGATGGCGAGCGATGCGATAGAAAAACGGACCCAAATTGGGCTTAAATCCTAATAAAGTCGAATATTGCAAATACCTACTGAAACTATCTCTATAGCCACACCTTCTACAACCATACCAAAGATGATATTGGAGCAATTACAAAACAATTATATTCCTAAATATTAGTCTATAGAACAGACAAACCTTCCAGACATCAAAGTGAATCTGATACAGCTCTGAAACCGAGTTTCTCTCTGAAAATAGGATTCGCTACTCCATCCGAAATCGAATGTAATTTCGGGAGAGTAACATTGTTAACAAAGGTTGGTACCTTTGTTAACATCATAACAATCAGACAATGGATCAAATGCGAATGATTGGTTTTGATGTTGTTGTAACCTAATATGGTATTCGTTACTTTGACTCGGTAGGTAAACAGAAGTAGTCAATGAAGGTTATATCTATCGGGAGCTCTATACATGTTTTACTGTGAGACGGGTGGCTTGACTTTGCAATAAATTGCGATGACTACGTCAAAGGCAGCTACGAAAGATAGCGCGAAGGTCTCTCTTTTATTAGAGGAAGCGCTACGTCTACAATGAACAGCTGCGAATGATAGTGATGACTCGTCTTTAGTATTTATACACACACCCATACAATGCATCTAAAAATATTATATATTCTTTTAGTTTTGTTTTAAATGCATTGAATGAGAATAAATTCCTAATATGTGGTGTTATTTAACGTAGTTTTAATTATAGGGCTTGGGTAGAACTAGAAAACTGGCTATTTATTATTTTTATTATTTTGCGCTATCCGGCGCTGGTAGGAAAAGAAAGGAGAGGTTTGCGTAGTTTTTTATAATATTACGGAAGAGAAGGCAAGTATTGTTGATGCTACTGTTTTATATTAAAAAAATTGTTTTCTTTATAAAATTTGATTATTGAGGATATGGATATCGGAATAGTACCTAATTTGATAATATAGTTCTGCATAATTTGTTGTTCACCATGATTAGAAGGGGCGTGATGTCTACAGCGCAGTATGATATGAAATCAGCTGCGTGGCTGCCTTAGAAAGTAGCGCGTAGCTGATCGAACTACGGTGTCGATAGCATACTACCTACACAGCTATGAAGATAACCTTGATGTTTCAAACGTAGGTAATCTTTAGGCATCCTTTAGCTTATAATAATTATCCGTATGATCTATAAAATTATTATTAACAGCTGTTGACAGCAAACATCTTGTAAACTTAGGTACTCTCTGTTTTATCTTGAGAAAAACCAATAATTGATTAATAAAACATCATAAAACGCTTTGTGAAGGTGGACTCTGTTCTATTATTTTGTAGTTGACCGTTCATAATTTGGATAATCTTGAATTAAAGCTGCCACAACGCCAAAATGTAAGTCAGTTTAATCCAAGCTAATGTGTATGTTCTTAACTATTTTTGGTCCACAGGGATCACAAAACAGATGAAACAAACCAATTATTTTGTAGCAGCGCGGCCGAGCTATCAAAAATGCATGTGTTCTAATTCCATACCAAATTCTGGCTAGCTCAACCCCAAGAACTTATTAAGGGCAAACAAATAAAAACTATAATGTATATGCTAATATTAATTCATGTGTGGATTTATCACTGCCAGTAAAACCATTATTAATTTATTTCTGGTTTCTGCTCGTCTAATTCTATTTTTTTTTCTATGTGTTAGAAATAACCCAAAAGCGTTTATATACGCTTACACTGAAGGCTTTTTCTATACTAACAATAAAAAGAGGAAATATTTGTTTGTTTGTTTGAATTAAGTAGGCTCCCAAACTTATGGATCGAAATGAAAAAATCCTTCGTTATTAGAATCCTAATTTTTCCCTGGTGAACATAGGCTATAGAATATTTCCATAAAAGTTAGGGATCCGCATATTTTTTTATTTTTGTTAAATACTCGTGCGAAGACGGGGCGGACCGCTAGTATATATATATATATATTCCAAGCATGATAATTATAGATAACTTCAGTTCGTTCATGCTTACGCACACACACGATACGAATAAAGAAAATGAGACGTATTTGTCGCATTTTTGTTTTGGCATCATAATAGTCATGCAGCTTCGGTTAACTATAACGTTAAAGCCTGCTTGGTTTTTGGTAAACGTCAGCGTTAAATCACACAAAAATACTATAAACTAGATAATACTCCGTACTCAAAGACTCTTGTATAGTGATGATTGTTCACACAAACGTTTTTTTCTGAGACTTGTGTTCTTTGCTTCGATTGATTAGATTTTGATTTATCTTTCGAAAAAGATAAATCAAAATATCAGGTATCTGCCCTTACTGTTCCGTAAAAAAAATCTAACCTGTATACTATATGCATAACATAAGTTCTATATAGTTCTTCTGTTCCTAGCCTTTTCTATTTTCATCTATTCTGCGGCATTTGGTTTCATAAAGAATGAAAAGGTATTAGACACGCTAAAGTGGCGAGTTCCATTTTGTTGCTAAAAGGGCATAGTTCAAAATGGATTGTAACATTTGAACTACATAGCATCCTTTCACTTACTAGTTATATTTTAACTTTACGATAAAATATTTCCAATGACAACTTAAATAAATGTAAATTTCTTTCTTAAAATAACTTGATGTTTTTTTTATTTTTTGACCGACTTCAAAAATGGGAGTGGTTTTTTATTTATACCGCAAAACTTAGGAAATAAGTTTGAAACTAGAGGACTTGAAGCCAGCTAGTAGTTTTTTTTTTTTGCTCTTCCGTTTTGATATTTTAACTCATATTGATAAGGATTCGTTGAGTTTCCTGCAGATTTCTTATTTGGTTCTTTATTGCACGCTAAAATATTAAAACCCTTACTAAGAAAATAGATCAGATTGCACTTGCAGACTGCAGTTAGCTTAATTTTTTATTTTGTTAATAACTTGTTTCTTTAATTAGATAGTAGTTTCTTTTATTTGAAGTTATTTCAATGGGGAAAAATAAAATTCATAATTACTTTTTCAATTTTTATTTCATCGTGATAATAAAGAGATGCAAGATGTAAATATAAGTTGTACAATACACTTAGGTTATAAATTATACATTATAATTTATGAGCATTATTTATTATAATCCGTTATAGATATGTACACTTTATTTTAATTTTTTTTTTTAAAGTTACGCGCAGTTATTTATAAAAGCTATCTAGGTACTTATTGTGTTTACTACACAATAAAAAATCGATTATTATTATGAAGAAAAAAACGTAAACATGCAACGAAAAAACTATTCTGTAAATAAGGCCACTCTTCGTCAAAAAATAATGTCAAGCTTATTACTAGGTAAATTTTGACTGAGTTCATTATTCAAAAAGCCCTTATTTGACAAGATAAAAAAATATTTTATTGAAAATGCAATAAAATATTAAGCAAGTAAATGAATGACTATATTTTCCTAAATTACTAAATAGCTAATATAATTCACTATAATTTTCTACCAATATAATTAACTTAGAATGATTCAGATTTAACTGTACATTTGACTTTATTAGTTATTGGCACGATACTAAATATTTTTAGAACAATTTAGGACCGAACTTTTTTACTAAATTCTTATTATAATTTCACTGGCCAAGGTTTTGGGCTCAGCTTTTAAAATTGTTTTCGGTACGTACTTTTTGATAACCATAAAACTACTAGTGCTGTTTTATGCTACTTATAATTGCTAAGTACTTATGACCATATTGATAAACAGTAGGAGTTAAAAACATATTTGTGAGTTATGAGGCGTTACCATTACAAAAAAAAATTACAAACATTCTTGTTTTTTTTCTTTTCTATTAAAACGTCTCATTTTGTATGAACTGTTTGAAAATAGAAAGGATGGCAAGATATTATTAAAAACATGCACGCAGTAGTCAATTTTAAAATTACTGCGATTTTTTTTGGGGAACTTTACAGCCTTTTCAGATTTTATGATACATTTCAGCTTAGCAACATACTATAAATTGAACTTTGTTTTTGTAAATAAAGGCTATCTATAAAATAGTGGAGGGAATTTAAGTTTTAGCTAAAATAGGGATTATGTAAGGAGTTTTCGATAAATAGTTTGTATACGCCGTGGTTTTCATTAAGGCTTACTACGATATATTCTGTGTGGTCCCCAATCACCATTCCTGATTTTACATACATTTTATAAAGCGAAAGGTATACAATTTAAATTTCGAATAAGGTTTGATTTCATAAAATAAAATTATTAAATTAGATGTCAAGTTAGTGCCATTTACTATTTACAATTGGTTCCGATAAAAAAATACCGAGTCGTATTTTTGACAGGGAAAGAGTATTCTTAAATATGGTTTTTACTTGAACTATCTAAGTATATTTACTAAATTTTACCTAAATTCTCATTTGATAGTAAATCGCACACAACATTATATCTAAAACTCACGTATCCTAGTAATCAAACTAAACATTTTATTAAAACAATCATAATTATTACGTTCAGAATATTTAATTAATATACTCGTAACTTACCGATAACGTAGTGATCTTATAGAATTTTGCTACTCTTAATTTTAGTCAATATATAAAGTATGTGATTGAGGTTCTAAAAAAAAGAATTGCTAATATAATGATTAAACACTATTTGATTTCTTAGCCTCATCTTCTGGATCATGATCTATCCACATAAACTTGGGTCAATAGAATTTTAATTTGAAAGTAGAAACCACATAATCAATCGAAGATTGAGTGATAAAACTGTTTTGGTACTCTCTAATTAGCTTAGTAATATGAGTTAGGATATAATGAGAAGTGACAGTAAACGTTGGTGTTAATTTTTGCAATAATTGACATTACAATTCGATAAATTTTCCAATGCGTGAGGTAAATAAGTATTTACAGATGCCACTGAAATAAACATCGTATCGAACAATGTTATTAAGGTAGTAAACATAGAATCTAGGAAACTATAGATCCATAACGATTATAATATATTAGATAAAATATGTATGTACACGCGCAAATTCGTTACAAGTTCAATTACAATTTTATTTTCACTTAAAAATCTTAGACTAAAACACCATGTGCAGTTTTACATTCTTGGACCAAATTTCAACCTTCAAATCAATTCATAGATCTACTACTCTACGATAATTGATAGCTATTCAAAATCTCACCTTAAACAACACAATTCTACCTTCATATTCCCAAAGTGTATGTATGTACTATAAGAAAATTTAAGATACTGCACGCACACTATCATACACTCCGTCTTAGACCGACATTGCTTATTCACACTGTCAAAAACGTTAGTGGCACTGTAAATTTAAATTATTGTGCATAACTTACATTCTAAAAGTAAATCTTACTGTGGAACACACAAAGATCAAGATCAAACACACCACTATTCTATGGTCCCTTAAAAAGACACGCTAGAAATAAGAGGAGTTCATAGAATCACTTCATCACAGAAGAGTCTGCAAAGCCTAGTCGTCTATCCACCTTAGACTTTGTGCTGGCCAGGGCGGCCTAGTCTCCAACACATATTTGAGTTGGAAACCTGTGTGAAAATGCTACAGGTACTCGTCTATCTGATCATAGTCTTCATCTGGGGGAGAGGGGCCAGAGACTGACAAGATCGGCAGCCCGAAGTGCTTTACCGTCTCTACGCTACCGCTGTCGTCAGATTTGCAGGCTTCTTCGCATATTGTTTCCTCTCTTGGCTTGGCTATGCAAAGCCGCTCTGAGGAATCACTCATGGTTGTCAGGGGTATGTTGTCAGCCGATCTGGAATGTACAAAATTAATATAGCAAACTATTCATTTCTACAATTTCAAAGAGGCTTAAACCCTAATATTTCGTTTGTGTAATTATTTTAAGGAAATCTTGCCGGTGCAATGCTGCGATTTTCTCTTTCCAATGCAATCTCTGCTGTTTTTTAATTCTTCCTCTTCCTGGATTTTCGTCTACTTTTCTTTCGATGAGGATTACTTAAAAGCTGTAATGTCGTATGTAATGTCAAATGAATCTCCCCTTTTCTTATGTGTGAATTTAGTACTAGGTTGAATTATATCTGATGCAAAACACACAATTAATCTCTCAAAGGGGAAAAAGACGATCTTGAAACTTTGAGTAAGCCAAAGCAAACGAAATGGAAAACATACTTACCTCGCCTTCCTACAAAGCCTGGACTGAGATCCGTGCCTCCTCAGAAACTCGCCAGCATCAAACCCAGCAAAGCCACCAGACGGTTCAGCTGACATAAAGATTGCAGAATTGACGCGTGGTCTGTTACTGCAACGGGCCAAAAGCCGCTCCTCACACTCCAAGCTTTGGGTGTGTGTGTGCGACCAACGCATATGCTGCAACAAAAGAAACTTTGGTCAGCTGCTAGGTTAGAGCCGTGATTGCTTGCTATAACCTCCTGGTAGTGAAAACTTCTGGAACATAGCCTGCAATGAAACTTTATAATTACAGAGTGGTGAACCAAAATGAATCGTTTGGTGCATTTTATCTCGCTCCAATGAAGAGTAGCATCTCCCGTCGCGACAGATGTTACCTTCTTTAAAATTTCTTCTCCAACGTTCTTGTGAGTCATTGTGTTCGTTGCGAGGGCACAAAAGTACCTACGTGAAAGCATTATAGGTTGACCATTAATTAATGTATGTAGTAGAAATCATTAAAATACTTAAACATTCGTGTAGGAAACAACAGGTGCTGACGTGACGTGTTACTCACGAACGTGTTGTAATGATAATTGCTTGTGTTGTGGTAGAAATAAAAACTGTTTTATGACATGATTTTAAAGTAAAAGGTTGTAGTTAAAACTATAAACAGCTAAACCAACAGCTTACCTCCAGTAGTATAGCCATCTAAAGAGAAAAATAGTATTCCTACCTACAGCTTAAAGATGCAAAACATGGGCACCTGGAAAGTGTTTACGTCGATCTCACTCTAACACACGTCGAAAGGTCCAGAAAAAGTATTTCGAATGAATCCAAACTTGCCTAATCTTTCTTAAGAAATGCTGAGTTTTCTTTCCCATAAAACTTTAACATCTCACGACAATTATCAATTTGAACTTTTACTTCTATTCCTAAACCGGCAAATAGCGTGTGCAGTTTCTCTTTTACCTTCAGGATCCTACAGTTATGAAATCTGTGTTTTATTCTGAGGTCGAAAGAGTTTGCTTTTGTATGGCCTCTGTTTGAAGAGCGGAGAACCTTACTATTGAATGAAATTGGGCTCTATTTTGCTACAGATAAGGAACTTTTTTTTTGTGGAATGCGAAGTTTATGGGTTGATTGAGGGTTGCATGTCCACGTGCTGTCATGGTGTCACGCGAATGATGAGGCAGTTTTGAAGTGGCCGCATACATTATGACAACTCTATGTTTGTGACATTGTGAGTTGGTTAGAGTTGTGTGATAACAGGGCCGTGTGGTGCCGGCATAGAATTTCACCACCCCATCTCTTCCCGTGGGTGTCGTAAGAGGCGACTAAGGGAAACACACCGGCGGGCAGCAGCGCCCTCTGTAGAACAACTCCACCGAACTGCGATCCCCAACCCGCATGCCCAGCGTGGGGATTATGGGCATTCACCCCCAAATGATAATGCCATCTATGGCGCTCATTAGGGGAGGCCTATGTCCAGCAGTGGACTATTATAGGCTGGTGATGATGATGATGTGTGATAACAAAGGTAGACTCTTTAGATAAATCATACGACTACCCTTTTAGAAGACTTAAACCTATATTGAGCAGTAGTAGCGTTTGCATGCATTCTTACAAGCATTTGCGGAACGGGCTTTTTTTGAGCAATTCGAGGTTAATCTTACCATTGAAATATGTCAATAATCCACTCCAAATTGAAGGTGCTGGCAAAATGATGAACTCCATAAAAATCTAGGTATAGAACATGGATTTATGAAAAGTACGGATAGAATCCTGTCAAATCAAACTTGAATCTTAGCAATGGCGGAATGACATTGAGTGTCAGTGTATAGAGAGTTGCCAACAGAAGAAAAAATTACCCATAATTTTTATAAATATTCTTCCTAATAATTGTTCACTTATTAATATGAAAACGTGTAAAACTTCTTAGACAGAGATTATGATTGATAGTTTTAAGATCAACAAGTTAATTACAAAATGTTCTCCAAAAATTAAATTTTCATACAATTTTATGGTTGTAACGACTCTACATAATAAGTTTGCCAGTAGACATAACATAACATATTATGTTATGTTATGTCTACTGGCAAACTTTAGGTTAACACAGACCAACTACCTACTTATTCCGAATAACATTAAAATTTAATGTACCTCGTAATGTCCCAAACTTGGGACAAAAGTACCAGAAAAAAAAATTGTTGTAAGGAAGTCTCCGATTCTTTTCACTATTCCTTGAAGTTTAGGTAAATAAGTCCTACCTATTCCTATCACTGCTTATTAATATGAATATGTAAATTATAATGAATCATTTTAGGTACTGCTTTAGCCACGGTAATCGTGTTTATTAGACCTACTTTTTATAATTTTCAATTTACGCCACCGCTTTATGGTGCTAACTGCAGTGAATTTTATTGTCCCACAAGAACAGAACAGAACACTGTACTTTCCCGGGATTAAATAGTAACCCCTATTTGCTAATCGAAGAAATTTCAACAAAATCTGTTCAGGCCTCTGAGTGTGTGTGCAGAAGTAACAAAGATAAACACATCCAAAGTCTCATTCCATGTCTAATTTTAGTTTGAATAAATTACTCTTTGTGCCTATTAACTGGCTGACAACATTTTCTGCCTGCGGCTTCGCATACGTTGTTCCTATGGAAATGCCTAACCAATATATATATAAAAAAAATATGCTGCAAATGTACATTTGCAGCCATATCTTATGATTGTTACTGGGAAGATCAGTGAAATGTTATGTGAAAAAATATACATTACTCTCATATTCATTGTTTATTGAGACATTATAAATAAAAAATTATGTATACCTACATAATATAATGCCCGCATGCTTTTACATGAAAAATCTTCATGCACACTTCATGCTACACTAGATTTAGTGGGATTCAAATTATTTTAATTATGAGATTCGCGAATTCAATTTAAATTCCAATTTTCGTCACCCGGAAATCTGAAAAAATATTGACTTTGAGTTATGCCCCACGGCTATCGATAATCTCGATATAACATCTGCGTAGCATGATCGTCAGTAAAAGTAACTATTATCAAAATGGGTTCAGCTATTTTGGAGGTTAGCTCAAATAAAAAACAAACATATTTCGAAATTCGTATCCCTAAAGCTAAGTTATTGTATAGATATTACAAACTGAAATTCAATATCCTAATTATATTTCGAATACTTAATACATATTATTTTATAGGTGATAAAGGATGATAAAGAAATGCCTATATACCTGATTCATAATTTAAAATCAATAAAATATGAGAATTAAAACATTTTTAATATCCTCCCACACTTACTGGAAAATTTACATGTTTACATGTTGGCAGCACTGGCGAGATTTTGTGCTTGTAGTTTGATTTAAATGCTGATAATAATTTTGCGTCAAATCGATAAAATAAGTTGGTGATATAAGAAATTTATCTACGAAATGTGATCCGGTGTTTTTTGTTGACAATCCCATTGTGACTTTTGCAACATCTGACCACACAAGACGGCGTTTTCCGTATATTTTGGTTTGTTTACAATGGGGTTCATCAGTTGGTGTCTATAGCCGTAATGGCGATGGCCAGCATACTATTTGATTGATTGGCATGCTTGCTTGATTGGAGTGCTTCATTTTATTTTGTTCTGATACTCCTTCCGAACTTATTTATAGTTTCATGGTATAGAATTTAATAACTTAATTCAAATTTCAGTAATGACTCAGTTTATTTTTTTTTTTTTTCGATTGGACTATAATGCTGTTGACCGCAGATGGCCATGACAGCGTTACCGGACTTTTGGCGGGCGCAGAGGGCGCCACACCGGTAAAGTTAGGTTGGGGCAACACGCGCAAGGGCCACCACTTAGGTGCGAACCTCGGCTTGGGCTGTTGCCAGATGCTACAAGAGGGTATGGAGGTTTCGCCTAGGTGCACAAGTGCACCTATGGGCGGAAGCGGGGAATTCTTCGACCCCGCATCCGGCGGGGTCGGTTTTTGGTCGTGTGTGTAGTGTGCGGAAGCGAATCGGTACTAGTTGACGTCACCTCCGGGTTAGCGGCGGTGATTGGGTCAACGGGGTCACCGAGAACGTGTCTCGGTCTACGGAGGCGATGACTCAGTTTATTGTTCATGAATTCAAATTATATAGAGTTCTGCCATATTAGTTTGACGACCTCTGTGGCACGGTGGGCGGAGGTCCGCACGACACAGGTGAAATCTTTGTACGATCTGCAAATATTTGTTCCGGGTATTCTTGTCGTGAACAATAAAAAATATATGACAACAAAATATCTATTTATGTTATAAATTATCAGTATACCAATCATCTAGTACCCATAACACAAACTCTGCTTCCTTAGTTTAGAGTTATATATTAGGTCCTTACATATGAAATTGGCGTTTTGTATGGGAGGAACAAAAAGTCGAATATTTTTTCATATAATATATTTAATTAATCAAAGTATGAACCATTTTTTCTATGCACTTTTGCCATCTTATAGGTAGTTCATTGATCCCTTTACTAAAAAAACCAGTCGGACGGGAATCAATAAAATCTTTCAAGGCGATTTGGACTGCCCCATCGGAGTTGAATTTTTTCCCTTGCAAGAAGTTATCCAAATTTCGAAAAAAATGGTAATCTGTTGGAGCAAGGTCCGGGGAGTACGGAGGATGTCTTAGACTTTCCAATTGAAGCTCTTCTAATTTAGTAGCCGTCTGTTGCGCAGTGTGTGGTCTAGCATTGTCGTGAAGCAGCAGTGGCGTGGAGCGATTGACCAGCCTAGGTTGTTTAGCCGCTAGCTTTTCCATCATGGTTTGCAATTGCTGACAATAGACATCAGCCGTAATAGTCTGGCCAGATTTGAGAAAACTGTAATGAACAATACCGGCACTAGTCCACCAAACGCTTACAAGTAACTTTTTTGGGGTTAATTTTCGCTTGGGGCAGGATTTGGCTGGCTGGGCAGGATCCAACCATTGCGCTGAGCGCTTCCGATTATCGTAAAGAACCCATTTTTCATCACAGGTAATGATTCGGTTTAAAATACCTTCATTATTGTGCCGGTTTAGTAATGTAACGCAGCAGTCGACGCGCGTTTGCCGGTTTGCTTCAGTCAATTCGTGAGGTACCCACCTTTCAAGCTTTTTAATCTTCCCAATTTGCTTCAAGTGAATTAAAACAGTTTTATCACTAACACCGCAGCCTGCAGCTAACTCGGACGTGGTTTGCGATGGATCCGCTTCCAAAGAGGAGAAATTTGTGATTAAAGTGGCCAGTACGAAAAACGCCAATTTCATATGTAAGGACCTAATATAAACAAGTAAAGTTTTTGGATTAATAAAGAAAGAAGGTATAACAAAAATCTGAAAAATATGAATGGATGGTGTATAAACTATAAACTTTCCGAGTGTATCAAATAGATTAATTAATATAAGATAAGTTTAGCCCGTCTAAGGAAAGTTTATAGTAACCCGCATAATGCGGAGATTATCTCAAACACTGGGAAAATTATCTTTTGAGGCTATTGTTTCAGTTCAAGAGAAATGGATTATAAACTGTGTGTAGATTTATCATCATCATCATCAGTCTATGTTAATCCAATTATGGACATAGCCCCCCCCCCCCCCCCCCTAATGAGCACCACATCCTCTATCTTCAGCTTGTCGCATCCAGCATCTGCCTGCAGTCTTTCGCAAATCGTCACCCAACCTGGCCGCACATTGTTTCGTCTATACTTTGCAAATGGTCTGTAACATTAATTTAAATATTGCGTCTACAGTTATGATGAGCATTTTCTTGCTCAGCATTTTTTATTATTACCTTAGTTATGAAATTAACTGAAGTAATAATAAACAGTGTTTATGGATTCATTTCAAAGAAAAGGAACCAATATATCAATAGAAGTTCTAATTATATAAATAATGCTGGATAACTTACACAGCATCACCTATATAGCTCCAAACTGAGCAAAGCTTGTTTTATGATAACTTATATAGTACATATATTAAATATATTTTTATTTTATTAAGAAAACACCCAGAACGAATATCTGCATATCTTACTAACATATATCCAGAATCGGGAATCAAACGCGCAACCTCCTCCAACGCGTACTCACTGCGCCGCATGGTTTGTCCTCAGAAATCAAGTTATAAAATTTTGGTATATATTAACTAATCAATAGTATCTTCGATGTATGTATATACATTTGTGAAAAATTGCAGCGGTATCGTACTAAGGAATCCTAGGTCAAAGACTACAATACCACCTACATAATCTGTGGCACAAGCATTATTCACAATTTTTTTTCATTCAAGCCTTGTTTGTGACATAATAGTAAAGTGGCCGCCTACGACTCCACAAGTTCTTGACATATTAACCCTATATTGAATGTGCCCATCGATCATTTG
Organism: Eupithecia pulchellata; assembly: GCA_963931895.1. NCBI lineage: Eukaryota > Metazoa > Arthropoda > Insecta > Lepidoptera > Geometridae > Eupithecia > Eupithecia pulchellata. The sequence continues at coordinate 9,387,999 of OZ007533.1, read as the reverse complement.
TCACAAATGTGGGTTGTTTTAAAGTTTTATTTGGCGTAAACGTCGCGTGAACAAAGTGGAGCAAGGCTTGTTATTTTTTATTGAAATAAAACGGCCTGCTTTGACTCGCGTAGGTTATATACCGCTGGGTATCTCTAAACCCGGATAAATGGGGCATTCTTACACCCCGAGATAAAAACTAATGTGCATTTCAAAAGGTCATACGTACTATACTTATAGTTATTCTGTGACGGGTTCTCATTATGATAAGGTTCAGTTTCGTCTAAAGTATAAATAAATAAATTATGCTGGACAATTCACACAGCAGCACCTAGCCCCAAGCTAAGCTTGTGTGTTATGAAGTTATGAATGACACACACATTACAGATCAAAAACGTCAAGGTAGAAACCATCTATTGTCCGCCATTATCTATACTAATATTATAAAGAGGAGGAAAGATTTGTCTATACTAATATTATAAAGAGGAAAGATTTGATTGTTTGTATGTTTGTTTGTTTGTTTGAATTGAATAGGCTCCGAAACTACTGGACCGAGTTAAAAAATTCTTTCACTATTAGAATCCATAATTTTCCGTGATGAACATAGGCTATATAATATTTTCAAAAAAGTTAGGGATCAGCATGAAAAATTCAATAATTGAACCGTGGGCTGTATATTTAACCTCTTTTTCTATTATGGCGCGTCAGAATAGAAAAAGAGGTTGTATAGCGCACGGTGCTTGCTTTTTCTCTATGGCCAGTGTCAGTTTTGGAATGTCGAGTTAATGTCAAAAATGCCCAATGCTGTTAAAAAAAGTAAAGATCCGTATGAAAACTGTGAAATCCATCGTTTTAGTGTGTATAATTTCTGAAATTTTTGTTTAATACCCGTGCGAAGCCGGGGCGGGCAGCTAGTTTATTTATAATTTCTCCGTGCAAATAGCACGGCACGCACTAGGTATCTATAGTTTCTTTCATTTATTGATGATTCTGCCATGATAGCGTTCAAAAAAGTCAGTAAAGTTATTGGTTAGTAATGTATTGTAGTGATTGTGATGTGTATAAGACGCATTTGACGCTTTTCACGTAGCACTATCCCTCTGGTCTTCACTGAAAATCAGCGATGCGTGGCCACATCAGTGTGCACCGATATTTGCCTTAGTCACAGCTACGCTCTAAAATAAACAATCTTGTACACTATTTAAGGCTACTGTGTATAGTTAGTTTTATTAAGGTAAATAAATATCTTTTCTTTCTTTTTTCTTTCAAAAATCGGCAACTGTCTATCTGTTATCGGATTTTTAAATGCTGAAGTTCTGTTTTTATTTATTATTAACTGCTCTATGAATACGTTTCATTAGTAGAGAATATAATTAAAGCTACATAATTTTCCTGAATAGAAGCCAGAAGAAAAATATAATTTCATACAAGCTGAATAATAAAAACCCGGCTTAGCTTTCTGTCAAATCCACTTATTCTGACCACACACGGTGTTTACACGTTCGACGGTGACCTAGCCTTAATACCACTGCCCTACTTTAAGGGATATGTGTGACAAAACAAATTCGGGCAAGAGCCAAGGATTACAATGGATTTTAACGTATTAAATTTAGTATGAATAGACAGTTCTGGCAATTTTTAAATAAAATTTTAATTTAAGTTCCGTGTTTCATTTTTGATTTAATCTTTATTATTTTTATTATTCATTGATTTCAGATCATAGAAATCCATAAAAAAATATTATAAAGCCTCTATTTCCGCTACTTTACTCAAATGATACTTCTATTTATTAACTATTTTTATCAAAAGAACAGCTAGACCGGCGAATGATGTCCTAAATCAAACACATGAATGCGTAGAATTTTGTTTTGCCGCGGGTAATTTGCTTTCAAATTATCAAACATTATTTATTCTATTTCGCCAACGCAAGAGCCATATTAAGGCCAGTTTCACAGTTCCACGGGAGCGCTACGCCATTGTTCTTTGAATTTGAATTTTATATTGCTTCTCATACAATAAGAACTCCTCTTACATTATTCAGCTTTGCAGAGCGAAGATATTTTCTACGCCGTGCATTCTTAATTGTATTCTGCAATTCACTGCAACGAAACTGTTGTTATTGTTGTAAATTTTGATTAAATCTACTGTTTAACTAACTCTCGTAAGAGTCTTAAAAATTAAGTCGGCAACGCTTCCGTCAAAGCCCCGCGTGATGGATGTTGGGGGTTTTAAATCTAGAAATAAAGCTGGGGGCTTTATTTTAGGTTAAGTCGCCGAGTCGGTAGTATAGTAACTTTTATTATGCCTCAGAATGATGGGAAAATGTCGTAAGATTATTTTTTATAGCACCAACAAGCTTGCGGACCACGGGAAGCAGTTACCACATCCTATGGATGCCTGCAACATCGGGGACATTACATGCGCGTTGCCAACCCTTAAACCGTCTTAGAAGACCCTTTTTGAATAAACCCATATTGTAGTCCTGAGGGGAAACCTCGGCAGGGAGATTGTCCCACATCCTAACTGTTCGTGGAAGGAAGTTTCTCATGAACTTAAAGGATTAGACGTATGGGGATAATATCTAAGTCGATGGTGAGCGAATCGATGGTAGAAGGGAGCCAGCCGCTGGCACCAAGGCAAACAACCCATTGTACAGGCAACAGAACATTCATAACGCAAGAAGTCGGTGGGCATGGTCATATCACCGACGTACTTTTATATTTATAATAATGTTGCCGACATTATCCAGGCGAGCTGTATCGACGGTGCTGCCTTTTTTGTATCGACTCCATTGGTTATACCTACATTATACAGGTACATTCTTAACATTAACCATTTGCTAAGAATCGTTGGTTTTCTATCAGTGAGTTAGAATTAAAATAACGTTAAGTTATTTCTATTTGAGAAGGGTCTATTAGTTTTGGTTTCTTGTATGACTGGACTTATATACTCGTAGCTATCTAAAATATAAAAAAAACCTCTATAAACTAGTGCGCAAAATACGGAACGGATCGCAGCACGATCCAGGCAAGGTCTACACATGGTCTACACACTCGCGTACCAATCACACGCGCTCGCCAAGGATGATACAAATCCTTTGTCACGGGATCAAAAACCAAAAAGCTACGGGAAGGAGGCACAAACGCGAAGCCGTGGCTGAATATGCGTATGTTTCACAATCATAATTGGTGCGTGGCGTGATACTTGTTCGCTACAGCGTAATGAATATATTATATTAAAATAAATTTGTCAAAGCTTTGTGAAAGTAACATCTGTATTAAAATAATTATGTCAATTCAGTATCTTTGTTTAAAACTTGAATTTTGAGTTTGTAAGTTGCTCTAGTTCCTGAAGTGTAACTTTGCTGTACCTTGTTTCAGCCTGGAGTAGTTCTGAACAAGTATCAACTGAAGTTATAGCTCAGTTTAGGATAAGTTTGGAAGATGGGAAGAAAACTACTGTGTAATGGTTGAACTGTTCAAGTTCAACTGGCGCCGCCTGCTTTTTGCTACGGCCTTGACATATGACGTTTGTTTTGTTTGACATGACAGTATTATTATGTTCACAGCTGCTGCCAGTCACATTGTAACCTATGGTATAGTGGTCGCAGGGACTCGATATATCTCATCATACTTATAATAAGATGGGGTAACCAACCATATAAGACACGTTAGTGGTATTATAAATGTAGGTAGTTTCTATGTTAGTTATACAATGTTTTGGTACGTGTACTATAAAGAATTTCTCGGGGAAAGCTTCTTCCGCAATTGACGTATGTGTGCTCATGAGTCGTAGCAATCCAAATTTGAGTGTGTTGGGAGCCTTAAAACCGTTTTATGTTACCCTTGTAAAATAACTATCTAAACGGGCTCTGGCATCCCGACGCTATTTCAAGAATAAAAAGTGAATTAAATCCCGACGCACGTTGACAAAAACACATTAAGTGAATGCAAGAAATCAGGAGAAAGGTAGTAAAGGCCTCTAGGAATAGAGTAATATTGTATATTTCCGATGCAAAAAAATAAAAACGACAACAAAATCAAATTGTCGATTGGATTCCGTGCGTCACGATAACGTTTGTCGATATTTGTCTAGATTCCGTGCATCGATATTTTTTGTCGAGATGCATACATTTTTAACTCAAAAGACACGTTATAACTATAACATACATTTTAATCACATTTCAGATGATAACAGAAAAAGTGCGATATTCAATTCTGCGCGAACAATCCTTTTCAGCAAGCTTGATGAACGCTGGAAATTAAAGGCCGAACGAAATTGCATTGTAAGCTTGACACCGCTTTTTGATGCTCCAATAAAGTGCGAATGTACGTAATTCAGTTTGAGGTTTTTGATGAGTGGCATTATTTGAAGGAGATGGTTTGATTTAATAGCCCAAAGAACAGAGTAAGATTTGATAGCTCAAATAATGTTTTGCTCGTCACCTTGAATCTTTTTGAGCTTATGGAAATACTGATAGATTTATTCTTCAATGTGATGGTTTTTTGAGCTTATAGCGCGAATTACTAATAGATTTATTTTTCAATGTGATTTTATCTATTATGGTTGTGATTATAAACGAAACCTATTGTATTAGTTGTACCTTTCTGGAATGATAGGTGTACAATGTTTGTAATAAATAAAATAGCTTAAAATTATGTACATTTTAACATGAGATAATTATATGTATAATGTAACGTTCTTTTAAATGGAATACACAAAAATGATCACTTTTCCAAATAATAAATGATACCTTTACCTATTAATTTGTGTTATCTTTACAAGCTTATGAACCAAAAGAATCTGTAAATAGTACACACAATAGTAAAATGTAGTAAACCGTAAACGTTCTAGCGAATGTACTGTGTCACGCTGCGGCTCACAAAGGCTGAGTGCAAAAAAACACCAGTGCAGCACATGATATAGCTTACTTTAGGTTCAAATTTCCATAACATCACCATAAATCTTCTCAAAGTTTGTTTCAAAGCCTGCTTGTGACCTCAAGGTATTTAAACTGACATTGTGAAAAACCAGTGCAATATGTAGCTTTCCATCAGCCTCCACTCTGATACCACCCAGAGAAAGCTGTGCAATTCCACATCATGCCAGGGCCTGTGTAAAAACCAGTGCATTGATAGCGTGCAAACTGAGCATTGTAACACACTAGTAAGCGTGATACTGCTTACTTGGTGGTCGCAACCGGAGCACTGGCATTGGCAATGGGAGCACGCCCGCGGGTTAGCGCGGGCGGGATTGCGCTAGCTACCGTGCCCTTCGTCTGGCGCTGCATGCAGCAATGCAAACTGACAGCCGCAGTCGCGGGCGCTGCGCCGCGGGTATTGGAAGCAACGATCCAGGAGACAGCAAACATCCTGCGCACGACACGGGTTAAGCAACGCACTTTAAACGTCGGACTCCGAGACAATATTTATTTTTATATTTGGAACGAATTTTTTATTAATTGAATGAATGTTATGGCCTATTTACATATTGGCTGAGTCGTCAACCATCGTTCGTTTTGTTAAATTTGACAGTATGTACAAGCCTAAGGCCCATTGCACAATGGTAGATAGGTAGCTAGATAGGTAGGAGTTCAAAATTCGAAAATAGATATCAGCAATCCTGCTCCTCTAGTTGCGTATGTAGCGAGGCGATGTCTTACGGCGTTGTTGGATTTTGAATTCTAAGCCCCTAGCTATCGAATTTAGATTGGCACAAAGCAACCACCTTCTAAATGGGCTCGTTGATGCTGGTTGCTTTGACGGCCGTGGCCTGAGCCACTCAACTAATTATGATTCGGCCAACATTTGAATGCGTTTTTATGAATCCTTACATTAATAGTGTTCCAAATGTAAAAATCATTGCTCGGAGTTGGGGCCCTATATCCATAAACGGATTGTTTCACCAACAGGGTTCTTACAGTCGATTTCTGTAACAATTTATCGCTTTGGGAAACGAATCGCTCATAATTTGTTATAGGACTACAGATCAAAAGATGCATCTGGGTTTAAATAATGATAAAGTTGACGGAAGTGGACATTTAGACCATATAGTTGATATCTGACAAATTTGGAAACTGAAAAGGTGCACTAAATAAAAATGTCTAAAAATTTGTTTTATTTCGGATAAATAGCGGAGTCGTTTGATTAAAAATATGATGATGAGAGTAGCTGTTGAAATAATGCAGTAAAATAAACATGTAATGTGGCCGTAATCGAAAACTACAAACACCTAACAACGACCACATTGGGTACCGCTACCAAAATATTTTGGTCACGTTTAGTAGACGAAGCAAAGGTCACGCAATTATATTTAAAAATCGAGTAAATGCCATGAAAGTGAACTTTTTACACTACTGCCACGTGTCTTGTTTTTCGTTGGTTAGTGACATACTACCGGACTCTTTGGTCCCAATATTTTTTTTTTTTCAAACCACTATTGACAATGCGTTGCCAGTATCATATAATTACAAGTTATTTTACATCCTTATAGCTTAATGCACTACTATAATTAATACTACATTGTAATGCATGAACGTTAAACACAACCAGAGATTCGCTATCAATTTGCTGAAGTATAGCGAAAATGCGCAAAAATTATTGAGTTTTACCTTCGAAGATTCTCCGGTGATAACCAAATCTCTATGGTAGATTAACGTTGAAGCAGATTATTCTAGAATAGACAATAGCTGTGCAGCAACTTACCGCTCAACGCGTGCGTGAGGGGAGATACGGGACTAGCACGGTGTGCTTTTAGCTTTACGTACTGGCAGACTAAACGGATTCACTTTAAGCCCATGTTTCAATTTACCCCGTGTTCTGATTTAAGCTCTATGTTCCGATTTTCCGTATTACACTAAGTTAAAGTTTTTTTAGTTCCCAAATTGTTGGATTGGATTAAAAGTGGATAAAGTGACTCATCTAATTAATTTACAGTCGGATCAAAACCTGTTGTAGTAATTTTTTGTCCACCTCAACAAAAAAATCCATTTTCTAAATTAAATCATCGCGAACGTCATATTCTATGTAGCGAATCAATCTGAAAACAGAAGTTTACGATTATATAGAAACATATTTTTTAACCCTCAAGTACTGATGTTATATTTTATATTGAGTTTCTATTTATGTTACAAATTTTTCCGTTTAGTCTGCAGTCTACACCTTACCTCTAGTATGCTCCCCTCACGCACGCTGTAGGTTGGTACTCAACTATGTTGTTGCACTGCAATAATACAAATGGACAATTTAATACATAATTTTACATGTTACCATGTATGACTTGTAACCTAACGTATATAATGCTGAACAGATTAGTTCGAGACCTTAAACTGGGTCACGTAGGCGGCATCAAATTCAATGCCCTAGTTTTGCTATATCTATTTTAAACTAAACTCGATATTGGTTTATCTTTAGGAATTCATGTGGTAAAAACTATGAAAAAACATTTTATTCTTAGTGCAGCGAGATTTATTTATTTATAATTCACGAACAGTATTCATATTGAGCTTCATTAATATTATATATTGACAAAGCTACGTTCATACACTTACTACGAGATGCTGCACTTATGTTTTGTTTATGATCTTTGTGGTCCAAAGTCTCTAAGCTCGCTTTGAGGATTTTTTACGAGGTGTTTTTATTGAAAATGTGTATGCTATTGAAAATAATTTAAGTTAACGCTTAAATTATGGTACTATGAACAATGATTTTCATTAATACTTGAAGTAAAATATTTATTTGCTGATGATTTTAGGGTTAAAAATCTATTTGTTTTTTTATACTCTCGGCTTCTTTATTATTCTTGTTTCATTTTCTTGCTGTCAAAACAAAAAAACTGTTTTTGGTTTGTTTTGTTTTTGCATGACCTACAAATAACCCAGCGAAAGTACCAATAGGCATTTAATCCCTTAACAGAACTGATCAAAACAACGAACAGGTGAGTGACACTCGTAAAACCGTAATAATACGGATTAAATTCGCTTGGCAAAGCCATAGAAGTTCGAGTGTCCTCTTACCAGCTTGGATTACACGGAGTGAGCTCGCACCAAATGAAGGGTCTGTGAGTGCTAATATTCGCTTAACTAGTGGAGTTTAATTAAAATTTCTAGCTGAAATCTGTATTTTTAATTTCAACTGATGAGAGGGAATGGGTCTTGTGAATAAACTGACACTCAGGGTTAAAATCAAATATTTTAAGAAAATAGTACTAGAGAAAGCTTTCTTGAAATTTGTGGTTATAAAATGATAATCAGAGCGCTATCAGGATTGGACAGAATGGAACCTTATCAAAGTAAAAATAATTTTAACTGGTTCCAATTTAATAATTTGTGCCTTGTTGATGCCTTCAGATAAAACGTCAAAATCAAAAAATATTTTTACAAAAAAGTAAAGTTGGGGAAATTTATTGCAATAAAAGTTTATTGGTGTAGACATATCGATCTACCCTCATTCTCTGACTTTTACTACGAACGTTGCCACTACCACCAGTTTCATTACCGAACGCAACTCGATCATAATACACAAAAACCGTTATAAATTACTTAAGTGTTAATAACATTGTTTTTTTCGAAAGATTTAATGTAGTTGAGATACGAAATAATTTTCTCAACTTCTAGATTGTTTGCAACAGTCGTTGCAATTATAATTGCTTCTATTCACTGTAACTTTCTTTGTTAGTAAGTTATTTACTACAATATTAATCTCAAGTTAAGCCCAAGAAAGTTTACTTCGTACATTATTAAATTTATTTTCTTTTTCATCCATTTTATTATCTGTATAACATTGAGCAGGAATATTTACAAGTAGGTTTATTAAAAAGCTGCCTTTGATAAAGATCTTTTAATCTTTGAATTGAAAAGCTGAATTGAAAGCTTCGGTAAAATTCAAGGTAGGCAATATTATATTTTTAGATTATGTAGGTTTTCAAAGGGATTTTCTTCTTCTTTTAATTTTGGCTCTGCATCTGGTTAGATACAACTCTGCCAATGTCAGTTTCTAATGCATGTACGAACCAATGTAATTACAATATTTTCCAAAATTTACCGCCCATATTATATCAACCACGTTTCCACTCCCTGACTATAAAATTTCCATGAACTGGATACTGTTAAAGAAAATTATCGCTAAGTTTTATTTTCCCTACGTTTCCATCGCGTTACAGCGATCGTGATCACGGGGCGACTGAATGTTCTGCGAGTTACAGCCAAGAACTGACAGGAGTATCCACGACTACCCTCAATTCGTCTTCAGACTCAGGAATGTCTACGTTTACATTACGACACACTACACTGACAGAAAACTCGATTTTGGCATAGATGTGGCAATCTACTAGACACATTTCTATATCAAAGAATACATGTCCAAAAAATATTTTAGTACCTAAGTATTTGAAAATCTTCATTAAAATCTTCATTATCATTATAATGTTATTTGGTCTTTACATTTTTGACTACGCTATTGCAGCTAGATGTATTTCGATTTTGTGTCTACTTAATTTCGCAGGGTTGTTGGAGTCAAACCACGTCACGAAACGTAGAGGCTATCCTAGGATGAGAACAGCTGTTGTTCTAGCGGCCGCCATTAAAATACTCACTGATGACTTGTTTATTCTATCTATTCCTTTCTAATACCAAAAAAGTTATAACAATTTGTTTATTGTCCTCATTAAATTGTATTCCCAACGAATACCAATCATAATGGAATCTCTCCGTGGATTTTTGTAGTTTAAGGATTCTCGAATAGACTTTGTATAAGATATTATAAGTATTGGTATATTTTTAAAATGTATAGGTAGCTTATTAACTCTGGAGCGATTTAAATCTCAGGTTATTAACGTATACTGCGTAGTCGAATCCATCCTAAAGCCGAGTTGACACGATCAGAGTCAGCTCGGACCGAGTTGATTCGGATACGTACTCCAACGCAACTCGGATTGTGGCAACCCATAATCTGAGCGCACTCGAAAGACAAATAAGGGTTGCCACACTACGAGTTGCCTCCGAGTAGGTATCCGAGTATACTCGGTCCGAGCAGACTCTGATCGTGTCGACTCGGCTTAAGTCACATCACAATAGGTAAGTTTAATAGGTAGGTAGGCAATCGTAAAATCCATAGTATTGTCGTCAGTCGTTTGTTTTCTCAATTCCTATTAAAAAAATTGAAACCGAAATATGATTGTCTGCCCAATTTCTGATAAAAAAGCCATATATCGGCCAGTAATGATCCCATCGCATGATTCAATGCACAAACTTTCAGAATTTTCCACGAACTTGTTATTAGTGCAGTGAAAACTAATAGAATTTCCGTTAGGGGTGTCGCGGAAAGTTAAAAGCCGTCATTTTTATGCACGTTACAAAAATTTGTTGCTGAATACTTTTGCTGATTGTTTTACCTGACCAACGGAGTTACGAAATATGGACACTAATGGATTTCCGAGAAGTTTCTCGGGCAAAAGGTAAACAATCATTGAATTAGTATTCATATTTCTATTCTGTCAATTATATTTTTCAATTTCAATACGATATATAACTTCGTGCTAGTAATATAGCGGCGAATATTTACCGCGAAAATTTTTGAACGAAGACAACGCTAAATCTACTAAATATGAAATTTTGCGCACAGAATAGCGTACAAACCATTTATTCCAAAAAAATCTACGTTAGAAGCCACGAGCAGCAGCTAGTATAAAATATAATAAGATATCTTATGAAACATTTACAATTATCCGGCTAAAATATTGTGTTTGAGACCTTCGAGCTTGACAGTTGAGTTTTGTTCAGATAAAGTAAACGAAAAAATACTTCTCGCTCATTCTACACACACAACTTTGAAAAAAGGTCTATTTCCAAGTGCTAGTCCCAAAACTTGATAAAAGAGGCCAATTTCTTTCACAGGCCTATTCCGGATATTCATGACAAGCATTCCAAATTCGTTTTGTTATCACAAACCCGAAAGCAGCCGAAAGCGCCCAAAAGTCCTACACGTTTTGCTACTTTTAAATTTATTTCGTTTTACCCGACGCTATCTTGATCGGATTTATGAATACGTCTGACAATTGATATGAAATAGCCACAGTCGTAGGTTTGCCTTGATAAGATTGAATGAGGCAGGTTCGGTCCTTTTTATATTTTCGTTTTACTTTGTGATACAAGACTTTGAGTTGGTTTTCCCAAAGCCCAGTTGAGCAGAGACATGCATAATATCTATGTCGATCAATGACTTCAACAAATTGACAAACGATTACAATCTAGCGCTTCTTCACATAACCATGAGGATAGTTTATATTAGTAATTAATTAGTAATTTATAAATTATCCTCATTTGAAAATTATCGCGGGATAACTTTGACATTTAAAATATAAAAACTTGTGTCTTCGTCATAACAAATATTAAAAAATGTACCATCTGTATTGCCGTACCGAAACTCTGCGGGTTTCTTAAAAAAATGATCTCAGTGTCTCGTCAAAGCTACGCGTGACTCGAGAGCTGGGCACTGCGCATCAGTATTGCCATACAGCGAGGCAATGACAAACAGCGTCTTAGGGACGCTACCGCTTGGTATTGATATGGATCAGTTGAGCTATCAATAGATAGTTTGCAACAGTCTGCAGTTCACTCAATTGTTTCAATGGTAAATTCTAGATCTTATTTTGGTTATTTAATTGTAACTTTCAAAGGATTTACCGATCTAATTTAAGGTTATGTTTTCAGGTATTTTTGTTTGTTTAAAAATTAGCTGTCAAATATCTAGACTAAATGTTTCAGAAAGACCCCTTTAGGACACTGGACATTTTCGCAATGTTACTTTTTGATAGTGGGTGTCTTCCAGTATAGGCGTTTACTTACAATTTTTCTCTTACCAACACTGAGACATAATTATATTTTGGATAAAATTACGAGTTTAAATTAAAATTTAAAGATCACATTAATATGTTGATGAATATAAATATTATCTATGCAGTTACCAGTTTATTAACAGTATCAATTCTACTTTGGAGATACGAAATTTTACCCATGCATGTAAATACGTACCTATACAAACCGTTTAGAAAGATACCGTCATACTTCATACATGACTAAATATTCTAGAATATTGTTCATTTGAAAGCGAGTACGCTGTTAGTATAAATACGATGTTTACTCGGTTGGATCAACAAACTGAGATATAACGTATGCAAAATACGTTTTACTAGCATCAAAACGTAGATAAATGATTGTGATACATCCGAATATTATGCGGTAAGATTTGCGCAACACAGATATGAGCAACATCTTGCCTGCAACACCTCACCATTTTCATCGCATTTTGTTTCGTTTGATGTTCATATCGTTTGATTCAGAATCTGTCTCATTGAAAACAGTCATCGAATTCAGCGACTTAAGGCGTGACAAAATTTACTTATGAGTCGTAGAACTTGATTTAAATTATATTTGTCTTGAGCACCTTTAAATTGGAATATTATGGACTTTTAATATATACGAATAATATAGATTTATAAACTTATAGTAGTATCTCTGTCATCTAGTACCCATTACACAAGCTCTGCTAGCTAGGGGCTAGATGAGCTGTGTAGATTGTCCAGAATGACATTTATATTTAGAATTTAAAAGTGGCAAGAATAGACAATTGCCATCCTTCCTCTTACCTTTGGACATAGATAGATCATTTATTCATTTGAGTACATTGATTACATAAAGAGTATATGTTATACATATACAAAAAACATTGTAGAGTTCGAATGGTGTTACCTTTTATTATCCATATGTATAATGCGCACCTACATTACAGCATACTTAAAAATGCGCACAAATTGGCTGTTATATATATATATATGTTAGATTAAGAGTTTTATCTAATTAAGGTAGGTTTAAAATATAGATGTTGTGTTTGACTGAAAAGCAAGTCTTTAGTCGCAAAATAGTATTAATTTTAAGTTATTTTAAGTTATATATCGCCGCCCCCACCGAATAATATGGTTACCGACTATTACGATAGAAGTGTTTTTATTTGAAATAATTGTTCCTGAGGTGCGATTACACCTTGTGAATTTTTTTCAGGCAAATCGTACGAGTAGTTCTTGAGATAGGCTTTTTGTAATGGATTTTACTTTATTATTAAACGAAAAATAAAAACAACATTTTGATCCGAACAACATCGCAACAGGTTAATACTCACTCCTCGGTTTCTCGCTTTTTGTTGTAAGATGCTATTGCGATTTTATTCGAGAAAGAAGTATAAAACTTAGTTTTCGTAAAGTAGAAAACCCTCTTATTCAGGTTTTCTTTGAAGTTCTTTATTACAGTATAGTTTATTGCTATATATAATTCAAAATATCTGCAATGGTTACATCTATTAATGTATTTTTAATATAAAAAAGCCATCGTAATCTATGTAGAGATAGTAGGTTGCGATGATTTACTCACTTAATGACAGATTATGAAATCCCGAGATGTGGCTTTGGCAAGCTTATAGTAGCCAAAGCAACGTCTTTTAACATCGCTCTCATTTCGTTTTAGGTGATAGCACATGTGATAGCACATGACCCTCACCCAGCATGAGCTAACGTCCAACGATGATAATATTGTGCTCTAATTTAGAAGTCTATTTGAATACAGTATGCAGTAACGTGCATTGAGACCTGTCTTCTTTCTGCGCCCCCATTGTTTTCTACTCTTTGCCAAGATTTCGAGTGCTTGATATTAAAATCCTAACCACCAAAAAGAATGAATACCGCAGATCAAAAACAAAAGCGGATACTGCATAACAAAACGACCAAACACACTCGCAAGGGCTACAGAATCCTACCGAGATCCGTACACGAGCCAAAATAATGTGCCAGAGACTAAGCTGCTGAAAGCTGATGAAGATAAGGTATCGACAATATTTCCAAGAGAGGTAGGAGTTAGGTAGGATCTAAGTTTTTAAACAAACCACCCGGACCCTTCTACACAAATGAATTCTTTATAGCTACCAGAGAAGCAATCATCACAGTTCTCACAATGATATTCAATGAAATAATAAATCTGAAAAAAAAAACCAAATCATTATCTTATCAAAGAGGATTAAAATTCCACAAGTAATTATTGGGCAATCAGCTTGATGACAAGCATATACATTATAAAATATTTTCGAAAACAATTGTTGGCCGGATACCAAGCCTTTAAAACCCTAGAACACAAAAAAAAAGTATGGCATGGTGGTTGCTAAGGCAACTAAAGCATTTAAAATACAAGGATCATTAGAAACATTTACAAATTTAGCTCTACAACCGTCAAACTGGAAAAGAACGAAAGCAGATCTTGAGAAAATATTTCAAAACCTCAATTGGTAGAATTATGGCCTAAAAATAAATGTAGATTATACTAACATATTTGAGGTTTGCCGATGATCTGATAATTCGAACCAATAAGCCTGAAGAACTCGCTAATATGATACAAAGAAAGTGGAAAAGTAGGGCATCTATTAATAGTCTGAAAATTAAGTTTAACCAATAACACTCAGCACAATAGAGTCGGTATGTTAAGGAATATACTTATCTCGGAAAAATCCTTATCTGCTATAACTTTACCTCACCAAATTATCTAACAACAAAATTAATAGAAACAAGAATAGATAATGCTTGAAAGAGATACTGGTCATTTAATAAATCATAAAAAACAAAGAGCTTTGTCTGAAAATTTAAAGGAAACTTTAAAATAAATGTATTCTTCCAATGTTTTAATTTAAGAAACCAAACATGGGACCTGAGGAAAGTTCATAATAGAAAGTTGGATGTTTGTCAGATTGGTCGGTGATAGGTCTTTGGAGAGAAGTTTGCTATGAATACAATCAGGCAGAGTATAACAGACAGATATCAGGGAAGCAACGAAAATATACTGTTATTTTTATAGAAAAATAACTGTAGATCGGTCAAACTTTAAGAAGAACTGAAAAGTCGAATAAAACTATTACATTTACGACTACACTACCCAGGAATCAAAATAGAAAATTTGGACGACCTTTCAAAAGGTAGGAATAAGACAAATAAAATCCATCACTGGAAAGACAAGAATTGCCAAGGATAGAAACGAATGGAAGAAGCTAGAAGAGGCATGTGTAAACTAGGGCAAACAGATAACATGTCCTAGTATATAAGACTTAAGAAATCATTGTACGTTATCTGCATAAAGGTTTTTCATTATTTTATCTCATTTCCACGATCACGGGCCATATAGAGTCTCGGTCCTTTGGGAGGCATGCGTGGGGCCGTAGCCGACAGGACAGAGGCCCTTTATTAGAGATAATTTTAAAGGCTGGGCTACATAGAACGAGTATAATCCTCGTTTGCACAATATGATATACTCGAAAATGATATCCATGATATCTTTAGGTGTAGAGACTATAAGTATAAGGAAATAAAATGAAAAAAGAATTTTTGGGTCTAGGACCTACATGCTTATAGTCTCTCCGACAGCGCGGACGCCTGACATAATTTAAAACTGTTAAAAGTGGCAGACTGTGGCTTGTCGAATGCCGGATGGATTACTCAAAATAGGCTTAAATGCCGGATATAAACAATTCCTGCGCAAACGTCTTTGGCGTTATAACGAGGGTTTTTCTCGTTATAACGCCATTAGGAACCTCCACCGCCGAGTTAAGATGCATCTCTTGCGACTCCACTCAGAACGGCCAATGAAGCGCAACCAATAAGTGTGGTTCTGGTTCTTTTAGAATACAACAGCTTAAGGTTCACGTCCAGATTTACGTCTCCGCAAGCGGAGACGAGCACTAGAACTTCCCTGGGAGCACTGGGTATCGGTGGTTATCACAAAAATCTTTTAAATATCTGTAATAATAGGATAACTTTTGTATTTCCTTCAATTTTCTTTTAATACCGATTCCCAAAACGCAAATAATTTTACAGTAACCTATTTTTACATTCACTAAACTTATTATCTTCTCCAAGGAATATAAACGTATTGCAAATTTACGTTATTCATTTAAGCATAATTGAGTACCGAACAAAATGGTAACATTGCATTACCGATACAACCAACATCACTATTTTGAGTTCAATAAGATCGCGAAGACCTATTACTGTACAGGCTATTATCGACAATTTCCGCGAATAAAATTGTAATGTTACTTTACGGTGTAAAATTATGCTCTTTATTCTGGTAAAACATATTTTTATTTATTACTCTGCATTCGTAAACACAGTTATAATTTAAATTATATTGCATATACAAAAAAAATATTGCTATCTTTTGGTATTAAAATGAACCCGATAACTAAAGTATTTTAGGAGTTATTTAAAAAAAACGGTTTTTTATTTTTCCTGTAAAATTTTGTTTTTTTGATTACGATTTTATTCGGTGGGGGCGGCGATATTTAAAAGATTTAGCTTTTTTTTTTTTTTTTTAGTTATACTTACTATATTCAAAATCTTCTTTTTTTGTTTTAGTTTTATATGATCCACCACAAAGCCTTAGAAAGATGCAACCAATGTCGCTAGCTGAAGCAGAGTCCCTCGTGTCTACTTACAAGTTCATACTTAGTTAGAGCGAGGAGTCAATGTGTCACTACACATAGGTTTTTATAACCGAAGTAGGAATAAGTTATTTCTGTCATTAATAATAACACACCGAGTAGAGCACTGTGTACTCAGTTGCTCTACTCTTTTATATGGATTTATTTGTACCCAGTAGTCTTAGTTTTGATATAGAATAGGTTCCTACTTTGTATGTAAAACCTTTTGGAATTAAATAAAGTTTATTTATTATTTATTTATTTATATGAGAATACTCCAAAAGCATAACGTGAACGAAGCTCGAATTTATTATTTGCCTGTGTTATCGATGGAAAAGTATATTTTCAAATTTTACAATACAGTACCCTGTCATCGGTTTTCATTTACAATTCGATAGGTCGCCTGAGGCTCTTTGGTCTTGTTTACTTTATTTTGTTTTTGCTGATGGCACGAGTTTGCTCAATTTAACAGCAAATGTTGACGTTTTTCAAATTAAAAATGAAATGAAAACATTTTATAAACGTATTAACACTGCTATCATTTATAAATATGTTCATAAGCGAAAAATACTGAAATTTTAGTTTTTACTCCAAAACCTCTAATGGGTTACGTGGTTTATTGTAGTTTTCACCCTTATTCTCCATAAGGTAGAAAACTGGAAACATTATTTGAAAAAGTCTAGAAATCCCCTCCTCAACATTTTTTCTTATTCAATTTTTCCCCTTGACAAAATTAGTTCAAAGTAACAAACTCCCCAAAACTTTGTATAGCACATTAGTTTTTTTTAGTAAACTAAATTAGCTTTAATTTGAATTAATTAACGGAATTTTATAACCACATTCCTTATCATTTCAATGCAAATATGCCACTTACTACAGTAAGTTATGCTGACGTAGAATTTGAGACGGAGTTAATACCTCTAAACGAACAAAGGCTTTTGAAGTCTGACCCATGATTTAGTATTCAGGACTGGCCTTTTGAATTGTGTTTGCTCTGACCCCTCGCTTTCAGGTTATGTTAGTATAGAGAGAAATTGAGCTAAATTTTTGGGCTAAAACGTCATGGGATGAAAGTAAGGCAGAGGTAAAGATTATTGCTTTCTACTGAAAATCTTTATGTCATAAGTATAAACTGTAGCAAGGAAAGCAAGTAGCCCAATAGTTTCAAATACGTTGTAAATACTGGTTTTATTTTATAAGCTGTTATTAAACATGCCCTGCTAGGGCGCCCTGTATGCTTAGAAAAAATCATGTAACTCAATTTTAGATCAATTATTCTCAAAATTGAGCGGAAATTTGGTATACTTGTGCGAGTTCGGGGACAGTGGAATGTTATGGTACCTACCATCAAGCTGGTTTGATGATGGATACCGAAGGTAGTCTCCTAAAGAAATAACGTAACCCCGTCGAGTTTGAATTCGTTAGATTAGTCAGGGCGTGACCTGACTAATTAAACTTTGGTAAAGGCTTGTTATCAAAATTAACATTATATCTATTACTACTATTAAAAAAACTTATTATCCGTGCGTTCTTTTGATTCAATGCTTTCCAGACAATCCCCTGTAAAACTAATATACGAGATAACTTTTTGAGTTCGAATGAGACATACAAAAGTTGCAAAAAATCCTTACTGAAAGCTTAGAGTAGATACTTCGTAAAATAGCATCTTCAACTATAAATTGACCCGTTGGGAGCGAAGTAATAAAAATAATCTTCACTCTGTAGCGACTACCCAACGAGTATCTTGCCCCGCCATTGGTGGTGAAATAAAGAATACTCGTAGTATTATCTTATTCGCTGGATTACGTTTTCCCTCGGGGTTTCATTTAAGATGATCGCTTCACTTCCACTGCTTTAAGTATAATCTGAAAAGCGCAGTCTAATAAAATACAAAGGTTCTGCTAAAGTGCAGACTGATAAAATTGTATTTTCCATTGTTCTGACCAATTGACTAACAGTTGGAAAGTTTTCTGTATTTGACGCGTGGTTGAATGGAATTCTATTGAGTCCCAGTAGAAGGTTATCTATAAATCGAAAAAACCAGTTTTACTAAACTCAACTTCAAAATCCTGCTCTTACTACTGTCGAACTATGTGAAGTTATATTTAATTTCGTAGGTAGAATAAACATAAAAATTACCTTTTCCTATATATATGTACCTACCTACAAAGGCAATCCAACTAGGGTGCAAAAATTGTGTCCTCGAATCAAAAATTATTTCCTTCTAAGAAAATATGTTTCCACTAAAATCTTCACAGTGTAATTAACATGAATCTCGCTCATAAAAACGGCTGTTCATTACATGACCCCTACTTGTAGGCGACTTGATTACTTGTTGGATGTAATCCCTTGTAAAATACTGCCAAGATACGGAGTAATAGATATTTATGAGGCTGGATGAAGTCAGCTTTGTAACGAGTGGAAAGGATGAGAGCGATAATGGTTCAAATACAAGGAAGAAAAATTGGTTAACGATGTTGCTTTGTTGAACAAAGACATTTTGTCTTTGGCACGTGATTTATTTTTGACTTTACTAAAGCTTTTGGGATATGAATAATGAAACATCAAACACGTTGTGGGCGCACTTCGCAAAACACTTTTTACTCGTAATAGACAGTTTACGGACAAAATAAGTCATGGATGTTCCACTTTCATACCCAATGATTTTAGTTTTTTTACATTAGTGTTATTATTACACCATATAACTCAATCGATGTCAGTGCATCTTTTGCGGAGGAGAGAGGATTTCTATGGAATGTCCTGTCAAAATTTGTAGGCTAAGCAGCTACGCCACAATATTTTTATACTGGAAAAAGGCTGTCAAATAATCATTTGACAGCCTTTTTCCAGTATAAAAATACCGTTTATGTAAGAAGTAGGTACCAAGTCTAAACCCAGTAGTTTAGAACAATTTATTACAACTAGTTATTCAATAGAACTTGCTACGGTTTCGAATTAACTACTCGCACGCTGCAGTGATACGATTTCGAAGCAGTTAATTGCTGCGACATAGATGCATGTACTAGCTAGTGCTGCAAAGCTGAGAACCAAAACTCGAACTATTTCGAAAACACAAGATTATTATACTGATCTAGACCAACAGAAAAATAAACGATTTTACTGCTAATATTTTTATAAATTCTCGATTACAAAAACATGGTGAGTTTCATATTCACATGAATTTATAAACGTAGATTAAGGTTTGTGATTATGTACTTAATTTCCGTTGGTTAGATTATATTGAAATTTATCATGCATTTTCTATTAAAAAGTAAACTTTTAATGTATACAGTAGCGTTTATCTTTGGTTATTATTACCAGCTTTAATAAAAATAAGACTTGGCTTTTGCTGTTGTACAAACTGCCCCCTACCAAGGGAATTGTTATCTGGGGTATTATAGACGGTAATGACAACGCATCGCCATACTTATGTATATTATTGAAGTTAAAGAAATGAATTTTTGAATTTTTGTTTACGATCGAATTGCCACTTCCAAGCTTTTTTTATTTAGCATGCTGATGCTTTATTATTTTTCACATACAGTCATTGTGTATCATGGTTCAATAGAAATGTGATAGCTATCAGTTGAAAACGATTCTCCCGCTCCACACGCAACTTTAGACCTATTTTTCGAGAAAGGGTAATGAAAATATTTTTAGAGTAACGCAATTGGTAAAAATGAGTAAAAACGCGATAAGTACCCGTGTATTACTACTAATAAATAGAGAGATGATTTTTCTAGTCTGCCCTAGACAACGTTCACCGTGCTAAAGGTGACAAACTGTCACTGAATTTGTCTTGATCAAGTGGCATAGGTAAGTATGTAACTTAATATGAGGAGAAAACCAATTAAACTAGTTATTACAAAAAAAAAACAATCACGAAACCGAATAATAAGAAGGTTTTTTTTAACTAACCCTTGTTGAAGTTGACTACTGAATCAAAGACCCTCACATACATTTTATATTGTTCGGATTTTTTATTTTTACTGACCCCAGGCCTACTCTCTTTTATTTTTAGGTCAAGTGCCCCACTTGTTCGCCTTGCGATAACTATGCGTGAAAACCAAGTAACTGTTCTTTACGGTATAGCCCATTTGGGAGATTATCAAGTTATTTTGTGTTGCCAACTAACCGGAAGAGTGCCTTAATATTTTAATGAATCAGGTTTTTCAGTTTTCATTATGATAAAATGACCTCGATACAAGGAAAATGCCGAAATCAAGTTATGGTTCTCTTTGAAGTAATTTGTAAAAAATACTTTCAAACCCGTACCCTTTTACGTAACTGAAAGTGGTTCATTTAAAATTTCTTTGCAAAAGGAAAATCCCGAAATTATAGAACGATATTCCCCGACGAAAGAGAGAAGAAATGATTCAATTTATTGATTTAATAAATGTATCACTATTGTTGAATATCCAAAGTCCAAAAGATAAGATCTAAGAGCTGTGGATATTGTTTCATAAATAAAATAAAAAATAAATTAATAAGACCCCTGAGACCTCCATAGTATTTGCTACTCAGAGCATTAGTGAAATCCAAGTGCTTATGTGTTAATCCTTCTATCACTTCTCGAACAAATCGCGCGAGTGGTGAAGTGGCGAAGCGACGGAGCGTGAAATCAAAGCAAAACGTACCGCTACCGCGTCGGGTACCGAATACCATATAGTCAGAACAATACATTATGCGGTTACCATTCAACAATATAAATCAATTTAACCTTTACAATCAAACTCATGAATAATTTCCTTAGCTGCGAATAATATATAATTATCCTCAGGGAATTAAAGCTATAATGGCTGTGTTTCTAACACATGACGTCATAACCAGCCAACATAGTGTATTCAAGGGATTATGAGTTCAAACTTAGGAATAATTAGAGTTTAATATTTGAACTAGGTATAACATTGAACCTGAACTGAGGAACAATTTGAAAATAGCAATGGTTTTAATCGAAAGATTTTCTGCGTCGACCTGGCTTAGCGTCGAGAATTCATTCTATACTAATTTTCATTAAATACCCTTGACTGGACTAGAAGTTAGTTATGAACCTAAACTGTGTAATGGGTCCAACATATTTTTCGTAACGCTTTCTGCGCTATCCGGTAACGATTCCATCGTCGTCATTGGCAAACGGCAAACAGACTGGACAACACCGAATTCATACAAAAGAATAATACCTACGTAAAATGAACTTTTAAATTTATAATTATTGTTTTATTATATAATTATACTGTGATGTTGATGGAAATCAAAAACTCAAACAAAATACACACAAAGAAATTACAAGATACTTATTTGAGAATGCTAGATATTTCAAAATATAATTTTGAGAGAACTTTTGCTTCGATCGTAAAACTCAATATCGAAAATCAGATAGAGCTTAGAAATTACTTGCGCTTTTATATATACGACGCATAAAGATGAAGGTTCATGGTTTTTAGAGTAATAAAACGCAAGGAATTCAATCAGTGGCTATAACGCTATATTTAGAACCGTTGTTAGACCGAAAACGTTCATAAATTAAAACGTTCCTTCAAGGTTTTACAATTCTTAAATTAAATAATGTTAAAGCTTCTTAAGTTTTCATGTACATTTGTTCGTAATATATTTTTTAACCATACTGACGTGCAAATGTATAAAAACCATTTTCGTCAAGTTTAGAAGTTTACAAATTATATTATATTTTTCAGCAAACGGAGCTTTGTTCAAATTCATGTACCAAAATCATTCATATTTTATTAACAACTTATATAATATTTAAACGGAGTTTCTTGGACCTAACCCTAACTTAAGAAAAAATTAAATTCAGTAAAAATACCTACTGTATTTTGTGATCGAACTACCAGAAGATAATCAACCTCCCTTTTACACGTGTTATTAATTACCGTTATTATTATTATTGTTATTATTATATAAGGCCTGGTTATTAATTAATTACATTAAAACGCCTTTTTCTAAGCTAACACATAAGTGCCCGTGTTCTGTCACGTGAGAGTAAATTATTCATCGTTACAGCTTCATCCATTAAGTTCTGAGAGATTGAGGAGTCAATTAGCGGCCTGTCGGATACAGATAACGAGCTCAAACAGAATCAATCAGTCGTGTTACTTCACAGACTCGTCAGTTGTGTTACTTCACAGACATGTCAGTTGTGTTACTTCACAGATGTATCAGTTGTTACTTGTCAGATATTGATGTTATTATGAGGTTCTCTGATTCAACTTTGTATCAGCACACAGGCACTAACGAACTCGCTTGTTTTTTTTTCAAAACTAGCTGAATGGCCTCTGTGGCGCGGTGGGTGTAGCTCCGCCCGCAACGCGTTTAGTTGCGGGTTCCAATCCCACAGGACAAATTTTTGTACGATCTGCAAATGTGTGTGGTGTTTTGGTTGATTTTTAATGTATCTTTTGAATTATTTCAAAAGTCGTAGAAAAATCGTTGTTGCCGATGATGATAGGAACCTGTTTAAAATAATCCTGTATATGTTTTACTATAAAAACTTTCGACGTTCGACTAATGATTTAGTGTTTTTTCCAACACAAACAAGGTTCGTTACCCATCCATCATCATCATGTTAGTCCACAGCTGGACATAGGACATAGCTAACCCAATAACTGTAGTAACATTTGTGTTCGCTTAATAATGTATAATAATTTATGTAAAATATTTACCTAGTTTGTTTTTGTAATTTAAAACAATTAAAGTTAGTATGTTTAGTATGTTTAGTATGTTTAGTATGTTTAGTATGTTTAGTATGTTTAGTATGTTTAGTATGTTTAGTATGTTTAGTATGTTTAGTATGTTTAGTATGTTTAGTTTTGTAAGAGATAAGTAATTTCTTTAATGTTTTTGTTTTTTTAAGTTTGGCAAGGGAAGGTGTAGTAGTCTGTGGTAGTTGGATAAAGTCTGTGTAATAAAAGGAGAGGAGAGAGGCGGATTGTCTATGCCGGCACAGTGTGTGAAAAGTTTCATCTTTTATTAAGCTAACAATAAATTAACTAATATTTAATTCGTTATATATGCGTCCGTAAACATTGGTCGAAGAAAACTATTTTCATTCCACAACTTCTCAAACGTACATAAGACGTAAATAAGAACATAGCATGAGCTTGTTAGAGCTTCATAATAAATTTATTTGCGAGACGCGATGCTATTACTTTAATCTATTCATTTACTGTTCTCCTTCTCGTAGACTGAACATAATTCATGCTGACGTGTTGGTAAGAGATCAAAAGTTATGACGAAAATGGCTTTGTCGAATCGTAGTTTACGTTTTGCGTTCATATTGTCTATACTAATATTATAAAGAGGAAAGATTTGATTGTTTGTTTGTTTGTTTATTTGTTTGTTTGAATTGAATAGGCTCCGAAACTACTGGACCAATTTGAAAATTCTTTCACCATCAGAATCCTAAATTGTCCATGATGAACATAGGCTATATAATATTTTCAAAAACGTTAGGGATCCGCATGAAAAATTCAATAATTGAACCGTGCGCTGTATGTTCAACCTCCTTTTTCTATTATGGCGCGTCAGAATAGAAAAAGATGTTGAATATAAGTATAGCGCACGGTGCTTGCTTTTTCTCTACGGCCAGTGTCAGTTAAGGAGCGTCGAGTCAATGTCAAAAACCCCAATGCTGTTTAAAAAAAGTAAGGGATCCGTATGAAAACTGTGAAACCCATCGTGTTAGAGTGTATAATTTCTGAAATTTTTATTTAATACCCGTGCGAAGCCGGGGCGGACCGTTAGTTTATCTATATTTTTTTTTTGTCAGGGTAAAACCTTTTTTACAATTACCATTAAATAACCAAATTAGAACAAGTATTTAAAATTGAAGCAATTGATTTTACTCCAAACTGTTGTAAACGAACTACAGGTATATTAATTGATCCATAATATCAATACCAGTCGAAAGTATCCTCAAAACGCTGCATTGCCTCAATTTTTTATATAAATTGATTGATATACTAAATATACCGTTCCTATTTACGGCACAGTATCACAAAACCGTAGCCTTTTTGCATCTGGCCATCTTGTTTAACTTTACCCAAATTAGTACCTACGTGAAGTCATGGTTAGAGAAATATGAAAATAGATTTTGGTGGCCACCAAGGGCAACTTCGTATCTCTTCCTAAACTAAATAGAATAAAACTATTACAGAGGCATTAAAAAAAAGCTTATGATAGGTATCACAAACTGGACGATGGATTTTTGAGAATTCCTTTGTTAAACAGAATAATAACATAAAGTAGGTGGTGGCGCTAGTTTAGGTGCTGTATGCGCCTTAATAATAAAGCACATTTTGGCTGTTAGAACTAGAGAAAAGTCGTGTAAGGAGTCTTGACGGAGCTCGATTTATGAGATAACTTTTTTAATCTGCTACTCGAGTGGGAAATCACCTTGTATATTGTTTCAAATGCTTCATTTATGTTTTAGGCCGAAAACCATAACAAACAAATTATGTCCAAGTAGATGAAATCTAACGCTTTATACCCAAATGCAGAATGGCATTTTTACAGCCTTCTTTATGGAACCCGTAAAGAATGAAATAAATGGTTTCACGAAATGATTGGGTCTCCTATCTTTATTCGCTTTTAGATCAGCGAAGTAGATTGCACACTTGTCGATTCTAAAGCAAAATATCTTGTACTTAGAGAAATAGAAAATAGTCACTATCATTCATTATGGATCTGCGTCGTTTATCGAATGCTGATCAAAATAGACTCACATTATTTTGTAACTTTTATGCGAAAAGTCTATAAAATATTTTTTATCTTGTAATATCATCTTTTGTGTATTAATGTTTTGTCAATTCCAAATCACTTTATATAAACTGCAATTGCACGCCGATTCACTCCAAATCACTGTGGAATACATAACTCCTTGCACAATTCATGAGTATTAGGATCACACTTGGATTTCGTAGAACAGGCAAATCCATTGGGAAGCAAGAAGATACTGACAAATAAATGACTTTACAAGCCAACGCCTTTACAGGCAAGATTAAAGCAGCACCGTTGACAGATGAAACCGTGACTGTCGACGCTTTTAGTATAAGATTTATATCTGGAAAGTAATTGTTTATATGGGCCCTAATAGAACAACTTTTATCAGTTCTGCGTATGTTTTATGGATGCGTTGGTTGGATGCATGGATGGTTTTATTTAATTTACTTACAAATCTAAGTGTTTTCGGCAGCCTATCCAAAAATTAAGGTGATTAGCGTCTTTGTTCTTCGTTAGTATAAGTTCAGGTCACATAGATCTTTCTGACGCTAATTGTACTTATGAACTTTGCCACTGTTCACCATAAAATTTAATTATTAATTCTGAACATATCCTGAATAACCGCAGAGAATCTGCTGACAAGTGTACAATCAGCTTAAAATTAACGTTTTTTTCAAAGCAGTAAAAACGTTTTACTACTACACGTTGATGGGCTTGATTTGTCTCAGCGAAACAAATTGAATTGGTCTGTTACAAAATATCTTTTTTACTTTGGTTTGCCTCAATTTGGAATGTTTTTATGATTGCTAGTATATCATATGATTTAGCCCAATGCATTTTACAATTTTAGCGTTGTTCACACAGAAACACCCGAATTCAAAAACTTCTGCTTTTAAAGGTAAAATAAAATATGCTTTAAACTTT
Source organism: Eupithecia pulchellata (assembly GCA_963931895.1). Classification (NCBI taxonomy): domain Eukaryota; kingdom Metazoa; phylum Arthropoda; class Insecta; order Lepidoptera; family Geometridae; genus Eupithecia; species Eupithecia pulchellata. The sequence continues at coordinate 9,361,855 of OZ007533.1, read as the reverse complement.
ACCTGTCTGAGTGCTTCTTTTGTAAGCCTTAAGAAATAAAGTTATTGAGATTCTGAATTGAAATTAAGTATAATCAAAATTAATTATTTATTGTTTGATATTATTTAATAAAACAATGGGGGGATAACCCTAATGGATTTTGGACAATAACCCCCAAATGATAAATAAAGCCATCTATGGCGATCATTAGGGGAGATGTCCAGCGTAAAGTGATATAGTCTGACGATGATTTACTAAAACTAAAAACCCACTGGAATTCCTTTAGACTTTTATTTTACGGGTCAAATAGTAAATATTAGTGAAGGGAAAGAAGCGCCGATAAAAAGATGTATGGATTGTATGAAAGAGGACCCCATGTCCTCTAACGAAGGTTTAGTACGGAGATGACGGCTGATAGAGGAGATTGGAAGAAAAAACCATGTTGAGCTGACACTAGCGTGGGATAAGGACCGGAAAAAGGAAGGGTCAAAGTAAACATCCCTCGGAAATTAAACTTTCATGTGACTGATAGCACCAAAGAACCATTGAAACTGGTCAATAACTGACGAGAAATCGTTGAATCGGTCGGGATCATGCTATAACATTGTTTACACAGTCGACCTCCGTGGCGCGGTGGGCGAAGGTCCGCCTGCGACGCAGGAGGTTGCGGGTTCGATCACCGCCTCGGAAAAAATATTTGTACGATCTGCAGATTTGTTCAGGGTGGTCGTTTTCTATGTGTAATAAAAAATCTATTTATGTAATAATATTGTATTATGTATATCAGTCATCTAGTACCCATAACACAAGCTCTGCTTAACTTGGGGCTATGATGCTGTGTAAATGCATTATTTATTTATTTATTTACAGTACCAAAATATCATCGAAATTGGTCATTTGTAAAGAGATATCGGTGAATACATTATACAGAAATTAAATAGAAAAAAACACACAGCCTAAAACAGAACCATTTCGTTTTTAAATACCCATGCTTACATCCTCAGTGAGCTTTATTTTTAATTTTATTGCTTGTCTTTCGGAAAAATAAACATCAGGGTAATTAATAACGCAAATCTAAATATAGCTGAGTATTGCAGGATGCCGTGACCTTCTCATGTAAAGCTGCAATGCGGGGTGGAACACGCCAACCTTGTTCTTTGCTAGAGTATGCCCTAGCGTTACAGTTTTCCCTCGATAGAACATTTTTTTTATTTCACTGTACTTTTCAACATTGTTTTTGTGTCGTAGAAAATGATTTTTTGATATGTGATGGTGATGAGACCAGTGTGATTAGAAAGCTAAGTTTTCTGTAAAATAATTAAGCGGTTTGAGATTACACGCGCGTTGCCGACCATTTAAGTGTCTTCAAAGACCATTTTTGAAATAACTAATGTTGGAGTCATGACTATTTCTCGTGATTCTTGCATTTCGCGAACCAAAAGGCTATAACGTATGGGGTTCCAATTCTAAATACCTACTAGTTACAATTAGTTTCTAAAATTTGATTAGAATTTATTTTGTTAATAAATTTAACCGATACCTACTTGATAGATAGAAACAGAATGATTAGTCAGGAAATATTTAAGAAGTCAAAGCCTGGATTATACTTAAAACCTATTGCAATTCAAGATCCGTTTAGTTGCCCTTGATAAATCAAGTAAATCAGCTTGATAAGTATAACCTGATTAAAGTTATTGCTAGATTCAAAATATTACAGGATAAACGTTTTGCTTGACATCCATAAAATAACTGACTTGTAGCGATAATATTTTTTTATTTATGTAGATGTAGTAGATATTAATGTAGCTATGAAACCAACAACTTCATAATATTAATAAATAATGTTGGACAATGGATACCGCAGCATCTAGCCCCAAACTAAGCAGAGCTTGTGTTATGGTTACTAAATTATTTATATACTTATACGATTTATTGCTTGCGCAAATTTAATATTCTAAGAAAATACCTAGAACCAGAAACGGATATTTACAGATCGTACAAACAAACATTCGTTCCAACGGGAATTGATCCTGCAACCTGCCTCGCAGGCCTACCTTTGCCCGCCGCGCCACATCGTTCGTCTTTTATTTCCATTTCCAATCATTTTCATTACATTTTTTATTTTGTGTGTAAAGCAATAGTTTTTTGTAAAGTTTAGCCATCCATATTTTTTACGTTTAACATGTAAATCCATACCGGTGACTGTACATAATTGTTTTTATAAAATATTAAAACAAATTGGCGTAGAGAAAATCAAAAACACTTATTTCTCTTATTTAAATAGTGAATAGTATGCTGTTTATGGTATAAAATTAAACTGGTCTTAGTGCTTAATTTTTAAGCCTAAAGAATTAAAATTATTGAAATCTTACAATATTTACATTTAATCATAGAAACGGACGGTTTATACTATTGGCAAAATAAAAAAATGTAATGTCCACAACAGGATTACGATACGGATTTAATACAAATAAAAAAGCTTTTAGCTGGCGATGTCCTAATAAGACTTTGCTTACAGTACATAGCACCCCCAAAGTCACATGGAAGACATCACCAGCTCAAAAAATTCTAAATATTTACAGTACATAGCACCCGTAAGCAAAGGTTCAAAGTAGATGGTACTAGCTCAAAAAAAAACATATATGTAAGTAAAAAATTATCTTATAAAAATAATAATACAAATAATAAAGAATAGTGAGTAAAAAAGATATTTACCGAGCATGCCGATGGGGCAGAATGGGCCCCACACGTTCCTCCTGCTTGAGCTGCTGCTAATGCGCTGCTTCCTGGTACCTGAGTATAAAATTATTAATTAATTATTAATATTATGATAAATATTTATGTTTTAAGATTTATTAGTTAAGATGGTGTGGTAATCAAATAAGTAATTTTATCAACAAGCACTCTTAGAAGGATGAAATTGGATTTATAGGTTTACTCAAAATAAGTTTTAAATCGTAAAGGATTGGTTGTAAAACTTTGGCATTCATGTTAACCTTTGTCCTGGGTATAAGATATTAAAATTAAATATTAATATTATACTAAGGTAGTTAAAATGATGTGAATCAAATAAGTGATTGTTTCAACAAGCACTCTTAGAAGGATGAAATGGGATTTATACTAGGTATTCTCAAAATAAGTTTCAAATCGTAAAGGATTGGATGTACAACTTTGGCGTTGATAGTTTACATGGAAACTAATAGCACTGGGGTAGGTATTACTTAAGTCCACGTCGAAAATCCGGAGGGGTCAGCTAGTATTGGATAAATATATTTTTTTGACAAGAAATTAGGGCCAACCTTCCCACCACTCAATCAAGTCTCAACCCATGTATAAAGCATGAAAAGGGTTTCGAATTTTAATTACAATTTCGTGTGTTCAAATGTTTGTAGGTGTATATTTCACAGCCATTAAAATCCAAAGCTCGCCGTGACTTCACCATCATGTAGATGTATCATAACTTGTTTAAATATTAAGAAATAATAAACTTCGCTCACAAAAGTTTTCATTAAAACCCAAGCCTCTAAATTTCAATGGAAAATCTTGGAAAATCAAACCGGCTTCCTTAAACCAGGAAGTTTTTAAACTTTAAGAACCGTCTTTTGTTCATGTTAATTTGATAATTGATCTAAAAATTTAATCACTTAACAAGTTTTGAAATGAAACTTGGTTCTTAAATAAAATATCGTTTGGGAACTAATTACTAATACAACTGATTTCATTTCAAAAATAGCTCTTAAATAATTTATAAACCTCCATCGCTACTTCGGATTTATAAGACAACAATAGAATAAATATCTTATAAGGTTTCATGCCTCTAACAAAATAAACCAAGTTCTTAAACTCCAACTAAGCGTGTTACAAAATGGGGATCACGGTGAGACAGGGTTCGCAAAGTTTCAATCAAGTTTCGACACAGAAACCCAATACAAGCGCAGAGTAACTTAGTCCAAGAGTACACAAATTAGGGATTCTTTGAACTGTATTGAGAATATTGATGAGTTAAGTTCCAGGGAACTCTTAATAGAATAAATCGTTAATTTTATTTAAGATTTTCTTAGCGAGTTTGTTGCCGTGTGGTGCCGGCATAGAATTTCACCACCCCATCTCTTCCCGTGGGTGTCGTAAGAGTCGACTAAGGGAAACAAACCGGGGGGCGGGCAGCAGCGCCCTCTGCAGAACAACTCCACCGAACTGCGATCCCCAACCCGCATGCCCAGCGTGGGGATTATGGGTATTAACCCCCAAATGATAGTGCCATCATTGGCGCTCATTAGGGGAGGCCTATGTTCAGCAGTGGACTATTATAGGCTGGTGATGATGATGATGATAATGATAGCGAGTTTAGGTAAAATGTAAGTACTCAAAGAATTTGTTGTATCTTTTGCTTTTAAAAGGATAACTTTTTATTTATATCAACTTGAAAGCTGACAAAAGATTACGAATAATTGATAAGTTTATATAATGAACCCATTGGAAGGCGACCCCCACGATACAGGTTTATCCTAGTGTGGGGATCAACAATGTAATAATTTTAAGTCTTAAATATTTTTCAATAAACGTTATTATTATTCATTATTCAATTCCAAAAATGCAGCTACAACTACAATTAATTTTCTACCTACATAAACACAATCAATTACTCTACCTAAATAAACACCATTTTATTTATTTAAGTTTATTAATTTTTATATTTGGGAAACAAACATTTATTATAAACTAAACCAAAATAATACTATGAGATAAAGGTATGAGAAAAAGGCTGGGAACTATTAATAATTTAGTACAATCATGCTCCTAAAATATGATTAAATTCCTTATAATATAATTTAAGATCAATTACATAATAGAAGAAAAGAAGTATCTAACTGTATTCGGTTGTACTCTTATCTAAGGTTGTTCCCACTAGATTAGGTACTTATACAAAAACTAAGTAAAATCTACTGACAATCTCCGTTCGCAAGTCTTAAGGGATAATCCTATAATACTGGATCAACAGCGGAGCTTACCCATTACACTGTGTACGCACGTATTTTTCCACAAGAAAAAACAAAAACATGATACAAGATACTAGGAACAATTCAAGAGCAATTGCTTTATTGTGTTGCAATGACTATGAATGTGACATACAAAAAAACTCCCTTGTTTTTTGCCTCTTTTGGTATCCTGAGAAGAAACGTTGGCATTTCAAAACGCCTTATGTGTACTTGCTTGTGGCGACAGAATAGTGGGCAAGCTCCTTTTAAACAGGTTTACTTGTATTTATTTATACTGGGTAGAACACAAACCATTGTTGTATATCAGGGGTGAATGTGCGAACACTGATCCACCTGTTGATAAGGTTGTTTTATTATTTTTATTTTGATAAATCTAAGCTAAAACCATAGGCTTGGAAACATTGGCGACAATAACGCGAACTCAGCTTTACTGAATAATATTAAAACTTTTAAAACTCAGGTATTTACACCAAGCACTTATAAAATATGCTACTAAAATGCTGTATTCTAAGCATTTGCAATTCCTATAATTGCAATCACTGCTGTGCTCCCCTCCAGTTGGCTCTAAGTACTCGCATGTGCATTGAGGGCAATAAAAAGGTAGGTAACTAATATAAGTTAATTGTATATAAAATATTAATTGAATGAACTGAACTCATATTGGAAGAAATACACGACGAGAGAGTAAATAGGAATAAATGAAACAAAACGAATGGAATGAACGAATGAATTCTGACGATTTGTGCGACAGGACGCGGGCGACGACGATTTCAAATCAATTTCTTCATTCCCCTCTCTCTTATTTAGATAACAATTCAGCTTATCTGAAGTTACAGCCATTTTCTATGTTAATGGCTGTTCCTATTATGTTGTGGTGAATACCCGTTGCCCGCGATTCTGTTCGCGTGAAGTGGCTTTGAGATTATGGGAAACAGAAAAAATCTATACCAATGCGACGGTTTGAAATGTCCGTCGCTTCACATACCAATATTTTTCCAACATGTCTATCTATGTCTATCACCCGTAAGTTGCGGAAGTCGCTAACCAACGAAATAACCGACAGGGAGGGAGCAATTTCCGAACACCGTCTATTTTCGGACTACTTAAACTATAATATAAGTTTCATTATATAACAAGTTTTGTTGCGTTGACAACATGCCAATACCACCTCTGTTTTGCCCTTAGAACAAACGAAAGAGATGAAAGACATCTGAGCCCACAGTATTAACTACCTATGTATGTAGGTAGTTATATATCTAAAGCTTACCTTCAACTGCTCCTGCTTGTAATCAGGTTGGTAAGGCAGCAGCATACGGATCTTGCCCCAGCGGTTGAAGAACAAAGCTATCGCCGCAACCCACACCAATAGCACCATTACTACAATACCGATCTCTACGCCTCGTATCTGCAAAGAAAATAGAATTGGGATTGATGGGATTGGGAATTCTTTAACGTTGATGTCAAAATCATAAACCTGAAAACCAGCATAGCATCGGCTAACATATGCTGCCATTTTTACCCTATTTATATGCCTATCTTTATTTTATGTTTTCACTCTTCTGTTTCTGTATACATCTTATTTAGTACCTAATTTATACATATAAGAAATATTTCCACTCTCTTACAAAAATCACTTTCGATTTAGTTCATTTCTCTACCACTCTCGTCTCTGAGGCGCTACAGGCATTTTCGAGTTTTACAGAATACCAAACTTAAAACTCACTACTGATTCAGCTTGGTGAAGTTCGAAATGACATTACAAAACGAGCATGCAGCAGACTTATTAAATAAACTCTCAGTACTGATAATATCGTTACGTTGTAAGATAGAGGTGGGTTGACGAACTTTCAAGCGTTGTTGTCATATGCCATATGGACGTGCCGAGCTGAAGACAGAATGCTATGGTGTTCATTTGGGAACGCCTATGAAAAATTAGCAACTTTGATAGCCGCGAAACACATTATCACACACCTGCTTTTTCTTCCACTTCTAATACAAAAAAGCCAAAAGCTTTACTTTTATTTCGGCAGCAAAACTTTGACTGTGCAAAGGCGAGGAAGCGCTTTCAATAGAGTCCATTATTAAGTCCATTCCACCTCGAGGGACAGTCAAACATGGCTGTGAATAAGCTTTTTAAATTATCCAAAATATTGCTGAAAAAATACCGTAGGGAACGTAGGCGACGGATCGGGGGGCGCTATCGAAGAGCGAGGCGTAGCGCCCACAGCGCCGTCCTGCTGTGGTGACGTCCGAGGAGGCTCTGTAACAAAAGAACCAGTTTAATCCAGTTTTATTAATAGACTCTACAGGGTTTAGGAATTAAAGATTAGTCTATTTCTTATTCTATTTAGACAATAATTCGATTTCATTCTACTACTTACAGTACTCAGTTGAAAATTCGTCGAGTAAAGCACTTTAACTATAGGTACTTTAACTTCACTTTGGTCCGCAAAGTGAAACAAATGGACACGTAGATCTCTCTAGCGGCAATAACGTATAAATGTGAAGCTCTATCACGAATCAATTTACTTTTCCTGTTTTTTTTACTTATAGGTAGTCGAAAAAGGAAGATAAATAAATATTTATCGACAACCTACGACTACCATTGTGCAAGAAAGACAACCTACGATTGTAGCTACCATTGTACAACATAGATATTATAAAAACCCGCATTCTTTCGCAGTTCGATATAAAATGTAGACTTATGAGACAAGTAATGGGAATTCGTTGTTGCTTTTTATATCTCGTAAAGAACTACCTACATTCTAAATAAAAATAAAAAATCGTAAAGAGATTTTAAGGATTAGAAAAATCTAAAAGGTGAATCATTTTGACGTTACGATCTTCGTATACTTATTATATTTTGACAGGTGACCGACCGAGGTCTTTAAAGGGTTTACTGACTTATTTTTCCCTTGTGATAAACTCTTATTTTTGATAGAGGTGCTCGAATACGTCTGCCTCTAGGTTCAATATTGAAAGCCTTAGAGAGTAAAACACTCAGGATCTAGACAATACACAACCTACCTCACTTTCCTAGTTTCATTTTACGTTGCAGAGTTGATGAGAGTTTTTAATAAAAGGAACAAAAATATTTATTTTTACTTTACACCTACTTACAACACGTATGTGTATGTATATACATACTTACAATTCATAAACAGAAGAGAAAAGATAGGCGTAAAAATTAAAATGAAATATATTATAATTAAATTAAAAATAATAATAATTTTATTATGTTATGAATAAGCGGAAGCCTTGTTTTTCAAAAGGATAGAAAGGTGAGCTTTCATGTGGAGAGCTTTTTACATTGTAGGGAAGTTGTAGGGATTATATTTTGTAATAAAATAAACTTACATTTCGACGTCGCTATAAAGCCCCTAGAGGGATACATTTCATAAAATCTCTTAGAACATATTCGCTATTTGATAGAAAGTTCCTGAGCAAGAAGTAGGTAAACCTTGTCGTAGTAAAACTTTTCCAGGATTATGTGCAAAATTCTTCAAGAAACGACAAAATGAAACTATTAAATATAGGTAAGACTCCCTGCGCAATCGGATAAAAACGAATTTTACTTATTTCATACAATAGTGACCTGTTTTTTTAGAGACTTTATTAATAAAGAAATTGAGAGTTAAATAACAAAATTAGTATGACCAATTCAAATAAGAACTTGTATTTACAATTGTTAAAGTTAAGCTAACAGCAGACTGTTGCTAACAATCTACAGGTACCTCAACTAATTCATAATCATAAGGCAATCGAAGTCGTCCCCAAGTGGGCTGCATTGCCTAGCTGTTAGTCTGATTTTAAATTAGAATGGTTCTAAGTCTAAAACACACTCATGTCACTTTATGAAGAGATTTAAGTATACGATTGAATAATAAAAAGATTTGACCCACTTTACGTAGAACTGCGCAAAGTAATGTACCTTGCCTGCTGACACTAAAATAAACATCTGCTTCTGACTGACAGAGGTTTCAGCGTATTATTTTGGCCTGTGAAAACAGATACCCGTTCTAACATATCGTATAACACTGAATTAGGTACGTATAACACGAATTATGAGTTCTACTCATTGCCTATAAATTAACAATATTGAAATGAGATTATTTGAACTACTATAAAACGTATTATTAGATTTACGATCGTCGACCGCCGTGTGGTGCCGGCATAGAATTTCACCACCCCAACTCTTCCCGTGGGTGTCGTAAGAGGCGACTAAGGGAAACACACCGGGGGGCGGGCAGCAGCGCCTTCTGCAGAACTATTCCACTGAACTGCGATCCCCAACCCGCATGCCCAGCGTGGGGATTATGGGCAATAACCCCTTAATGATAAAAACCGCCAAAAAATGGCCCCCAGTTCCCGGCCGCCTCGCTATTCCTGGCCATGGTAGCGGCCATGGTAACAGCGGGGCAGGGGGTGCGAAGAATCTCCGGGCTACCCCAGGCTACCATTCACCACACACACTGACCCTGGCAACGTTTAACGGACGCACTCTGAGGCTTGATCACCATCTAGCGCAGTTGGAAGTGGAGCTAGAGAACATTAAATGGCATGTTCTAGGGTTATGTGAAGTCCGTAGAGAGGGGGAGGACACCGTAACCCTAGACTCGGGCCATCTTCTCTACTTTCGCGAGGGTGATAAAACATCCCAGGGTGGCGTAGGTTTCCTCGTCAATAAGGCCCTCTCTAACAACGTCGAAGAAATCTCCAGTGTGTCGACCAGGGTAGCGTACCTGATCCTTCGGCTGTCTAAGCGCTACAGCTTGAAGGTCATTCAGGTCTACGCACCGACCTCGGCACACTCGGATGATGAAGTGGAGGATATGTACGAAGACATATCCAAAGCCTTACATCACACCACCAAGGCTCACTTCAACGTTGTTATGGGGGACTTTAACGGCAAGGTGGGAATCCAGACTGGCGACGAATCCCGAATAGGCCCGCATGGTTTTGGTGTTCGAAATCACAGGGGACAAATGCTTGTCAACTTCCTTGAGAAGGAGGGGTTGTTCTTAATGAATTCTTTCTTTAAGAAACAGCCCCAAAGGAAGTGGACATGGCGGAGTCCCGATTCTGTGACAAAAAATGAGATCGACTTCATCATGACGGATAGCAAGCATATATTCAGAGATGTCTCAGTGATCAACAGGTTCAATACCGGATCTGATCACCGACTCCTTCGAGGCTCTCTGAATATAAATTTGAAGCTTGAAAGGAACCGTCTGATGAAGTCCACGCTCCGACCGAACCCAATCCAAATCATGGCGGGCACCGAGAAGTTTCAGCAGCTTCTCGGGGATAGATTCGCTGCCTTGGAACCCACTGATGACGCTGACGAGACCCTACACAATCTGGTAGAAACGCTGAGGGACGAGGGCATCAAGTTTTGCAAAAAGCAGCGTACTGGTAAGAAGTCCAAACTCTCGGATGAGACTCTTCGGCTGATGACAAAAAGACGGGAAACCACCCAAGCGACTTCGTCAGAGAGGTCAGACATGAACAAGCGAATTGCGAAGATGGTACGACGCGACCTTCGGAGCTCTAATACACGCCTCATCGAAGAGGCGATAGAGCGAAACCGAGGGTCCAAAGTATTCACTCAGCAGCTTGGAAGGAGCCACCTGACGAAGCTTTCAACGCACGACGGAAGGACCGTATTATCGAAGCCGGAGATATCGGCCGAGATAGAGGACTTTTATGGCCGTTTATACGCTGCACATGCTCCCCGTTCCCAACGAGACGACCACGATTCTAGAGCCACCTTGATACGCCACTATACCGACGAACTGCCAGACATCAGTCAAGACGAGATCGTGTTAGCTCTGAGGCAGCTTAAAAATGGAAAAGCCCCCGGTGAGGACGGAATAACATCAGAGCTTTTGAAAGCTGGAGGATACCCTGTTATACAGGAGTTACAGAGCCTCTTCAACGCCGTCCTTCACAGTGGGAGAACTCCAAAGGCGTGGAGTGGGAGTTTGGTGGTGCTCTTTTTTAAGAAGGGAGATAAAACCCTTCTTAAAAATTATAGACCCATCTCGCTCCTAAGTCACGTCTATAAGCTTTTCTCACGAGTTATATCGAACCGTCTCGCCAGGAGACTCGACGAGTTTCAGCCACCGGAGCAGGCTGGGTTTCGCGGAGGATATGGTACCATAGACCACATTCACACAGTGAGGCAGATTATACAGAAGTCCGAAGAGTATAATCAGCCCCTGTGTCTGGCTTTTGTGGACTATGAGAAGGCCTTTGACTCCGTTGAAACCTGGGCTGTTCTACAATCCTTACAGCGATGCCAAGTAGACTATCGTTATATCGAGGTGCTGAGATGTCTCTACGAAGCCGCTACGATGAGTGTCCGAGTACAGGACCAGCAGACTAAACCGATCCAACTGCGCAGAGGAGTGAGGCAGGGGGATGTCATATCCCCGAAACTGTTCACGAGCGCGTTGGAAGATATGTTTAAGACGCTGGACTGGAAAGACAAGGGCATCAACATAAACGGCGAGTACATCTCACACCTGCGATTCGCTGATGACATAGTCTTAATGGCGGAGTCGCTAGAGGAGCTGAACCGGATGCTGGACAGTCTAGCTTCAGCCTCCCGATGTATCGGTCTTGGCATGAATTTGGATAAAACCAAAGTCATGATCAATGGCCACATTGATCCAAGACCGGTGATCGTACATGGCCACCTCCTCGAAATTGTTTCTGAGTACACTTACCTCGGGCAGATTTTGCAGTTGGGTAAAAACAATTTCGAGAAGGAAGCCAAGAGGAGGATCCAGCTAGGCTGGGCAGCGTTCGGAAAACTACGTCGAGTCTTCTCGTCATCCATACCGCAATGTTTAAAAACGAAAGTTTTTAATCAGTGCGTCCTACCAGTTATGACCTACGGAGCTGAGACGTGGACACTCACGATAGGGTTGGTCCACCAGTTCAAAGTCGCTCAGCGAGCTATGGAAAGAGCTATGCTCGGAGTTTCTCTGAAGGATAGGATTCGTAACGAAAACATCCGACAGAGAACTAAAGTCATCGACATAGCTCAGAGAATTAGCAAACTGAAGTGGCAGTGGGCCGGCCATATATCGCGAAGAACCGATAACCGCTGGAGTAAACGTGTTCTTGAGTGGAGACCGCGACTTGGTAAACGTAGTGTAGGACGCCCTCCGGCCAGGTGGGATGACGATCTGCGAAAGACTGCTGGCAGATGCTGGATGCGACAAGCCGAAGACAGGGCGCAATGGCGCTCATTAGGGGAGGCCTATGTCCAACAGTGGACTAACATAGGCTGATGATGATGATGATGAGATTTACGATCAATATTATAATAGTTATTTGTTGTTATTGTGTTATTTTTTTTTATCTGGTATGCAAGAGTGCAATGTTGCTTTTTAACTTCGTGCTCAATTTCGATGACCGAGCAAACGAAGAATTGTAAAATAAAATCACGTGTAGCGAGTGATAAAAAAAATAAAATCCTGAGCGTTAGTAAGGCACTCAAAAGAGCACGGGGTAAAAAATCTTTGCACTCGAGTGCAATACGTAACTTTTCATCCCCCCTCAGCTAGGAAATGCCTAAATGTAAATAAATAATATTTATTATCACAAGATACTTTTATTTCAGTTTAGGTATTAACTACTACATTATGATAGGTAAGTATTATAGAACAATCTGTAAAATATAACATCAACATCATCAACATCACCAGCCTATAATAGTCCACTGCTGGACATAGGCCTCCCCTAATGAGCGCCATAGATGGCATCATTATTTGGGGGTTATTGCCCATAATCCCCACGCTGGGCATGCGGGTTGGGGATCGCAGTTCGGTGTAGTTGTTCTGCAGAAGGCGCTGCTGCCCACCCCCCGCTGTGTTTCCCTTAGTCGCCTCTTACGACACCCACGGGAAGAGTTGGGGTGGTGAAATTCTATGCCGGCACCACACGGCTTTCTATGCCGGCACCACACGGCTTAAAATAACATGGCTAAAAATATAACAAATTAATAATACTTAGGTATAACTAACAAAGATTTAAAGTAACGCTGCTTAAATATTTAACAAATATGTACTTTAATGAAATAAACAGTTTTCAATTTTTGATAAAAAAAAAAATTAACAATTAAAAAGGTTGTATGATATATTTGTCATCATGGAGGTAGAATTAAAAACATCATTAAATTGGTTTAATGATCTTTTGAATTCACTAACTTAGTGCACAAGATCTTCTAAATTTAATTTACTCTTCTAGCAAATAAAAACGGCTTTTGCACTCAGGTATAGAATAGCAAAAAATTCCTTTTCGATGGCGGGATGAAAACTATAATTTACCTTACTTTTTGGGACATGCATCTTGGTGATCAATATAGAATTGTATTTTATTGTGAATTCAATCAGAAAAAAATTAGGCTACTGATAGATATTTTACTGTATAGAGCGAATATACTCAAATGTGACTTCTCTTTGGTACCTTGATAAAATGAAGTCTCAATTTCATTCAAGTAAACGAATTATATTACTTGATTGGTGCCAAAAGGTGGCACTCTAAAAGGCCGCTTTGGGAACAGCGCAATCCCATCGAGCTGTGTGTGAACCTGGCAATTGCCTTACCGATATTCAAGTTTTTTTGTTTTTTCAAGCGGCTATTATAGTTATGCTTGTTAAAAAATCTAATTGAATTAATTGTACCATATCAATACCAGTCAGAAGTGCTCCCAAGATACTGGCTGTATTGCCTCGCTGCTTGGTTCAGTTGAACTACCTGTAGTTTTTCTTTGTTAATTAATTGTTCATATTTGAAGGTTCCAGAGGTGACGAACATACTTTAACCGATTGGCGAAAACGTTTTCCTTGGCTATAAATTAGTGAGGATTTTGTTCTACGAAGTTATCAAAGAAATTTAAAAGTTAAGTTCCCTTCGAGTTTTTGGAAAAATTACAAAACACTTAGAGTTACTTTGACGTTGCGGTGATACAGGTACAAACAAAATTCCAAAAACAACTAACTGTATATAGTTGACCTACGTGTATTTTTTTTTTGCAACAGTCTGCTGTAAGCTTAATCTTTCCAACAGTAAATACTAGTCTTCATTTGGTTATAAAGGTTAAACTCACCTAAATAAACTATATAAGTACATAAACTGTAGGAAATTATCCAAGAACAAGGAGCCAAGAGGCTCAAATGCCATCCACAGACCTAGTAAACTAAATGTCGAGTACAATTTTAGAAATCGGTCAGAGCACTCGCGTGTGCATAAACCACGTGTGTATTCTGGCGAAAGGAACGATTTCAATTGGTAGAAACAAACTTCAACACGAAGTTACGGGATAAAATGCTCGAGAGAATTTTGAGGAATTTTTCAGAAGCTTTCAAGTTTCGTTGAAAATTCATGGCTGAATGCTTTACTAGTTAGCGAATTTGTTCATGTTCATTGCTTGGGAATTGCACACTCATGCATGAAGGCAGAGAATTGGAAAGGAGTTCTGCACCTGATAAATTAGAAGTAACGACCCATTTTCTGCCCCAAAAAGCATACGTGATAGTGTTTTATTTTATTAGTTTGTTTTTATCTCAAGAACAACAATAGTTGGGCAATAATTATTAAAAATATTCATAATCAACTATTTTTGGGCATGTTGATTAAAATTTAACTATAGAAGCTTTTACTTCCGGGTCAGATTTTTTAACAAAGTTATAAAATAAAGACTTTACTAAACATTATTAATTTCGTAACGACTGGTTTTTGATACTGATTCAAGATATACGTAGCATATCAGTCGCAAATAGCTCAAAAGTTTTTTTTATCCGTATAACTGCTCTGTAAAACGAGGGGTTAGTGTCAATAAATTGATGTTTTTACGCATACTGTGTCGGCCTGAAAGAGGTTGAAACACTTATCATCTATGTTTGAGTTTTCTATGCCTATTTAAGTTCTAGGGTACCGAAGAGGTTAGCATTTAATGACTACTAAATTCTTACCTCATTTAAAAATATAAAAATAAATAAATGAACACAGAAAATCCAGAGTAACCCTTGCAAGGCATGTTACTCACACACTTACCCGGAAGAACAAGAACGTGTACAGTCAGCTGCACAAATATGTAAACACTCCCAAAATTTCATATGAGTGAGTGTCTACATAATTTTACTAAATTGTATACCGATTTCTGACATTTTAGATGGTTACATTCATTTTAAATGTAGTTGGTGTAGGTACTTGACTTTGAAGAATAACGAGTATAATTATTACCTCTATAATGTGAAATTTTAGGAGTGTATACATATCTGTGCAGCTGACTGTACAGTGCGCGTCACATATAAGTAACCCCCTTTCTCAATATAAGTGGGGCACAATATTTGTTATTGTTGGGAATTTCCGACTTTGAGTATTATGGGTGATTGGTCGGATCCTGAGCGGCGGTGTGATAAATTTTTGCATGAGAAAATTTGTGACAAGTTATAAGGTAATCAGAAGTAGACGAAAATATTTTGTCGAAAATATTTTATACTTAATTCTGACGCACACTGTACCTACGCACGGGTAAACGAACCGGCGGTGTCGGCTGGAGATCTGCCAAATTTGTGAAAGTTTACTGAAGTTACAGGAAGCGAGCACTAACCATCATCTAAAAGTGAAAAGGTGAATGCATTTTGGTAACGGAAAGTATTGGCACGTTAATAGAACCAATAACTGCTGCCAAAACAAAGCCATCATGAAATAAATTGATCTTTTATTACTTGCTTTACTTTATCTGCCCGGCAATAAAGTTAAAATGAAACGTAATTAAAAAAAACACCGAAATCCTGGCTTTATGTTGGTAACGTAATCTAAATGTTTCTCTAGTTCGCTGAGTAAGCTAATAAAAGCCTATAGCGCGCGTAAGTAACAATATCAAAAGCGAAATGTTTCCATTATGAAATTACTTATGAAAATTACTCGGCAAATTGCCCGGCTATACTCAGCAAACACCGATAGAGAGACGAAGTTACATTATGCTCGTGGCATTTCATTCCAAAGTTTTGATTGTATAGTGAACATGTTACAGGTAGTTATAAGCTGTACCTATTTGTTGAAAAGGGTAGTTTATTTATTCAATTAAGAAAGGAACGCCTAAAGCCTATTTATGAAACATTCTTATACATAGGTAGGACACTTATTTACCTACTAACGACCGCAGTGGCAAGGTGGGCGAAGGTCCTCTTGCGATGTGGCAACGTTGTCCACTATTTTTATTTAAGTTCAACCCAAAGTAACTATATTCTATAAAAGTATGTTTATCCGATTGAAATCCCTGTTCAAACCCACGCAAATTTAGCTACTCAAAGCCGTAGTGAAAAATTTACTTTGGTTTTGCGTGTCATCACGACAGCCATTTTGCATGTGCCGCATACCCACTCAGCTTTTCCCGCTATGGATACCGATTACTGTTATGGTTCGAACATTTTGAAAAGAGCCGCGTTGGTCTATTGGAGTGGATTGGTAATGTGGAGAGATATAGGTAAGGGAAGAGGCAGACCGAAGAAATTAATTGAGTGAAAGAGGACAATTGGGGGGGGGGTTTATGAATGGTGTAAGAATGGATTGATGATAGAGGAGAGTGGAAGAAAAATATATTATGTTGTGCCGACCCTATGCAGCCTGAAATATGATCCGGAAGAACAAGTGAAAACTTATTTCGATTATTGGCAGCATTCTAATACACGCAGAAAAAACCAATAAGAATACTACATCCCGTAATCTCAAGAAATAATGTCACATTGAACCGAAACACGGCAGAAGCTGCCACATAGAGCAGCCTGTACCGTGACTGTTTCCAGAAACAGGAGACTATGAAACACGTGGTGGAAAACTGCACTGCCCCAGGAGTAGGTCAGACGGAAAACGGGATTGAAGAGTGAATCAATAACTACAGAAAAGCTGCAACAGGCTATCAATCACCTAAAGTCCTGCTCCGGTGCTGGGCTGATTAGGGCCTTGTTAGGCAAGGGTAAAATTACGAGTTTATGCGTGATGTTAGCGCAGATTCCAGTCCCCCATCGTAAGTTAGAAATAGAATTAGATGTCACATGTCTAACAATCTGACACAAGTCGCTGCGATTCCACAAGAAAATTAGGAGCAATCAAGCGCTTGGAGGGTAAGAGCTATGTAAGCTTATGGAAGGGGCCCTCCCCTTCCATAAGCTCTTATCTCTCATCTATCTCATCAGATTATTAAGATCTTATTGAAAATTTATCCGCGTACCTATTCAACGTTCAATCTGCATTTCAGTTTAAACAATAGATATAATTAGATAGCAACATGATATAACCTTCGAAAAAATATCCTATTTTGCCGTTTGCTTTTCGTGAAGTTGTGTTAGGTATGTAAGGTTATGTCGGCAAAATATTGCTCAAAAATTATAAAAAAAATATTCGGTGTTTGCTCAAACTGTGGTTTATTTTGTGTTATACCTTCATGTATTTCATAAGTGGGATTGTATGTTAGTATAGTATAATATTTTGTAAGTCTAATATATGAGAACCCTGTGCTAATACCAACCTAACTTAGGCTTTAAGGCACTGTTAAGTTATGTAACGTACCTACAATAAATAAATGATACAGTAAATATGCGTATGCTCCATGTTTGCACCTACGTAAAAGCCTACATGAAGTTTAAAATTACTGACTTCCCAGGGTCATCATAACACATCATCTTCATTAAAATTTCATCAGCACATTGTAAGGAGGGTGTCTTTGGGGAGCTGTAGAATACAACGTACATGCTCTAGGGGATTTCATACACGAACAGTTTACACGCAACAGGTAGCCGTTTAAAATTGTGCTTACAGTTCAAGCGATTAAGGTATGGAATGAATTTTGTGAAATGGGAAATTGTTGGAATATAATAGTTTGTAAAATTGTACACGGTAAAGTTGCAAACATTTTTTTCATAGAAATTCGTGTTGATGTCGCTCGTGTTCGCCACATAATATCTATATTTGTTTCGCGTTGGTGTTTTTGTTAACAAGATCGCATAATCCATACCGATGTTGCTACTGCTCCGTGTACGTAGGTAACACCAAGATATAATATAATATTGGTCAAATATTGCAAAAAATATGTAATTTATCAACTATTAATGTTTAGGGTTCTTTTTGAATACACTTCAATGTTTTCAAAAAGAACCCTAAATAGGAAATAAATACCTACTAGGTAGTAAGTAAAACGTAATAATGTAGTTGTTTGTACATTTAGTAATACATAGAAAAAGCACTTTATAATAATAGGCCTGCATTGTAAAGTTGCCTTTTTGTCTTGAATTTAAAAAATATATCAAAATGTTTAGCGGTAACCACATAGGGCTTTAAACTATCACTATCTCTTTCTCTCATTGAAATTTATCGGCAAATTTTCTCTACTTGTTTCATACTGCACTTGTTGCGTGTCTGTCAGTTCATTTCCCGCTAAATAGGCTGTCGAAACGGACTCCAGGCTAATTAATTCAAACGAATGGTTCTCATTATGTCCGATTTATTAGACGCCCCGGTCCATACAAAATGTACAGTATTTATAAGGCCTTTTTTCGTTAAATAATATGCTTTTTTTTGGCATTATCTTGTAATTGTGTTCCCATCTTGGTCCAGACCGAATTGTTTAGAATGCTGTACCACAGATTTATAAATAAGTTATGGTAGGAAATGTGCTACTACAGAGCGCCATATTTTATTTGTCGTAGCATAATTTATGTGTAATTTGCCCTATTACAGCAACTAAAAATAAAATAAATAAATAATGCTGGACAATCCACACAGCATCATTAAGCCCAAAGCAAAGCAGAGCTTGTGTTATGGGTACTAGATAACTAATGTATTTAATATAAAATATTACCACTACTATACTATAGATATTTTATTATACATAGAAAAAAACACGAAAAATATTTGTCCCGGCGGTAATCGAATCCGCAACCTCCTGCGTCGCAGGCAGACCTTTGTCCAACGCGACCCTGCATCAACCATTGCATCAAGATGTTAAATAACATTGACATGACTATACATTCCAAACAGTAAAGTAAAAAATATTTCGCTTACACCTGCAATGAAATGACATTGCGCAATAAACTCGCTCAAACTTTGTGCAATCAATAAATACTATCCCTACACCTTCAATAACTTAGCAACTGTTTTATTGTGCAAAATTACTGAAAGTCTGTGGACCGCCTAAGAAGCAGTGATCCAACATTTTAGCGTAAAAACAAAAAGCAACTTCCATAAATATGACATTCCATCATTATGAAGTTGGAGTAATATGCTGTAAAATAATGTTGACGAATTTACGAACAACTAGAAACTCAGAGAACTTTTGAACCACAATTGAAAGATTAATTTCGTTCATCAATTTCAGCCAATCCAGTCTCTGAAATTGAATTCGTCAGACGAAGGAAACTTAGTTTGTGTGAAAGCGTTTTTATCTTTTCAACCTTAATTATCGCTGTTTGTTTTATAAAAATGTTTTCCGTTTGTATGCCAGATGTGATGAATTGGCCGAATAATATTAGCCTATTTACGAATATTTGTTGTGTATCTTGCATTTTTTCTTTTCTGTTGTTTTCTCTTATTGCTTTCTTGCAAAACGAAATAATATCATTGTCATATCATACGTCAAACTACTTTTTAGATTTTTAAAGTAGAGTTCACTATTACTGCGTATCTAAAATTTTGCGTATTAAGCACTTATTTTTCAGTCTTTTAATTGACTTTATTATTTTTATACGTTAAATTGCGGCGTAGTTTATTAATATTTACCTAGCCTGCGAGAGCAGTGTGTACATAGACATTTACATAGCTACCTAGTACCTATTTGCTGTGGTAAAAGAGAAACCTTTGCTCAGCAGTGGAACACAATAACAAATAACTAAATGTGGAACTACTGTTAGTTATTCTGTGAGATTACTGAACGCATTATTGCTATTCCTGTTTAAACGGGTATATTATGGCGTTGATTTCCCAATTTTTCCCAATGTTTCAACAGGTCACACTGTCGTGGTTACAAAATAGTACCAATAATAATATGTTCAAATGCGTAAATTTGAGAATATTTATTCCTGAACGCGTTCTTCAGTAAACGTAAAAGAGATAGGTCACTGAATTTTACCCAAGCGACACCTACCCCGGTCTATCTAACTAACCAGGCATTAAATCATGGGCGTGACGTCATATAATGATAATGCGCTCCTCGCATGTCTTATCTCTTGTATTAGTACCCGACACGCGAATCCCGAAAAAGGAAAATCTTCGAAAGGTTTTAGTGCGGAGTTTTACTTAATAGAGTTCTTACAAGTATGTTACTTGTTCCAACCGCTGAGGATAAGTGCCTACACATATCTATACTAATATTATAAAGAGGAGAGATTTGATTGTTTATTTGTTTAAATTGAATAGGCTCCGAAACTTTTGACCGGACAACCAGGAAAGACCTATTTGAAAAATTATTTCACTATTAGAATTCTACATTATCCTTGATGAACATCATCATCATCACCAGCCTATAATAGTCCACTGCTGGACATAGGCCTCCCCTAATGAGCGCCATAGATGGCGTCATTATTTGGGGGTTATTGCCTATAATCCCCACGCTGGGCATGCGGGTTGGGGATCGCAGTTCAGTGTAGTTGTTCTGCAGAAGGCGCTGCTTCCCGCCCCCCGGTGTGCTTCCCTTAGTCGCCTCTTACGACACCCACGGGAAGAGTTGGGGTGGTGAAATTCTATGCCGGCACCACACGGCTTAATGAACATAGTCTATAGAAAATATGCAAAAAAGTAAGGGTTCTGTACGAAACCATCAAAAATTCTATACTATATCAATATAAATTCAATAGATACAATAGAGGTAGAGTCGTGAGATAGATAATGCTCTTAGAATTTACGCTTGAAAATGACTAGCCCCTAGTTTGAATATCGTGCGGTAGAGAATTCCATAACCTGACTAAGCCAAGTAAAGGATCCACCGTAGCGCCTAGATGATGCTAGATGATCTTAGTGTTCTTAAAGAAACTCAAAACG
This sequence comes from Eupithecia pulchellata, assembly GCA_963931895.1. Classification (NCBI taxonomy): domain Eukaryota; kingdom Metazoa; phylum Arthropoda; class Insecta; order Lepidoptera; family Geometridae; genus Eupithecia; species Eupithecia pulchellata. The sequence goes on along the minus strand of OZ007533.1, from coordinate 9,340,829 downwards.
CTCACAGAGGTGAAAAGGGGAGAGAGATTGTTCAGTATGTTATAAAGAAGTGAAAGAACGTGCGAATCACGTGGGCGGATCTGAAGCCATTTTAAGTGAACTCTGAATATTGATTAACGTACCCCTTCAACAGGGTTTAGCGCAAATTCGCCCTTCTTTATACAGAAATGTACAAAAAGGTGTATAATACGCCCATAGAACTTTCTTCTCGGCATTTGATACAAATGACACCGTATTAATGTAAAAGGCGTTTGTCGAAGACAGGACTTTGTTAAATTAATTTATAGCAGGAACATTCAAGACGTCTTAGAGGTATAATCCAGAAGGTAATCCTATCCTGGATAAATCTGGAACACGAGAGTCTTACAGCTGAGGTCGTTGCCTTCTTTGTTTTACCCGTTGTACCTACATAGACAAAAGTGACTGGTAATTTCTGCGTTTACAATGAGGCGTTTTCTTACACGTCCATAAATGGTTCGATCCGACTTAAAATAGTGCGTTTAAATACGTTCGTCTGTCAAATTAGAGTGCCATACACCGTAAAACTTTTAAAACTATCATGGTTATTAACACTAAAGTCATTTATAACGGGATATTTACCATGATTTCAAAACTCTAATCATGGTAAATATCCCGTTATAAATGACTTTAGTGCCATACACCGTGTTTATGAGATCTAATTAACAACGAGCTAGTTACCATCTATTGATTTTGAGGTAAATGAGGTTTTTTTCTTTGGAACACCTCATTAATAGCTGAAGTGGAACGATGAAAAGTACCGTTCATTAATTTTTATATTTTTTCAACTAGGGACCTACTTAGGCTGTAGAGACCCGTCTAGACATAAGTGGGATAGACTTGTAAGTAAAGTTTTATAAATAAATCAAAATCTATGAATATACAGGAAATTTTGAGTTTTAGCACGTTAAAAGACGCATGTTCAAAACAAGTTCATTAGGTAAAACGTTTGAAACGATCTAGGTTATTACCACTGAATTCATTTACTACGGGTTATTTACCAAAACTAACTCGCAGTGACTTAATTATGTAACTGATTCCTCGATCATGGCGCAACTCGACGCAAGAAATTGAAAAATTAAAAACTTAAATCATGTTAAATTTACCTGTATAACATACAACGAGCAAAATCAGTCAGTAAATCTAGGTAGTTATAGTTCAGTTAGAGTCCCTTAAAGTCCTACATGCAAAACGTGATAATTGTTATTCCGCATTTAACCTGAATTGATATCGAATTCCCCTAAAGTCCTACCTATAAGTGATGATTATTGCTCCGTATGAATCTCTCATATTTACCTAATTCTAATCAAGAAACCAGTTGCGAACTGTCAGCGTTCGAGTTATAATTTCCATAGTATCCACTCAACCTCTAACAATCCGATATAAATGACGTCTAATAGGATTAAAACTGACAGCTATAGATGCCAAACAATCTAGATACGACAAAGCTTACTCACCCAGCGTGCGGAAGACAATAGGCCTGCTTCTGTATTTGTGGCCTCCCCACAGCGCAGCTACCGTGACTTGATACTGAGTGTCAGGCTCCAATCCACTCAGAATGACAGCATCAGAGTTTCCTGCCACTTCCAGTACCACTCTGTAACTAATGAACAATGAGTCAATCTCGACGTTTTGTGTTTCCAAGCTGAAGAAAGAAGAAGAGTGAAGAACGGAGTTGGAAATGAACATAATTGGTGAAAGAAACCGGGTAAATCAGTGAAATTATATTCTAATAGAATACAAATTATACCAACGATAGGTCAAAGTGCTAACTAACTAAAAACTACATTTTAATTACGTGTAACATAACAAGTAAAGGCGTATAACAAATGACGATCATCAAATCTAAGTCCTCAAAGAAATATCGCAATAGTTTAAAATCCAAATCGGTTGACAAATAACCGAGTTTCTGAAGCAACTAAAAAACAACAATTGACCTAGCAGCTTTTATCATGGCTTGTAGTTGATAAAAAACCAGTGTGAATGAGCCCTCCTTTATCACATCAACGCATTTATGAGTTACGACGTACGAGGCATTCAAGGCAAACATTAAGTGGATACCTATCACAAAGTTCAAAAGGTTAAAGGATCTTAAATTTGTCGGCAGCGTAAGCTCCTCTGGGACACTATCATATATTCCGTTACGAATTACTGAGATACACTTGTGGTTGTTCGTAACTATGAAGCGATATAATTTAGAACTTTCTGTAGCGTAGTTTAACTTTGATGCTTTTATAACAAAATTATAATTAAATAATAACCTAAGCAAGAGGTAAGGCACGACGGTATGACACTTGTCCCTTGGGGGTTGGGGTAGGTTGGGGCCCATTATGTGGGACTTTACATACGTCGACACACTTGTGCCCTCTCACCTTTGAGGACATCCGTGAGGGCTGGTTCGGTGGCAGATTTTACCGAGAATGAGATTCAGGAATCGACGCACACACATACGCAAATATTCAGGAATCGACAGAGCCTACGCATTTGCTCCCCTCGAGCAACTAATCCACATCCAGTCGGAAACGCAGCCAGTGTCCACAAACTGCTGCCTGGCGCATTGCCTCGTTGAACGGAAATGCTAATGTGCTGCGCCAGATACTGTAATGCTTGATTACATGACTAAAAATCATTATTTCTTTAGTGATCCCGTTCACCAATTTAAAACATCATTCAAACGAAGGCTTCGCTAAACTACCACTACTCACCTCACCAAAGATTTAAGGTCTGTCTAGGCTTACAAAAAAAAAGTACTAACAATCTCAAGAAAACTTCTACATAACAGAAAATACGAAAAATGTCACATTTTATAAGTCATTCACCGACACAAAATAAAATCAACTGAAAATAAGTACGACAACATATTTACGCCTTTTCATCACCTCGAATCCAATCTTTCGTTCCCACATCGATAATCGCCCATTGTGCAAAACTCCATCAGACCAAATTAGGGTTCCGTATACAAAGCCGTACAGCGAACGGCGGGCTTTGTTCAGGAAATTCATCGGTAATACAACATCCTGTTTCGGCCAGCCTTTTCCGTTTCAGTTTTTTCAACGTCTTTGATTTTGTTTGGGCTGTTGTTTCGGTGTTTTTGCTAAGTGGAAGGCAAATTGACAGGTTTATATTCCACGATTTTCAAAACTTTTGCGTGGCTAGAGATTATTAAGTTAAGTTAGTGTTTAAACAAATGTCTTTTATTAAGAAGGGGTGCGGGGTTTCTATATTTGGCTGTACCTATTTATGTTTTTTTCTTTAAGTTGCTTTACATTTACCTCTGTTCGGGGATTTCTCCATCAGTCGACTGATTTAGATGCTTATTTTGGTATAGGTACCCAATGATTCAGGCGTTACAGTCCTGTACACGTTCCAAGGGATTTCTGTTTTTTTGCAAATTTTGTGAAACAGATAGAAATATTCAAAAAACTGTATTTACATCCATACCAACTTCAAACTTGCTAATTAGTTTTTGAAAAAAAACTTCAAATTATTTCTATCTAAGTTTTTAATTGAGAGGGTAGGCGCTTAAACTAAGAAGTTAAATAATTATTTCCATCCAAAGGTTGCCTGGAAGAGATCGCTTCTAAGTGATAAGACCGCGCATTGTTCTTGTCTTATATAATGTATTTTATTATGTTAATTTTTGGTGTATAATAAAGCATTTTTTGTATTTGTATTAGGGTAAATGCAGGCTGGAATTTGATGATGATAATATTGAACATAACGTCTACAAAAAGCTGATAGGAATATCCAACTAGTTATTCAAATAACTCGTTGGATAAATATATTACTCCCAGCTTATTATTTTCAACTCCGATAGCTGAATTTAATACTTTATTCCATTCCATTTCAATAATAGGTAATCAAATGAAAAAAAAAAGAACAAAATAAATTCGATTAGAATTCTCCGCAATAAACTTTGTATTAAACCTCATGTCCTAATGTATGCATGTACGAGTATGTCGGTCTGTTTGTGTCTGTGGCTTTTTCTGAAATAAGTGGTTCGACTTGCTGACTTGACTCTTCATGGCAAATTAATTATTTGAATAGAATTTGAATATCTAATCAATTCAAATTTACATCCTGCTCTCGTAACATCTTCCAATATATCATGGATACCTAATATCTACTAATATAATCATAGTTTAAAAGCCTTAAACGTTTACCCCACTGATCCGATCCGAGTAGACTTCTAAACCAGGAAAATAAAGAACGAAACAGGGAGCAGAAGTTACTATTCTCTAACAATGATGGTTGCCGTGACTCTACAGCTGTATTTATCGTGCATAATCAATACTGGGTCTGATTCATGGGTTTCGTGCAATGCGTATCATTTTGTTGTCATTGTTTGCATTCAATCCAGCGCTGTATCGCACGTTGATCGCATTGTTACAAGCTTTTTTTTAGCTTCACTACGTATGTAATAATGTAAAAGAATGATAGGTATGTTAGTATGACAGGATTATAATGATATCGTGATAAACAACAAGAATATTGTTTCAAAGGATACATTTCGGTTCAGTATTTTAGAACCAGCCAAAGCCTTTTGTTCAGGAAATTTTATTTACGTATTAATTTATCTATTTTTTTAAGCGTGTGGTCGAAACTCCTTCTGACCCGAGGGCTGGCCAGTATCTGACGCAGCATTGCTATACAGCGAGCCAATGCAGCAAGTTCTTGGGGACAGTATTGGGTGTTAATATGGATCAGATGTACATAGATTGTTTTCGTAGTCTGCTGTTGGCTCAATTGTTTCAATCGATAATACTAGAACTAGTATTTTGTTGGTTATTTAATTATAATTTTCTTTGTAAATAGAGGTATTATCCATTATACAAACATTATTATAGAATACTACTTGTATATAATAATAGGCGCTCATTAGGGGAGGCCTATGTCCAACAGTGGACTAACATAGGCTGATGATGATGATAATAATAGAAAATAAATAAGTAAATAATGCTGTGTGCTAAGTGCTTCATTCATCATCATCATCATCATCATCACCAGCCTATAATAGTCCACTGCTGGACATAGGCCTCCCCTAATGAGCGCCATAGTGCTTCATTGCCTTAGTTTAATTGCATTATTACATTATCAGATTATTAATAAAGGTATTTTCCTCACAGGATGTTTATTCGACGAGAATCTGTCTTTATTCCTTGAGTGAATATCCATTTACACTTTCCCTTTATTCGTATACGCTTGCTTTGCTTCAAATATTTTTTCCTATTGAATGCGTTAAGAAAGCCCAATCAAAATTACTTAAAAAAATTATGATATACCTACCTCCAAACCAATTCACATACTGTGTTCAGTTCAGTTTTAGTTTAAAGAATATATTTCTCGATAAAGTTCACTTAAATGAGTATGCTTAAATAATATTCTTAGGCTTAATAACTTAACTAATTATTAATAACTTACTTTAGTACAAGATATTTAAGTTATAATAGTGTCAGCCCAGCTATAAAACTAATGGTATGCTATAGTCAAGCCCTCTACGGACCGGAAATAATGTCAAGCACCAATTTCCTCGGTGTCAGCGAACTAAAGATGGCTTATGTCATTACCATATTCTTTTCACCTATCCCTTGAGAAGGAAATTTCGAGTAGAAATAGGTGAGCTCTTGAGGTTAATCCTTTGTTCTGGCTTATTCTGAGTGGGTTGAATGAGTTTGTACAACACCGAAACGGAAAAGTTTTACTATCGCTGACTTTTTGAAGTTGTTCTGTTAAAATGCAACAATTCTCTCATTATAATTCGTATGATAGAGTTTGTATGAAACTGTTGGATTGTTGTCAATAAAAGTGCGTAGTTACTCCCCTTGTTTGGTAGCGGCGGCATTGTGCTGTAAGACGTTTAATTTATTAGAAGGAGATGAAATATTTTATTGTTTTGACGAATTTTGCAAGACCCATTCTAAGTCCTCAGATCTATAATTAGATTGTAGACAGATTCGTTCCCTTTTTAGCATTGTCTTGTCCTTGTACCCAGAAACCTTGAAGTGAGCACCAATTGTACGTACAATACAGATTAAAATAGTATATATAATATATATAATATTGGATCGTTGTCCTTTAATTTGTTCCCGAATCCACCAATTTTGAACAAAACCAAAGAGTTGATTTCAAAACAATCGAACAGGTCGAAGATCTAAGTGTAATACCGATTATAAAATGAAATTCTAATACGTCTGCCTTTTTCTTTTCAAAATCAATGGACATGATAAAATAGAAGTACGAAAACATTTGAATACAGGTATATACAGATATATACATAATTATGTAGTTTTGTTCCAAATACGTACAGCAATATGGAGTAGATACCATAGTATCACTATCGAATGAACTGCTAATTGAATTTGTATCTAGAAATGTAATTAAATAAAGTAAGGGATCCTGCAGACTACATAAAGAGGTTTAGCAGTCTTTTTAAAAAAGTTCGCAATTTGATACTATCATCATCATCACCAGCCTATAATAGTCCACTGCTGGACATAGGCCTCCCCTAATGAGCGCCATAGATGGCATTATCATTTGGGGGTTAATGCCCATAATCCCCACAATAATAATAATAATCCCATAATTTGATACTATAGACACAGAGTAACTTATATTAGGCCGAGAGGTCGATTGGTACCTTTTGTTTACAGAAGCATAACAAAAGTTGATAAATTCCTGATCCCTTCAAAATTCGGAAATGTTTTAAGCTCCTACTTTGTACTTCTACATTAAACTTGATTTATGAAATAATCTCTACTTTACAATATTCCCTTTTAAGTGGCGATGAGCTGTACTCTTTACATCTCGCAGTTGATGAATATTCAAGAACTAGTGGTGAATGGATTTAAATATTGAATACTAAAAGCTGTATACTACGCAGTTCACTGAATTTTCAAAGCCATGCCGTGTTTTTTTCAGACTATTCCGTTTGATCTGTATTTTTTTTATTCTTAATTATTTATGGGACTTTGAGCCTTCGGTATAACTATGTAAGACTCTCAAACAACTAGGTACTCAATACTACATGACACCTTAAACTAACCTAAATAATTTTATTGCAACAGTGGTGCGGCTAAGAGGCTAATTTGATTAACCAGTATTGAGTAGGTTATAATTGTACATATTATGAAGTTCTCATCTTATAAACTCGCTTCGTTTACACTCCATTAGAATGCTGTACATCTCTTAGGGATCTGTATTCTTAAAAACATTTTGTAGCTTTCCATCAAATCAACAACTTTAACCAATCTACTGCCTTAATTCCCACGCTTAGACAACTGAGCTAATAACAGATCGTTTTAAACAATCTACTGGAAGTGGTCCATATCAATACCAGTTGGAAGCGTGTTATCTCGCTTTAGAGCAATACTGATGCGCTGCGCCAGATATTAATCAGCTTTCAGGTCACGCGTCACTTCGACCAGAAGCTTGATTAATTTTGCCTTAGTTTAATTAATATTTTATTAAATATTAAAGCTTACTCTCAATGAATCAAACTTTAATAGAAAACCTATAAATTAAGATTTCATTTACGGAATATGGAAATTAAATTTGAAGGATATCAAGTTGGTTTTTCGACATGATTTAATTAATTCTGTTATGATAGAGAGGAAATTTCAACATCATATGAAAATTAAGAGGATTAAATATTAAAGGTATAACTATGTAGGTACCAACTACTAAGCAAGTGCTTCCTAGTTGACGAGTTCTTGTGGTACGGCGGGTGAAGGTCCGCGGTTTACCAAATGTTTGTACGATCTGCAAATAATTATTTGTGCCAGTTCTCTTGGGGTTTTTTTTCTGTGCAGTAAATTTATATACGTAATTAACGTATATTCTATTAAGTATATCAGTTATCTAGTATCCATAATACAAGTTCAGCTTAGTTTGGGGTTGTGTAAATTTTCCAGCTTAATTTATTTACTCCAGGTATTTTTACAAAGCAAAATATATTTATTTTGTATCTATTCATTACATCTATTCTTACGGACTTTTGGAGTATAACTTAAAGTGTTATCTTATGACATACTAGTTGCATTTATTATTTATTATATCCGCACTTACATTACATTACATCACATGCATGGAAATGCAAAAGATGAAGGAAACAAAAGCTTTGAATAGGTATACTAAATACTCAACACGAAAGTGTACAATAGTATATTTCCTGACCGACACGAAAAACTACAACAAAACATTTTATTTCTAGAAAAGAAGACGGTGTTTTCGAACGGATACAATTCCAACGAAACTCTATTATTTATTTCTCGTTGCTAGAAGGTAACATAAATCTAGATGTAATTTACAAACTAGGTCAAACCTTGGAATTATCATGACAAAACATTCAAAAACATTACGACGGCCAAGGTTGTATAGATTAGTTGATGCTACGGCGTAGCTCGTGCTACGACGTAGCTTGTGCTACGAAGATGCTACAAATGTACCTTTACCCAATTCCTTTAAAAATATCTACACAAATCTTCGATTGGTCTCTTTTAGAATATTTCTAAATTATCTCGCTGTTAAATTAAATCGATTAACATCGACACTCGTTTGCACAGTAGATCAAGAATGGGTATCCAAGTTATTTTGTTTATTATTTTTGGATTTGAATAAAACATTGAATGATTGTGCTTGATTTTTTTTATATTCCGAAGAGGACCTTGGAATATTACTATTAGAGTTTGAGGGAGTATCCGTCAGTATCTTTAGCGAATTAGTCATTTACGATGGTACGGAACCTCCCTATGCTATAATATTGCACTCGTACTTGGCTGGTTTTTATTTATATTTTACTTGTTATGATAATTTACCAAACTTAGCTTCTTCTCTCTTGTAAACTATCTATTATACTATTATTTTCACTGGCCAGAAACAATGACCGTTCTTTTAGACTAGAAGAGAATTGTCATGTTATTTATTTTCGAACGGTTCGAAAAAACATTTCACAACAACTTTTCCTCTATCATCAAATGTTCGAAAAGGCACTGGAAAACTGAATATTTTATCAACCCTGCCGAAGTACCTTAAAATTTTAAATAAAGTATTAAGTTCTGAACCGGTGGTGGTTAATTTGCTTTTATATCAATTTAAAATATAAATTCTACTGCTTTTACGATACAGTTGAAATTGGTTTCCTGCAAAACTTACCTTGGAAGAGTCATTCAATTAAATTGTCAATATTTGAGACTTGTTGGGCAGGATTGAAATGTGTGTGTTGGAAGTACGTAAAGCGTATTTGAATTATGTAATCCAATGCTTTAAAACTACGAAAAAAAATTATTTACTTTATCATCGAACTCACAAATATCACACGTTATACCCATGACCCATTTCGATAGCGGACTGTCCATGTTGATTGGAGTGTGTGTGATTATAAATAATATTTCTATTTTGGTTATTTGTTTGTTGATAAAGGGTCTATCTATAACATTGTTGTATGTTACTTCCATTATCTTGGGCCGTACAGTGACCCGATTTTTCGGGAGGCATGCGGAGGCCGTAGCCACCACAAAGGCCCTTTATGAAAGTTATTTTTAACGATGAGGGCTGCAAATAGCAGGTATTGACCACGGTAGAATAATATGATACACCCGTAATTGTATATCCGCTAGGTGTAGAGACTATTGCAAGGAAAATAAAAGAATTAAAAAACCACCTTATTGCGATGGGTGATCATTAACTTACACATTATTATGTTGGTAAGAAGAAACCGCGGGAAAAATCAGTCAAGAAATAATTGCTTTCCCCAAATAAAATCATAACAAATAATAATGTGAAACTCATTAAACTCCGAATTCGATACAAATTGAAAGCTCAATATTGAATTTCGACAAAGCTATTGCACTGAAGCGGAAAGTTCGATTTAATAATGTTCGTGGATTAATCAAAACTTAATAATTATAACTTTTTTTAATTTAGAAACATATTCGCGCAGACATAGCTATCTGACGATGTATATGGGAGGGTTATGGCATCATCATCAGCCTATGGAATGATGATCTTTGATGGATTTGACAGTTACCGTAGTATTTATAGTCAGGGTACCGCAAGTACTATCTATAACGAATCTATTCAAACTCCTTTAGGGGCCAATAGCGGTCCGCCCAGTCATCGCGCTTTTAATGATAATGTTCTATAACAATATTTTATCTTGGTAAAATAAATTTTCAACTCAGTCCCCTGATATTGCCTATTCAATCCAATCAAACAAAAAATCCATTCTTTCCTTTAAATAATATTAGAAAAGACAGAAATAATAATTTATGAGGCAAACTTAATATACCTACAAATTACCATGTTTCTTAATTACCTACCTTTTGTTCAAAACTCATTTAAATTCAAGCATGAAAACCGTAGAAAAGTTGCGGCTAGAATTAATTTTCTTACAACGCTATTCTTTAAATTATTCTTGTAGGTCACGCATATTATCATGCATTTTAAAGTTATAGGGATGTGGTTTAAGGTGCTACAATTTCCCTTAATGCTGTTTCAAACGATTTAGTTTTAAAAGATTAGTGTTAATATTACTAGTTTCTTAACTTCTTTAATCTACGGTAAGTCGAGCTAATATCATCATCGTATATATATATCCCTATTTAGATATACTGCATGAAATGAGGTACAGTGAATCACTAATAGTAATTTCTAATAACAACAAAAAATTTACCTTGTTTGATTTGTTGTCACACTGCTCTATTATTTCAAACAAGGCTCATACTATATCATGCGTTTATATAAAAAACGACTTAATACGTATTCAGATGTTATTTTATTGGTCTAACTAGACCCTGTAGGCAATACAACATGTTAAAAAGCCCAACGGGCCTACAAATTTGATATTAGTTGCCTAGATAAATAAAGTATCATCAAATCATACAAGACTCGCTCCTAGCAAATCACATGAAAGCAACACCAGTCTATGCACTCGTAAAAACATAAATCGAAGTTACTGATTCGTTTACGTACAAACGCTATCCTTTTGTAAATTAGGTTTTAAAGAGTAAGTTTTGCACAAAAACTAATCAAAAACTTCAGTTTTCGTTTTCCGAGTAGCCGTAGTATTCCCCGGCAGTGCAATGTTAAAAGCACTTGCAGCTACCTAACTTTAAGTCATCACAACAAGGTTTAAAATTAAACAAAAAAACACAGACCAACGAAACAAAGAGTGCAGATAGAAATAGACATAGACACAGAGGCATAGAGCTCTTAATCCTACAACGCTCACCTGGCGTCGGAAGGCTTGTATGTGACGTCATACTTTTCCACCAGTTCCGCTGTGGTGGACCAGGATATCCTGACTGTAGTTGGGTTGAGGAAGGTGACAGTTATGTTCTCGGGGATACCGGGGCCCATTGATCCTGGAAAAATTAAGAGTAAAAGTATGTGTTCCTTGAACAACGTTTCTATTTAACTTAGTATAAATATATAAATAATCCTGGACAATCCACACAGCATCATCAAGACCCGCAACCTCTTGCGTCGGACCTTCGCCCACCGCGCCACAGAGGTCGTCATGTAGTAGGTACGAACTAGCATCCAAATGATATATAAACACAGGAAACCTCTCAAAGATAAGAAACTGAGAGGTGTATTAGCTAAATTCTATAAACTCTTTTGGCCCTGGTCACATGCTGTCGTGCCGTGTAAAGAAGAAATGTATGAGCTTAGTAGGTTTTCACATATCACGGCAAACGTGCCCTGATAAAAGAGAAAAGGGCCTTGCAACGTTAGCCTCTGAATAACCAAATTTTGAAATTGATAAACCGTGAACCTAAAAAGTGACTCTTAAATAATTTTTCTTAGTCATTCTGCACTACATAGTGCACATAAAAGTCAGTTCCCGCTGTCTGTCTATCCCTACGTATGCTTAGATCCTTAAAGCTACGAAGGAGATTTTTTGCGGTGTTTTTTAATAGGTAGTGATTTAAGTAATCTCGCATTTAAATTATGTTTCCTCTTTCAATGTACAATTATAACTAAAACAATTGGTTAAAAAGAGAGCACAGAAGTGACGTGATGATAGATATTTATAAATTACAGTAGCTCTAGTTAAACTTTATTGAAACAACTATCTTTAAACTAATAAAGCCAACTCCAGTTCAGCTATCGAATTTACATTTCTAATTACATTTAGCAAAGATAAACTACGAGATCAAATACTGGGAAGGATTTAAATTAAATTCTGTTAAGACAAATACCCGCTTTTAATTATAAGTGAAGGAAAAGCTACACCTAGCTAAATACTACTGATAGATACTATTACAGATATTTAGATCTATTTATATGTATCATTATGGAAATAGTAGTTTACCAGTACTCGTTTCTAGAATGTACACGTGATATGCCACAAACGGCATAGCTGGAGAGGAGAAGTGAGTTATTATAAATTTATGAAAATTATAGGAAATTTTTCGATGGAGGCGTTTTGTGGCTGTGGCCGGTAGCTTTAAGATATACAAAGACAAAGTCGTTTTTGAATGAAAACTAAACTAGAACCGATAAAAAAACAGATTACTTTGCTCAAGCCCAAGCGAAAAAGGTGCTTACACGAACAACTCAAATGATACATTGATGAATGAGAAATTTGTTTTATCTAATTCTCAAACGTTTCACTTTTAATACTTATGTTATTAAAAGTGAATTTCTATCGTACACTAGAACATCTACTTTACGATTTCTACTTTGCCCATAGGAATGATGTATCCAATTTTAATCTTGTCTAAGTGCTAAAGTGTATCGAGCATGTAAAGTTATTAAAAATTCTATCGTTTTATAGACCATAAACCGTTTACTATGCATAGAGGTATTGGTTCTTTGTTTTATTTTACGGAATACAAAGGGCAAAAGTGCTGGCCGCAATATCATTTTTGATAGCGAAAAAGTTTCGTGCGTGAGCTTGTCCCTTATTTTTCTTTTGTTGAACTAATTATCCTGTCTGAACAATATAAAAGTGATTGTGACGAATAATATAAAAAAGAAATTATAAAAGTTTTACGACTGACAAAAAGGACATTATTTTATATTATTAACTTAGAGCACATGAACGTACTAATTTCTGGTTATAATTATGAAGTTACAAAGATTTTTTTTTTGTTAAAATGTAATTTTTCAACCTAAGAATCTCTCAATCTTTATTAGATTCAGTATATTTATCACCACATTAATTTATATCCAATAATAAGCTGGTGGAACTAGGTACCTTTTTTCTTTTGTATGTATATCTTGCAATCCTAATTTTAGTTTATTAACTTAGAGCACATGAACGTACTAATTTCTGGTTATAATTATGAAGTTACAAAGATTTTTTTTTTTTTTGTTAAAATGTAATTTTTCAACCTAAGAATCTCTCAATCTTTATTAGATTCAGTATATTTATCACCACATTAATTTATATCCAATAATAAGCTGGTGGAATAATTTTTAATATTTTTTTAATAACTTTTTTTTTTTTTTAAATAAGCTGGTGGAACTAGGTACCTTTTTTCTTTTGTATATATATCTTGCAATCCTAATTTTAGTTTATGGTGGCAGTAAAAGAAATAGCAGGTAGTAGGTATCTAGATAGGTACGGCGTGGACAAGATGAAGGAGAAGGATGAGTACAAGAGTGAAAACGGCGCCGTACGTCGCACCCACCGGACCTCTCATGCCCTGCCACCTTTTAAGATTCAGATTCAGATTCAATAACTTTATTTCTTTAGGCTTACAAAATAAGCACTTAGACAAGTACAATTTCATACAGTTAATTATTTAAAGTAGATAAATATAGCTAGGTAGTAGGTACCAAGATAGTCACCTACCGGCGGCGTGGACAAGTTAAAGGAGGAGCGTTAGTGCAAGAGTGAGGCGGCGACGCATATGGCACCCACAGGACTGCTACAAAAAGCCATGCCGTAGGTAGAGTAGGTAGGTAGAGAAGGAAGAGTAGGTAGGTAGAGTAGGTAGATTAGGTAGAGTAGGTAGGTAGAGTAGATAGGTAGAGTAGGTAGGTAGAGTAGGTAGGTAGAGTAGGTAGGTAGAGTAGGTAGGTAGAGTAGGTAGGTAGAGTAGGTAGGTAGAGTAGGTAGGTAGAGTAGGTAGGTAGAGTAGGTAGGTAGAGTAGGTAGGTAGAGTAGGTAGGTAGAGTAGGTAGGTAGAGTAGGTAGATTAGAGTAGAATAGAGTAGTAAGGTGGTAGGTATCTAGATAGTTACGTACCGGCGTGGACAAGACGAAGAAGGAGTGTGAGTGCGAGAGTGAAGGCGGCGGCGGGGTGCGCGGGCGGCGCGCGCCGCATGTCGCGCCCACCCGACCGCTCATGCCATGCCGCTTCTGTAACAAACGAACATCTATTATTGTCTTATTAAAGTTTTTAAAGCTTATGTTTTCTTTTAAAAGGCATCTATGGCTCATTATGGAATATGTCCAGCAGTGGATTCATATAGGTTGACGATGATGATGATGATTTGTTTTAATAAAACTAAATAAAAAATAAATTTTATTTATTTGTAATATTCGTAGAGGGGACTAAGCGAAACACACCGGGAGCAGCAGCGCCCTCTGCCCCATCTCGGTCGTCCCCAATCCGCAGGCCCGTGGGGATTAAGGGCAGTAAAATAACCTACAAATGTTAAATAATGTTACCTATGGGCTCATTAGGGGAGGCCTATGTCCAGCCGTGGACTATTATAGGCTGATAATTATTCTCTCTTAATAAATAATAATCCTTACTATTATAATAGTTTTGGTGTTATTAGTATTAGATTAGGATTAGCAACGCCATCCTATGGTCCCCGTTCACCTTGGCTGCCTGGAAGAAAACGCTATAAGCGATAATGCTGCCAATTCCATTGCGATCCTATAGGCTAAGTTCATTTTAGTACCGATATTTTCGTAAGCCGCCAGTATTTTAATAACGCGATCATGCCGCTGAAGCTTTTTTGTAAGTACCATGCATGGACATATATTTTCGAAAATTGGCCGGTCAAAAGTATTGAGGTTGCCAGAGCTACTTACTTTTATATTTAAATAGATCTATTATATATGGATAAGGTTGTGAAACCGGGCCCTAACTGTTGCAAATTAAATTTAACTCCTGCCCTATTCTAACGTCCCATACACGCATATTGACATCAAACACGTGACCTAACCGAACATAGTTGTATGGTAGAAGTTAGATTAGTTTAGTTGTTGATAAGGCATAGTTCAAACGCGAACTTCATTAAGTAATAAATTGGGCTGTCTATCTTATATTAGACTGTCTATATCAAAATTGAAATGTTATATTATATTATAATTAAAGAGAATTAAGAAGAAGAATTCCTGTAACCTTTATCCTTTCTTTTGGAAACTTCCTCTCTCTATTGACTGGCTTATTTTATTTATTAATTTTATTATACTTAATGAGTCTGGTCATAGCGATGTGTAACCCGTGAGCTGGTGAGAATCTGGCTAAACACATCAGCATTGCCCTACAGCGAGGCAATGCCAATATCAGGGATCAGTTGAGCTTCCTGTAAGTTGTTTGCAAAATCTGCAGTTAGCTCAATTGTCTCAATTTTAAATATTAGTCCTTATCTAATAATAATTTCTTTTCATGTAAATCGATTGCGATACAGGCTACTCCTACTACGCGGTTCGTTTATTTTTATCATTGTAAATATAACAAACCATTCTTCTCAATGATGTACGTATGTATGTACACGGTATATAACTCTTTCTACCTTTTTAGTACTCTTTTTACCTTTTTAGTCTCCTATTAATGGACTGTTAGTTATGTAACTTGTAACTATAAGATTACGTTGTATGTTAATTAAAATATTAATAATTTTTCTAAACAGAAGATTCGATAGATGCTCATTAGGGGCTTTGTTCAACAATAGACTATTAAATATAAAGCTAAGCGTAAGGATCGTTCTCTATTATAATAATAGACGAAAGTAACATCGCATCGTCATTCATTACGTATATTATTGAAATTAATTTAAAACAATTCATGCATTCGATGCATCTTTTTATTTTATTCTATACAAACATAACCGAAGACAAAAATCCCTGTGCTTTGCCAACTGATGATGTGATATGATGAGAAATCGCACACTTGGCCGGGCAGACTCGGAAATATTGGCGGAATTCATTTGTTTCAATTCGATTCTCTTGGAGCTAAGATAGATGTGCATTGAACTCTACTTGGAAATTGATTGTATATTGTAAAAAGTAGACTTTGCTCTCCAGGGTGGGTATTTTTAAATGGGCCTTTTATCAACATTACTCAAAACTAACCAAATATTATGACAAAACTATCAAAACTCAATTTAGAAATTGAAAAAAAAAATTTATAAATAGTGAATAATTTTGAAAATTACACGCATTATCTAGTACCTAACTAGGCAGAGCTTGTGTTATGGGTACTAGATGACTGATATACATAATACTTTATTTTACATAGAAAGATTTGTTTTGATTCATAGAAAACATCCAGAACATTCGGAACAAATATCTTCAGATAGTACAAACATTTTTACCACAAATAACCTTTTGCGTCGCCAGCGGACCGTCGCCCACCGCGTCTCAAATTAGAACTAAATTTTCAATGAAACTGCAAAGGACAGTCCAAGCTCCGTTTGTAATCATATAGCTGTCACTGCACACAATCGTTCATAACACAAAGCGTCTGGGACTGAGTGACGTCACAGAGAATGATGTCATCCGGTCACATTCAGGCTCACTGGGCAAGATGCTGATGAGAATTCCAGGAGTAGCTAGGTGAAAGATATTATGACATTAAATTTTACGCTTTGCTCAAAAAGTAGAAAATGTTTTTAAATTAAGAACATAAAACTGTTTCTAAGTTTATCCGCCCTTAAACTAGTCTTTATCTAGTTGTGAAAAACAAAAGAAACAGCTTAATTAAAAAAAATTGTTTATATATTAAGTAATTTATACTAATATTATAAAGAGGAATGATTTAGATTGTTTGTTTGTTTAAATTGAATAAGCTCCGAAACTAGTGGACCGAATTGAAAAATTCTTTCAATCGGTCAAAAATTGTTACCGTGATGAACATATGTTTTAAAATATTTTCAAAAAAATTAGGGTTCCGTATGAAAAATTAAATACCCGTGCGAAGCCGGGGTGGACGGCTAGTTATATTATAAAGACGAATAAAGGAATTGATAGATTCGGCCAATATGAACATGGGTCAGTAATTCTGTTATTTTAATCCATTGAAATACCTAAATATTATTATCAAAATGTAATTATGTCACGAAAACTCAAAACATTATCTAAGTATAGCAAAACAAAACAAAGATAAAACTTAAGTGAGAGAAAATGTCATCCGACATACTGTCGCGAGAAAATGAAGAAAATGGTGGTTTACGTTTATAATAACTTGAGGTCAGTATTTGAATCAAACGTAAGATAAAGCACAGCTTTTCTCGTGTTGTTTATTTTAATAGAAAAAATAAAGTAAAATGACAAGTTTGAATGACTGCAGACTGTCCCTTTGTGACAATGAACAAAAGATTGCGATGATATCGCTATTGTAGACAATCGTTTATTCTACTCCCACACATTGCTATGTGGGATAGCAGATTCTTAACAATAGCTTTTCTCGAAGCTTCACATACGGTAGAGACACAATATCAACAGCCTATAATAGTCCACTGCTGGACATAGGCCTCCCCTAATGAGCGCCAAAGATGGCACTATCATTTGGTGGTTAATGCCCATAATCCCCACGCTGGGCATGCGGGTTGGGGATCGCAGTTCAGTGGAGTTGTTCTGCAGAGGGCGCTGCTGCCCGCCCTCCAGTGTGTTTCCCTTCGTCGCCTCTTACGACACCCACGGGAAGAGATCATCATCAGCCTATAATATTCCACTGCTGGACATAAGCCTCCCCTAATGACCGCCATAGATGGCATCATTATTTGCGGGTTATTGCCCATAATCCCCACGCTGGGCACGGGAAGAGATGGGGTGGTGAAATTCTATGCCGACACCACACAGCAGGTAGAGACACGTGGCTCTATAATCTCGTTTTCAAATCGCGGCGTGGATCGAATCATGGCAAAACTGCTGAGGCTTTAATTCGAGCGCGAACCACGCGCGTCCCATTGTCACGAATCATTTGAATTGAAATTGATATTTGAATATTAAAATGGATCAACAGTCGTGATTTACGGGTGTGAATTCGTGAGCCTTTTAGAGTATCCTTCTTGGTTGTTATTGACTGCTTGACTGTAACACAATGTATGCGACGATAAGGTAAAAAAAAATAAAAATAGAAGGTAAAAGTAAAGGTCACACAACAACGCCAAACTACTGATCGGATTGATTGGCTTTAAATTTAGGGTGAACGGAGTTTTGAACCTAGATAAATTTAGTAAAAATAAACATAACATGTATGCGACGATGAGGTAAAAAAAAAAGTTAAAGGTCACAAAACAACGCCAAACTACTGATCTGATTGATTGACTTTAAATTTAGGGTGAACGGAGTTTTGAACCTAGATTGATTTAGTAAAAATAAACTTAACGGGTAGCACAAAATCCTGGGTCCTGGGACCTAGCAACGAAATAAAGTACATGAAGATTTAATAAAAACAATAATTAATTGATCTTTTAATCGTACTATACGTATAAGGTTCTTTGGTGCTACCTTTCATTATTAAGATTCAAACTATACTCAAGACAAAGCCTTTTATTCACTTAGTGAAGAGATCACTAACACCTTATTTCATATTTTTAAATAATTTATTGTATGAAAGACTAAGTGACGTCTGAGTGCATATTTTTTAAGCATAAACATGTAAAGTTATTGAAATCCGTAATCCAATTTAGATACCTCATTAAAGCCAATAATACCACACCTAAAAGAAAGAAAAAACGTTAAATATTCATTTTTTGTCATAAAAAAATATTTTTATAAAAACTAGGTACTAAATAAGAAGAGTACAGAAGCATTAGAGAGAAAAATTATATAAAGACAGGAATAATAATATGGTTAAAAAGGGTCCCTCTACCATGTGTAGCTCTGCTAAGCCCAATTCTGGGCTGCTTTTCAGGTGGAGCCCAATAATGTCACCTCAAACCCTCCCAGTTATCAGATGTACCTATTGGACCAATGACTCAACCCGCACAGAATTAGGTCATTTCATTGATCAAACGACTACATTAGCACTCCAATTATGCTCATCGTGGCCCGGAGCATTTGTTTTGTGTTGCCAAATTGTGTAATTAGATTGAGCAAACAAAAGTAGATAGGCAAACATAAGTAGATTAAGCAGAAGTTTTAGGGTAAAAGCGGGTTCATTTTGCCGCGTTACGAATTCCAATGCCTCAAATCACACGTCTATTTTTATTTAAATCTCATCTCCTTTTAATACAATTAAATTATTAAAATGGCGCTTAGATTCCAACTAGATTAGGAAGTAGAACTCACTTTAAATTCTGGGTTGGGAAAACTTTTACGGGAACCCACAAAGTCATTAGTCGGAGCTATTGACATAAACTTTCTTTTAATAATTAATTACTTATCGAGACTGATAATGAGGCCTATATTTTTAATAGTTGAATCCATTCTTCTAGGCTGTAAGCACTGATTAAAATTGCACTGAATTTTATATCGATTATTATTTTTTTAGATGTTGGATCATCCAGATTTCCGGATATTTCATTACGAGTTTACCCATGACATAGCCTAATTTGACTCAAGCAATTTCTATTCAATTTAATTAAGCAATTTTTATTTTAGGTGAAATTAAATAAAATCATTTATTTGCAGACAAGGGTCACAAATTGGTATCCATATAATAAGATTTCCTATGCGATAACTTACTATCATAACAGCTTTAGTATACAATATTATATAAGATAAAATAGTGGTTCAAATTTAATTTAATTACTTTAAAGAGACGCAAGAACTTACATAATTTTTATCGCAAATATTTTAAAATCAGCGCTAACCTCAAAAATCACATCTCTGTAAAATAAATACGAGATAACTACACGAAACTGCTTTGTTGGAAGAGCAGCGTTGGTTATATTAGGTCCTTACATATGAAATTGGCGTTTTGTATGGGAGGAACAAAAAGTCGAATATTTTTTAATATAATATATTTAATTAATCAAAGTATGAACCATTATTTTCTATGCACTTTTGCCATCTTATAGGTAGTTCATTGATCCCTTTACTAAAAAAACCAGTCGGACGGGAATCAATAAAATCTTTGAAGGCGATTTGGACTGCCCCATCGGAGTTGAATTTTTTCCCTTGCAAGAAGTTATCCAAATTTCGAAAAAAATGGTAATCTGTTGGAGCAAGGTCCGGGGAGTACGGAGGATGTCTTAGACTTTCCAATTGAAGCTCTTCTAATTTAGTAGCCGTCTGTTGCGCAGTGTGTGGTCTAGCGTTGTCGTGAAGCAGCAGTGGCGTGGAGCGATTGACCAGCCTAGGTTGTTTAGCCGCTAGCTTTTCCATCATGGTTTGCAATTGCTGACAATAGACATCAGCCGTAATAGTCTGGCCAGATTTGAGAAAACTGTAATGAACAATACCGGCACTAGTCCACCAAACGCTTACAAGTAACTTTTTTGGGGTTAATTTTCGCTTGGGGCAGGATTTGGCTGGCTGGCCAGGATCCAACCATTGCGCTGAGCGCTTCCGATTATCGTAAAGAACCCATTTTTCATCACAGGTAATGATTCGGTTTAAAATACCTTCATTATTGTGCCGGTTTAGTAATGTAACGCAGCAGTCGACGCGCGTTTGCCGGTTTGCTTCAGTCAATTCGTGAGGTACCCACCTTTCAAGCTTTTTAATCTTCCCAATTTGCTTCAAGTGAATTAAAACAGTTTTATCACTAACACCGCAGCCTGCAGCTAACTCGGACGTGGTTTGCGATGGATCCGCTTCCAAAGAGGAGAAATTTGTGATTAAAGTGGCCAGTACGAAAAACGCCAATTTCATATGTAAGGACCTAATATTATGATAATACAAACAACTCATACACAGTTTACACAGGGGGACCGTTTGAATTAAAGAAATCGTATTATTTTCATTTCATAAGACAAGTATAGTCAGCGGCTTTATCGCTTAGAAGCGATTTTTTCCAGGCAACCTTTGAATGAAAAAAATATTAAAATTTAAGAAATGCAGGGGGTGTATTCCACTATCCTTGGCATTAGCTACACGTAATCAAAACACAACATCACCATTCTTCCCTTTATCTTATAGCTTTAGATAACTTCTTGAAAATAGAAGTACTACCAAGTATGTTATTCTTGTAAAACACTCGCGTCGTCTTCAGAATCGAGATTTTACGAGGACATATTTCTGAGTCCCCTTCTGTGTCCATATTCGTTTCATGTTCACTGAATTCTTGAACATTTGCTAGTACGAGTATGTCGTGATCTGATATTATTATCTTATTTACAGATAAAATGTATTCGTAGCTTCGACCAGACAATATTTTGGACTTTATTAACTTACTAACGGTCCGTACCGGTTTCGTATTTAACAAAACTTCCAAATATTATAAAGCTACTAGCTGACCCCCTCGCAATTTCATTTGCGTGGACTTAAGGGTAAAAAATCTTGACGAAATCAGCTAACACCCTATTTTAAGAGTCGGAAATTCCTGAAACCCGCTTTAAATATCATGTATCCCGTTATAAGCGTTTTCCACATTTCAAGACGGAGCCAAACTACGAATCTCAAACTTAAATAACCGTTTTTATTTTAGGATTTTTCAAAATAATCCTGAAAATGGTTCAGGATTATTTTGAAAAATCCTAAAATACGTATCCAATATGTTTGTTTGTGTAGTTTTCTCTGTAAATTTTAAGCCAATAGCATCAATTGTTGATACCACAATAACCTCAATAGTTCGACTTCCTTTTCATACTTATATTATGACATTTTTGAAAAATCCTGAAACACGTGTTTTAATTTATAGTTTTTTCAGTACATACTGAAAATTTCAAGTCATTTATATGCTATTTTAAAAAGTTATAGGCATTTCAATACGGACCCAAACTACGAATCTCCAACTTGAATTACCCATGTCACCCTATTTTCAGGAATATTATGAAAAATTCTGAAACAGGTGTTCAATATTTTTGTATGTTTAGTATTCCCTGTAAATTTCAAGAAAATCGGGCCACCGGTTACAGAGTTAGAAAAAGGACCAAAAAAACTTCCACCCCACTTTTCACCCCCTTAGGGGTGGAATTTCCAAAAATCCCTTCTTAGCGGGTGCTTGTGTTGTAAAAGAAACCTACCTTCCAAATTTCAGCTTTCTAGCTTCAGCGGTTTTGGCTGGGCGTTGTCGCCAGAAAATCGCTCGTTCCTTTATATATTAAGATTATAGTAACATTATTGAAGGTTTCATAATGGAACCTTAGTTCTTTGAAAGTATTCTGTTTCTTTGCCTATTCAATCCAAGCAAACAAATAATCAATAATCAAGTTCAAGTTCATTTTTTAATTTTGAATCAAATCTTACCTCTTTATAATATTAGAATAGAAAGCAGGTGCACTCGATCACAAACAAATATTATATATAACAATGTCTGGATGGATGAAAAACTGCTGCTGAAATCGAGCATAGCAATAAAACATTGTCTTTTTATCCAATAAATCAGTTCTCATGGGATAAATATAGCTCCTTAACGTTTCCATAGGAAAAACGCGTGCGTGATCGCGGGAAGTCTTCGATAAAATATTTCCAAGATACCCAACAAAACTATTTTCGGCTGAAAATCCCTGTAACCTTTTAAATCATTCATTCTCCCCGCCGGTGTTATTCGCATGTCCACTTCTTGATTTTGGGGTTTGGGGTAAAAGGAAGGAACTTAAAAGATTTCTTGTTTGCATAAAAAGCCTTTACAAAATTGTGCCTATGAATAAAAGAACTTGGAAATACGTTATTCATAATTGCTGGTTTGAAAGGTAAATTTTGGGTGGATATAACTCGTGTTTTTTAATGAACTGGTTACAAAAAATTATGTTCTGGAATTGTGTCGAAAGGAATAATAACCTATATAATTAGATAATATGGAAAACTGGAAAAAAAAGGAAGAACCTTCGAAGGATTTTGTATGCCTCAGAACATTATTATCATTTAAGATAACTAACCAAGGATTTTTTCTGTCCACAAAAGGATTTCTTAAATTTTGGATTTCTTAAATTTTTTAGAACTCAGATTGACATATTATACGATAATGTTGATATACCTATGATATACTTTATTGAAAGGGATCCCTCTCAATAAAGTTGGTTGCTATATTGTTGTGCTTAAAAGTTTAACACATGAATCGCCTTGAATCGAGCCAGTTGTTACTCTGAATTGATTCTTCCCATTTCCCTAACAAAACGTACGAACCAATGACGCCTTGCAACGATAGTTTAAGCCCGGGGAAATATACAGAGATGAACGTAGGGCTTTTCTTTAAAAAACTATGTTAAAACAGAAGGAGGTCCGACGAGGATGCATAGGAATGCGCGGCTGTATGTTTTTTCTAGTCGATTACTCAGTCAAAATAGGTAAATTATGCTGAATGATCCCGAAATGTTACCATAAAAATTTTATTCGAGAGGATTTATTATTTGTCCCGAAAAAAATGAAAACTTTTTCAGATGTTAGTTCTTCAAAACCATCAAATTATCATCAGGAAGTGTTCAATGCTTTGTTGAATGAATATCACTGCAAGTATGCATCAACTCTGTATGCTTTGTAAAGCCAATCAATGGTCACCCATTTTGTGAATGGGCAACATTTTACATTTGTTGAAATGTGTTTACTGTTAAAATGCCAACAGTCACTCCGTCTTGGATGGCTGTAATACCAGATAATAGACCTGTGAAACTACCAATCTCTTACTACAACTGACTCCCAAATTCAACCCTAGTCCATTCAATATCTTTACCCAAAGGGCAAATTGTTACCCTCGGCCAATAAAAAGCGCTTATAGCCCAATCATTAGGGTAGATTGAATGTAAGGATTTATGGGTTATCTGAAATATTATGTGAAGGATTGTCGCTTTTCAGAAAGAATAAAGAAAGATCTACATAACTGCATATGGTGACTAATGTTTTGGAGGTAATAAATTATTTGACAGTAAGATCCAATGGAATATTTGTTAAGGCCTACACACTATTAATAATATTGGCCTATTATTAATTGTGTGTAGTACAGTAAGCTTCAGAGAAAAGTATCCACCCCATTTTAAAGCATTAATACGCCACTTTAATGTACATTTAATGTAAAATAAATTTTGTTAGATTTGATATTTTGTATATTATCTTGGCTTGAAAGTGGCTCTCTTTGCACTGAAGCTTACTGTACTTGTGTCAACTAATTTGTAAATGATTATACATACAATATTTAATTTAACAATATTAAGTCATAGATAACATTTACTTAAACTTGAGTTTTGCAAAAAAAGCTGTAACCTGCAACGCTCAGCGTGAGGATAATTTCATCGCAATCTACACTCGAGAGTAATGAATCCGGGTCACTCAAAGAATCCAAAAAATCTCGGAAAGTAAGAATGCTAGGTTAATGCAATAAATTGTTCTCCGACGAATCAAAATTTATGCTCTACAAGCACGATGGAAGACTCAGAGTGTATAGAAGACCAGGGGAAT
Source organism: Eupithecia pulchellata (assembly GCA_963931895.1). NCBI lineage: Eukaryota > Metazoa > Arthropoda > Insecta > Lepidoptera > Geometridae > Eupithecia > Eupithecia pulchellata. The sequence continues at coordinate 9,316,180 of OZ007533.1, read as the reverse complement.
GATTCAAGCAAGCATGCATCGAAGAAAAAGTAGCCTACGGTGGTGGGTCTGTACTTGTGTGGGCCGGAATTTCCTCTGAAAGTCGCACAGAGCTGGTGATCATAGAAAACGGCTCTTTAACTAGCGTAAGATATGTGGAAGAAATCCTCAACGAACACGTTGGTCCATTTATGGTCAATTTGGGTGAGGATGCTATATTTATGCATGACAATGCCCGACCTCATACAGGTAGGATTGTGAATGACTACCTTCAAGAGATGAACATTACTTGTATGGAGTGGCCAGCGCGCAGCCCGGATATCAACCCGATCGAGCATGCTTGGGACGAGCTAGGGAGATGCGTAAAACAACGAAACCCTCCCCCAATCACGCTTCCTGAGCTCAAAATTGCTCTCACAGAGGAATGGGAGAATATTCCCCAAAATCGTATAAGGAACTTGGTGTACAGCATGCCAAACCGCGTAAACGCAGTAATGGAAGCACGAGGAGGTAATACGAAGTATTGAAATTCAAGAAAATCGTCATAAAGTTCAAAAATTTCATGTTTCCTATTTTTGTTTTAAGGAGAGATCAGCAGTTTTTTTTCTTTATGTAATTTTGTGTAAATAAAATGTATGGTGACTCATATTTTTTTAACTTTCATTTAAGGAGTATTAAATTGTCTATTAAATACAATTTATTGCATTAACCTAGCATTCTTACTTTCCGAGATTTTTTGGATTCTTTGAGTGACCCGGATTCGTTGCTCTCGAGTGTAATAAGAGCCAAGAATATGCCTTATATGAGGGGAAGCCTTGATCCAGCAGTAGAATGTTGTACGTACGTAATATGTGACATAAAACTCACAATGTTGTTGGTGTTGTTGTTATTGTACTAAAATACATTAAGCCTTGTGGGCCTCGTACCAATCCTACAAATGTGTATCGATATAATCAGTCTTATTACTCATCGTATTAACTACCCTCAATTTGTAAAATAATAGATTGCAGATACCAGGTACCAATGTTTATAACTTAATCTCTCCCTCCCAATAAGTTTTGCCGGGAGAGAACTCTTTTTAGGGTTAATCTCGCCTTTGCCATTGCTTTTACATCTTGATGTTTATTGTATATTTTATCGTGTAATAAACAATTAAGAATTTTTGTTTCAAGAATAATTATTATGACAGGTGTGTTGGTAACACATAACTCAATAATAGACACGAGTTATGCGGTATGTGTGTAGAACAAGGAAATCGAATATGCAACGGCCGACTGATATTGCATTGCATTATCACCCTGACCCGATTGTCTCAGGCGAAGCAAAATCACCTGAGCCCCGAGTTCGGCTTTCCTATAGTATTGAGAGATTCGATTTCGGTATGGAAATTTAAAAAAACTGGCGCGATTCCTTTTTTTTATCACTGTACTGAGGCACTGGAGGCCTGCATTTGTGACGTAAGCGCAGATAAGCAATTAATTGATTAGCAGACCATTATGAATAAGGAGGTACTTAGAGTGCTGACGTCTTATAAAAATTATAAAGTGCACGTTCCTGTACTGAGTAGAAGGTTGCGGAATCAAGTCCTGTCGAGTTGGTTTCTATTTTTAAATGTTTGGAATAATTTAAATTTTTATAATTTGCATAAGGACGTGAGCTAAAGGGCGAGATTTTGCAATGTTTGAAAATCAAATTTTCGAAATCAGGTGATTATACAGATACTGCCATGTACTAATGCAATGTGCAGTATACGCTGGTATACATTTATACATCATTTATATATCTATTTAATAATATTGTATTACGTATATCAGTCATCTAGTACCCATAACACAAGCTCTGCTTAGCTTGGGGCTAGATGATGCTGTGTGGATTGTCCAGCATTATTTATTTTATTTATTTATATGTATTTAAAAGCCAGGCTTTGTGGGCGATTTGGCGTTAGTGCTTATTAGACCGACATCAACCTTCCAAAATCTTATGAACATATCACTCATTTTTATATCTATATAACTACATATAATGCCATTTTGCCACTCAGTAATTACAAAGAGCACATGTAATTTGTTCCAGAAGCTTCCAGTCCGTTCTAGAGAAGTTTGAACAACATTTCTATTAAAAAGTTAATCCTTTGTTCCACATTCACTTTGTCAATTAATTCTGCTGCGGGAACCAGAGGGCGCTTTCCGTAAGTTTTCTACCTTGTTTTTAAATAATATAGTCTTGATGGTCTTGAAGATTTCTTCCGAGCTTACAAAGATAGCTCTGAGATTAAATATTTGAATTCTTATTCTTGTGAAAGGAGAGTTTAGTTTGGTTTGTCTCATGTTTCTCAGCGCTTCTTGAAAAATCTACGTTTCTAGTGTTTCGATGCATAAAAATAACAAATAAACGATTTAGGTTAATAGCAGAAATCAAGCCTGACTGGTTTTCTCATATAATATTCAATAAAACGTGCCACAAATAGGCAGGATTCACAAACATGATTGCTATTGATTACTGTTGAAACTGCTTATGGAAATGCAGCTTTATTTTTATTCGAATAAAGTTGAACTTATACATTACAATTTACTTATCATGTACGTGTTAGTTTTTATATCATAATGGTTTAGTGATACAGATAAAGTATTATTATGACTAAAGAACTAATTTGAACAACATTGGGTAGTTTTTTCTAGATGGTCCAAGGATGCGATTTATTAGACTCTAGGCTTTAAAGTTTATCTGGAAATTCAGCCAGCGTCTTAGGAACGCTATTGATATGGACAAATTGACCTACTTGTACATTGTTTGCAACAGTCAGCAGTTAGCTCAAATGTTTTGTAAATGTTAGTTATAATTTGTTTCAATTGATTCCACACTGAAAAGATGGCCAGTCAATCCTGACGATCCGCGAAAGAATCCCTCATAGGGATTTTAGTGCAGATAAATAAGCTGTAAGACTTCTTACAAAATGAAATGACATTCAAACAGAAAGCCCTTCTTGTTTTGAATAGAACCTACTCGTACTAATGACTCATTGTGTGAGTCAAAAGCTTCTATGTGCCATAATTCTCTAGGGATCCTGAAGTTACTATGAAGTCCGCCCGAGACCTAGTGTTTGCATAACATGAATAAGTTCTGGGCTACCTTCATGAGTCTAGCCTTGCTATAAATATCTTACTGCATTCAAGTTAGAACTAGTTTTTATGGGGTAATAATGAAAGGGTCTGTCGGTTTTTGATGATCTACACACGCTAATACAATTTTAGATTGATTCAACTCGCACACTCACATAAACTAACAATTGGCTTATACTTATAACCGGTATAGGTTATAAGTATAAGCCCATATCGGATCAGAAAACAAAAAAAAAAACTAAAAAAACAGTCGGTAATCGTCGCTTCTAGAAGCTAGGCGTGTAGCATTTTCCTTATAAACAGACAGATAGTTTTTTTACGCTAGATAACTATTCTATTATCTGAGGGTTAAAAAACCGACCCTTAGGTTAAAAAAGCCGTCGCCCGTGGAAGGGCCACAGCTTCACATAAATTGGTTTAAACGACTTGTCCACCACTTTTTGTACTACCTTGTTTATGCCTCCTCGGTCTTGTTTTGTTTTGCACCTAGGTCCGTTTGTCTCGAAATACATGTTAATCTATGTATTCTATGTAAACCATTATACTAAGTAGGTATATCAGTTGAGTGCTAGTTTTAAAGGATATTTGCGACAAGGTATTTTGCGACTCCTTATGGTTTCAAAAGAATTGGTAGAGATAGATATAATATATTGCAAGTATTGCGCAAATTAATATTACTGTTGAAGAGCAACGAATAATAATTTTATATTTGGAGTCAGAAATGAGAAGCATAAACAAAATAATAAATTATTAAAAATATTGAACATTGAACAAACAGATTTCTGTAAAGATATACCTAATATTTAAAATATTGAAAAGAACCTGTGAATATAGCTACTGTATTATAAACAAGTATTCACACAACGTCACTATCATCTGTACCCAAGTATGCAGACCAAAAACTTTTTGCTCGCTTTGAGTAGGTAGCTGTCAAAATTTTAATTTAATTTTAGTTAGCGATGGCGTCAGATGTATAGAAATATTTTTCATAGTTTTGTACATTACATTAAGCATTTAGAACTTTAATTTAACGTATTATTTTGGAGGCAACTTTAGCCAAAGAAAGTTGTAGTAAAATGTCATATCACAGATTGATATGACATTTTATTAAAACTTTCTGTGACATTTTAACTAAAAATTAAAACGTCATCTTGTCAATCTGGTTGGACTATGGTGACTCATCTTAAAACTAGAAAATAACACTGATAAACTTTGAAAAACCCTCTCTTAGGGTGCGTACAGATCAAGGATTGATGACTCCTCTTAAAACTAGAAAAATTACACTGATTTATACATAGATAAACCCATTCTTAGGGTGCATCAAGATAAAGGAATATAATAACGAAATATACAACCATAACAAAACGCTTCCACAAAACAAGTTTTATAAATAAAACTATAAATAATTATAAAACATGTTTTATAGAATGTTTTGTTATCTGGACGCACCTTAACATATTTCAAGTGAAAAAAATATATTTCCGTGCTAAATTAAATGCTGTAAAACGCGATAACTTGACGTTGATATATGAAGGCGTGCTTTGATTCTTTGAACCATAAATAAACGGTAAGGAAGTGACTTTAAGTTCCAAAATTTTATCATAGTATTATTTAATTTTGTTGAAGAAACGCTTCACTAATGGATAAGGCTAATTAAATATATTATTATGAGTGGTCTTCGTTTAAGTTTCAGTTTTAATAAATTATAGAAATGTAAAGAAATCACAGAACAATTGTGATAACTGATTATATAGACGAAAGATTTGATTAAATATTTGATTTTAATAGGCTACGAAACTACTAGATCGATTTGAAAAATTCTTGCACGATTAGAATTCTACATTATCCCTGATAAAAAATAATTCATATTTAAAAATAATTAAAGTTTTTAAAATATTCGGATCCGTATGAAAGCTTCAATAACCCAACGTATGTGAAATCCGTTCGAAACCAGGGCGGACTGCTAGTTTTATATAAAGGCAGTTTTATATAAAGAGACATCCTCAGTATATTTTAAGCTAGTTAGTTAGCTGCTAGTTTTATATAAAGGCAGTTTTATATAAAGAGACATCCTCAGTATATTTTAAGGTACCTAACACCTATTCAATCAATAAATTAATTGCTCCAGACATCATAAAGAATCTCGCAGAGATAATCCGACGAGCCAATTCAATCTCGACCAATGATGTAATGGACAGATCACTAAACTTAACTAAGATTTTTATTTACTTTGGCGTAATTGGAAGTCCATGTGTTTATCCAGCCATATTTTTGGAAAGAAAAAAGTTCAAAGAAGAACTTAAAATGTTAGACATTCCACACTTTTCCATCTAGCCCCAAGCTAAGCAGAGCTTGTGTTATATTTTTTATATAATTTGATCGATGTTAAACTGGTAAAATACAAGTGGTCCGAAAAAAATTTCATGTTGACCATGGTAAAATAATAAAATTTTAATTACAAGAAACATTATTTCATACGCTTAATTAATTGAAATAAATTAAACATTTTTATGTTTAATTATTTTTTTATTAGATTCGTTTGCGAAAAAATTTAATTGGATAGGTTCGAGATAGCACTGTGTATTTTAGTAGTAGGTACATTTCTTTTGAATAAAAATTAAGAATCTTTTGTTACAAAGAAAAAGGGAAAAGACGTGTCATAGAAACATTACTTCTAATAACATTATACGATACCGACCTTATTTTCGCAAAGGTGCTACGATTTCGTAGCTTTCACGCTACGAGTGCCTACGTCGTAGCTCCTTCCATCTTGCAAATGAAATTGGTCAAGCTTACCTTCCTTGATCTACCTATACTCATGTTATGGTATACGTATAAATGAAGGAAATGGCAAAGTTGCAGCTAGTAGTTTGTTAAATATTCAATAGCGTGTATGTCAAAATCTGTAAAAAGTCTCCGACTTACTCACGCAGAGGCAATAGTTATTTATGATAAGTAATAATAATAATAATAATGTATGTGATACATAATACATAATAGTTCGCATGAGAATTTCACTTTATCTTTAAGAATCAAAAGGACCTAGTAGAGAATTTGATAAACATTGTAATTTGTCAGACAGTCAACCTGTGTGTACCATTTCTGTGCGTGCAGGGGATTTATTATGTGAATTGTCACCGTAACAACCCAGATTTAAGAAGTTGGCAGTTTTACATCCACTTGCCACGGAAGGTGTCTGATCTATCCCCAGCCGTTTCGGTCTCATGTTATTCCATTGGATAGAGAATTTACATGTTCCTCGCACACATTTGGGCACTAATAAATATCCTGCCCACATGACTATAGTTCGACCGAAACCGCTGTACCGCTCCCTAAGAAAGTGCGGCGAAGTGGGGGCCGAGGAAAAAAGAGCAAGAATACACATGAGATCGATATTGTCGGATATATCTTACGATATCGTACCAATATAAACAATATTTTTGTTTTATATATTATATCGATATGTTTATATTTTTTTATAACTAAATTATCTACAGATATTCTGACAGAGCTTCTGCTTCAACTTCATCTTCCGTTTCGCCATCGGAATTTGAATCAGAGTCGTTCTGCAAATTTATAATTAATGGATCGATAATAATATCAAATCTACTATCGCGATCCCAGTAATTGTTTTCATTTTTTTGGACATGATCATCACATTTCTGCCATTTTTCCGCCGTGAACTCCGAAAACAATGTATTCAATAAGTTTATCTTTTCATCTAGAGAAGAGTTAATATGGTTATGAGCTATATTGTTTTTAATATCAGCCCAGACTAACTCTATGGGATTCAAATCCGGATGGTACGGCGGTAATCGTAGAACAGTATGTCCATTGGCTTTCAGGAGTTCATCAATTCTGTACACGGGCTCTTTTTGTGTATTATCGATAAGAAGTTGCAGTTGAGATTTTGTCATAGCTTCCGAAAATTCAACATTGTGGCGCCGTAACCAGTTCTGCATTTCGGTTTTGAGGCTTGCTATGGTTGGCTTCTTGTCAACCTGAACGCTGTGGTAAGACGCGTTGTCCAAGACAACCACAGAATTCGGAAGCAATTTATCTTTTAACTTTTCATCTACCTACTTATAAAAAGTAGGCCCGTTCATGTCTCCATGATAGTCGCCGGTCTTAGCATCTGATTTGAATATCGTCAATGCACCATCAACCAAGCCATTTCGACATCCAGCGTGAAGAATTACCAAACGCCGTCCTTTTCCAATATCAGCATGAATTCCAGGTTCGGACGATGATTGCCAACATTTGCTTACATGGTGACTGGCGTTAATGTATGTTTCATCAAGGAAATATATGTTGCGGTTTTGCGTTCTGTAATTTCTGATTTGTGTTAAGTATTTTTTCCGCCACACTACAATATTAGGCTGCTCTATAAGGAGATGTCTCTTCGATTTGCATTTTTTGAAACAGTAACCTATTGTGTGTAAGAGGCTCCTTAGAAATTCTCGTCCACAATTTAATATGCCATCTTGTTTCAAACTTGAAAGTAACTTACGGACACTTGGCACTCTTTTTTCAAATTCATAAAACTGATGAATTTTTCTTCTGATAACTCCTAAATCAAAATCATCAACAACATGTTTTTTCTTTATAGTTTTTGGTTGTTTTGGCGAATTAAATTTCAATCGGCCCAAATTTTCAGTTGATGAATTGCCCTCTTTTATCACATTTCTTGCGGTTTTTTCGCAGTACCCCGTAGCGTCTGCCACGATTTTGGCAATATTTGCATCACTTTTATATTCAAAGCTCTCTCTGTCTGCTTTTCTTTTCTTAAAATATTCGGCCACTTTAAAAATTATGGCCTTGACATCACGAGATAGCGCTCGGCCCATCTTTGAATATTTATCTCATGTGTATCTGACATAGACCGTCCGGTACAAAGGCGACCTACTGCCGTGAGCGTCGACGGCAGACTGATGGATCGGAGCGGCCGATACTTCCCCCCCGTCTCGCCGCGCGCATACCTCAGGAGCGGTACAGCAGCGGTTTCGGTCGAACTATAGTCCCCATTTACACTGGACACTTGTCGAATTACCGCTAGCATATCATCAAATACTGACACAAGGCCAGAGATCTCCTTCGAAGGGGAAAATAGCAGTGGATCATATTGAAGGCGGAGGAAACATATGTAAAATAGTAATAATAATCCGAATTTGAATTACTCAGTCAGGAAAAAATATCCAAAGGTCATTCTACGCCATTTCTATCCGTACAAAGTTCCATTATTTTTTAAAGGTAAATGTCAGAAACCTCACGCGATGGGCATTACCGATGACACCTTGCCCCCGGAGGGTAGTCGACAAAGAGCTAGGTAACCATTCGTGCTACACGGTTGTTTGGTTTACTGAACGTAAATAGTTAGTTATTCTAGGCAAGTCAACTGTTATTTTAGCTGAGGATCGAGGACTGAAAGTTCAGGTGAACCGCCATTTGTCAGTTAATATACTAAGAAAAACAAGGTGCTATTTCTTCTAAACCAATTCAAATCAAAATGGCGATAGGTTAAAACAGATTATATATCTATTTTTTATGTTTTATGATGGTAAATTTTGAAATTATTAAAAAATAAATTATTTGGAATTCATTCATTAGGTCTCTCATCAAATTAGGTTATTAGCATATCCTATAATCCTCTCCTTGGTCGCATTGCTATAAACAATTAAGCCGCCATTTCTATTTTTACTTTCTATAGGATAATAAGTTAATTAAGTACTGAATATTATATAAGGCCTTGAAATAAAGCATAAAATATCTATCTTTTTTATAAATGCTAAATATTATAAGCTTATCTTTCTCATTCATTTATCGGGCACAAGCAATAACATAAATTTCAGAGTTTATAATAACTAGCATTTGATGACAAGATTCAATCAACATACCTACATCAATTGAATGCAGTACAAGATTGTTTGCCTGAATACCCTTGACACGACTAGCGCTAGATTCCCTCGGTTATTGCATTGTCAGGAATTCTGAATACATTTTACCTTTGAATTCTATAGTATGAATTTGTAACTGGTTACGCGCTTGGGATATCGAAAACGTTTAAGCAAATCTTGCTTTAAGGATATGAATTGAATTTTACATTTCGAATTGTGTCTATCTGTGATTACGTATTATCAATGAGACGAAATGTGAAAAATTGAAACAAATATCCATATATTTCACTAAATAATTATATTATTCTAGACAATAAAAATGTTTCCGACGTGTTTTATCTTTATCTCGAAAACTACGCCAAAAAGTAAAAGTTTCATGTTTGCTTCTTTACTTCCTTAAAAAACTTAAGTGAATAAAAAAAATGTTTGTTCACAGGAAATAAAGTGTTCACTTGTTCAATAATCACTTTATTTCCTGGTTTTACTCATGTATTTTTTTATTTTTTTATGTCTAAAGGAAATAAAGGTTAGGGTAAGGTCAGGTCTTAGATATTTGATATCAAATTGAAATGGTTATTGCAAAGGTTTGCTGCACGCTTGTAGAATTTGATGTAACTGTTTGGAATTGGGTAGACAGGCGTTTTGAAGGGATGAACTTGTCACTATGGGAAATGACAAGTTGTGGAAAAGCAACACAGTTTCCCGACACATTTCACACTTGATTCAATACATAAAGCCGCGATGACAAACAACAACGTTTAGATACTATTCTTATTTTTCTAGGAAATTTTCCTATGAAGGAAAAATACTATTTATTACCGTACACCTCAATAAATGGCACGTTCCTTTCAAGAAGGATATTGCGTTTCCACACGCTAAAGCTAAAAGCTAGCTGGTCTAGCCATTAAAAAACTCTTTATTTATCCATGTAATATTTCTTGATTGAATAGTTGTAAATTTTGTCAATGATAAAATGTCAGCGCCGTTTTAACTATGCGGTTTCATAAATATTTCAACGAACAACTCGAAAACAACACACCGCAACGTGTGACATCGTTCTTAACCCCGAGGACCGTAAAATAAACTCCACATTTCTGTAAACAGTTCATTAAATTGTTTTTTACTGTTGAACACTTCCAACGTTAATGTTCCCGAGCTCATGCAATTTTGATGCCACGAAGCCTCTTTTGTTATTTTTAGGTTTGACTTTTCGAGACAAATTAGTGCAGCCTTATCGATCTTTCGTAAGTAGGACCACTCATGGACGAGTGTTGGTTGGCCCATTTTCGTCAGACTTATTAATAGCTTCGAGGTAATGACTTTTGTATGGTTCTTGGTACTGATCAAATAGTGATCTAAAGGTTACATGATTTATTGTTTTATGTATTCGTTATCTATCCAAATATTACTCATATTTGGATAGAGTGAGGTCATTGATGTGCTACGCCGAGATAAAATAAGTTTATTCTTTACGTAAATTAGAGTCGAAGTAAACTACAATTTGCTGCTGAACCAACGCTTTATTTTAATTTAATTTTCTTCTTGTTGCATCTTAATACGGAAAACAATACAATCCACTAGGTTAAGCTTTGACGTAAAACTTTATTTCCCATGCCATCATCATCATCATCGGCCTATATTAGTCCACAGCTGAACATATGCCTCCCCTAATAACCCCCATGCATAATTGTAATAAGAAATTAGATACCCCACACCGAAATGAGTTCTTAAATTGGTATTTCCATAAGTGAATAAATAGGGGCATATAACTACTAAATTTTTCATGACTAACTATAAAGCTAGGCAAATAAACTAAATTATAAAAAAAATCTGAAGTAAGGTAATTGGGACATTACGTTTGCTGTTTTGCCTGTAACTGTTACAATTGTCTGAATTCACATTAACTTTCCAAATCCACGTGATCACCTATAAGCCTAACCTGGCTTAAGGTTGCTATTGTATTGTGTTCATTTATTTCATATACAATAATCCATATCACATATCAACCAAACTTAATTGAATAAAATTCTAAGTTTATACAGAAGTCAATAGGAATTTAAATTACAAATGCAAATTAAAAATAAATTACATATATTACAAATAAATAAGATAAAATTACAAATATACCTACTTTGTAGGCATTTTGTACAATGTCTTACGTGTGCTGCAACCTATGGGAATAGCGTTCATAACCACCTACACGTGTAAACAAAGGAATGTAAAGTGCAAGGTCATAGATTGTTTACGTAATCCTATGATAATAATCCCCTCATTTATAATGCGCTTAATAAGCAGTGTTTTGTTTTTCTGTCTTGTCAACAGAAGAAACCTAACGACTGTTGGTAGGAACCATGTTAGCAATTTTAATAGTTTGAAAGAGAAAATTTGTGAATCAGATTTTTAAATGAAAAGTGAAGGATTTATATTAATTTATATAAATCTAATAAATAAACTACTAATGTTTTTTTTTATTTAGTTAGATCATTGTAATTTATTTGTTAATAAAGGCTTTGCCAGTTAAACATAAAAAATAAAAAAATAAATAACGTTGGATAATCCACACAGCATCATCTAGCAAGCTAAGTAGAGCTTGTGTTATGGGTACTAGATAACTGATATACATAATAATATACGAGTACATAGATAGATATTTTTAATATACATAGAAAACGACCAGAACACTCTGAACAAATATCTACAGATCGTAAAAATATTTGTCCCGAGGCGGGAATCGTAACCGCAACCTCCTGCGTCGCTAAGTTTCGCCCACCGCGCAACAGAGGTTGTCAATATGTACTTTATTTTTATGTTTATTTTCACCTTAGTCCAACGACACCTACGGTCTGAGTTAAAGGAGTTGATTTTAGACTGCGACTGACGTCTAAAATAGTTATACACTTTAAAAGTATTTATGAAAAATGCTGAGCAGGTTTTAGCAGTGAGTAAAAGCAAATTCTTTGATAGAAACCTGTCTGACATGAACTTATAAACTTGAATATAAAAGACTAGCTCCTCATCTCTTGCTAAATAATTCATTTTATGTTAATTACAACGTGATATAGACATGGTTTTATGAACATCAAAGGAATATTTTTCTTTTGAGGTTTCGAATCAAAAAAAGAAGTACCTATCCACAATTTGAAACAACATTGTCTTTAATTAAATTAGTTAAGGAATTTTATATTCAAAACCAAAAAACATAGGCTATATAATAGTTAAAAAAGTCAGGAATCCACATGAAAATTTAAATAAAAACAGAGTATGCGCATATATTCAACTTCTTTTTCTGTCTAGTCGTTTTCGCTTATTAATTTCGCTACGACTCTGTCAGTGTAATTTATGGAGTGTCATTAACTCCAAAATTTGTCACTGGGGTTTAGGAGGAAACTCAATATCAAAAAATATAGTGCGAATGAAAGTCAAAAAGCCCTATGCAGCTCAAAAAGTTAGGGATCCGCATGAAAACTGCGGATCCAATTTAAATTTCCATTTCAAATCGCGAAAGCGTATATGTGAAAGGTCACTCAAAAGTAAATAACATCAGATGCCTATCGCGTAGCAAATACTGACACAGGGAAAACGAACTGGAAAGTAAATGAAACTAAACCTTAGCTCTATGAAAATAAGATATTAAATGTAAGACAAGTCCATGAAACATGTGGTTCTTCACACTCAATTACAGTCAAATTATAGAGCTATACATTAAATTGGTATTGGCATTTTGTATTTCATAGTTTTTCATTTAAATCTTGAAAATATCAAAACAAATAATAAGTTAGTGAAATAGAAGCATATAACCTCATCATCAAATACTCAAACACAACTCTGATTAAAGTTCATCTCAAATCATGATCTTTTGACAGTTTCCGATGGAAATCTGCCGTCGTCGAGTTGCGTTTGTGTATTCGGGGTTTGAGTCTCAAGTTAAATAGAAAATAGTTTAATAACTATTTATTTCTCAAAAACAGAGAAAACTGTTAACAAGGTAAGCAATTCTAATTTAGAAAGGTTATTAGTGTGAGTACAATAAAAATAGGATAGGATATCATACTATTACCTTCTTGCTACGAAATCTCGTAGAATTGACGTAGAGGTCGCTACGTCGTAGCGAATCATAGCATCTGGGGCTCTAGACAAAGTAACATTTGATTAGCGAAAGCGATGGTAGAAAAGTACAAAAATGTATGGATTTGACATATTCCTTCAATATCACGCATCGCAACGACAATCATCATAGCTCAAATGATGGCGAAGTTCAATTGGTAGACAAAGTAACCTTCGCGTATCGCCTTGTCTATTCTATACGTCTGATCATCGTTTTTCAGAGGTCTGATCGCTAAATGCCGTTATGTTGGCACAATTGGTTGTCAATCTTTTGTTGTTAGACTGTCATAGTTTGATTGAAGTATGTATTGCGCTCGTATTTGTGTTATTAATTAATATTTTTCGAATTATTCATGCCAAAGCCTTTTAAAAGCAGTGCAAAAGAGATTGTGTTGAAGGTGCGTGCCTTTTGTGAGGAAGAAAAGACAGACCATGCCCAGTTAAATCCATTAAATCTAGTGCGATCTCGCGTTGCACCATCAATGCAACTGGTAAGTAAAATAGGGATACCAGCTTTATACGCGATACCTTTAGTATGGATCATAAGATTTACTCACACAAAAAGATAAAATAAAAAAGTAAATTATTCAGGTTATTTAATTTATCTTGTTATGATATCCCTAATTTGTATATATACTAATATTGAATTTTTAGAATTTTATATTATACAAATACAAATTTTATGTGTCATTTTCAGTCATGTCGGAGAAAACCACGAGTAGAATACATATATAAAGAAGCGAAGCTATTGCTGCCTGCAACAAGTCAATTCTGCTGAAAATCGTCGTGGATCTTGAAGATTTCGAATTATAAGCATTTTTTGTGTTGTTTATTTCCTTTTTGACCATAATTAGTGTCAGAACAATTTCAATAAATAATTTAAAATTTTAATTGTTTCATAATTTAAAACTTTCCTAGTCCTAACTACTTATATATTTATATACAAATATGAAATTAAAACATAAACACACGTTTCCATAATGGGGTAAAAGGTTCATAATGTTGGCAATATCGTGCTGCCAATATAATGCTGCCAATTCCTGAGGCAGGACAACTTATGGTGTACGGTCTGTAGTCTATAGTTATCGAACTCAATCATTCGCTTATTTCGTCCGTTCACCGTTCATGAAATGACGGGTCAAATAAAAAGGAGTACCAAGCCAAGTAGGTTGTTACCTATAACTTCAGATAGAATTTCTGTAAACAAACGTGATACATAACAAAAAAATTGTTTCGATTTGGAAGTTTACCCAATCTTTTGAAATACTTATGGCAGTGTTTATTGTGTAATTAAAATCAATAGAAAGAAAATAACAATGGTTTTGAGCTATATAAATTTATTATTTAATTATTTTCAACAAGTTCTTAAAATCATGAAGAAATAAATAATTAGGAGAAAATACATATTTTACGACACTCGTATCATCTCAGTAATATTGGAGTAAATAACAGAAATTCAAAACTATTTTGCATTTTGACAATAGACCTTTTAGTTTGTATTGTAATTTCTTTCGACTCTCGCCCTTAGAAGCCAAATGTGTGAATTTTTGCCGATCATTTGCAAAAGCTTTATCTTGTTTTTTTCGTTGTTAAGTATATTTTTAATCCCTCATGGACACAGGGAAACAAGGGTGCGATCGTGAATGCTACATCCACGCTAGAGCAAGGCTACTTAAAATTTTGACGTAATTCCAACAGCTGTTTATGAAATCGCCATTTCGATTCGATTTCTACAGGGTCTTAGCGTTCGCTAGTGTATCCATCAAGAGAATAGACAACTACGTGAAGTCGCTTCTCAAAACTGCCACTTGGCTAGGAATTTGATGGAAGTGATCGTTCGATGTTGTCAATCGGTTTGGTGAAATCAAAATATTCGTACATTGCGAGTACATTGCCTACCAAAAATCTTGACGTTTAATCCATTTGAAGGTTGCCATCGCTAGAGCGATAACAATTTTCAAAATCGAATCGCTTCATAGCGAATGCCGGTTGGCTAAGGACCCTGTTTAGGCTAGGTAAGTAACGGTATAGCTGCGATCTAGAAACGTTTAACTTAGTAGCTAGATTAAATAAAATAACAGAAAAGACGGGTGAAAGGATTTTTATAAAACTGTATTACGACATTTCCGGCATTTGATACTGATGAATTTAAACGATTTGTCTGTTTCGCTTAGAAACAGGGTCACAATAATATTACGAAATAGTTTTCGAACATTTTTCAATTGCATCATACACAATAAGTAATAAATACAATGATCCATGAAAATAACTTCTGTCCCAAAACAAATCGAAAACTAAAATCGAGTTCGCATAACTTAGACGAACGAAATCAGCCTCCCTAGGGTAGGACCTGTAATCTATTGAATGTTCTAAATTCACACCGCCTATGAACAATGGAGTTTTGTCCATTTATAAAGCTACCACGTATCCATAACTTCCTGATCAAAGGAATCTCCAGCTGTCAAACTACGAAATTATTTCCCTCTGTATCCAGCAAGTGCGCTACAAGGTGCCAAATGTAAGGAAAGAGACGAAAAGCTGCCTAGGGAATAATATTTTTTAGTAGGTAAAACCTAGATATATAAAAACAACAAACACAAATACAATTGAATCAATTAAGCTAACTACAGACTGTTGCAAGCAAACTATAGGTAGTGCAACTGAATGAACCATATCAATACCAGTCGGAAGTGTACTCAAGACATAATATTCAACATGAAGTAGTAACTATCTAGTCACTAAATTTCAAATCCGAACGTAAAAACCCAAAAAAGTCTCAGCATAATGTTATTTTATCTTATTTATTTATACTTTTCATATGTATTTAATGTTTAACCAAATATTTTGATATATCGTTCGTTTGGAAATATCAAATATTAATCACAAACAAATAATTGAAAGTTCTCTTATTTGAACTTTGAATCCATTTCCATACAATTTACATAAACCTGTACTGATTTCATGGTAATATTCCCAAACATCTAATTTGAATTTCAATTTGAATAATTTGAAACTCATTTTTCTTTCACATAACTTTAATAAAACTTTTTAAAGTCATTGACATATGCCAAATGCCAATAGTTCGAGAACTTTTGCTAATTATTTCTATGGAGAGTGGAACTTTTAAAAACAGGCAAAAAAAATCTATGCGTTTACATTATTTGCAAGCGAGGAAGAATATGTAAGTACTGCGCTTTTTAATTAGAATAGAATATACTTTATTTGCATCTCATCCAAAAAATACAAACATAAAAAAAATTGTAGCTGATTGTACTCTCGTCATATCCAACGCTGGTCTTTGTCATGGGTAAAACGTTTTAAAAGACCAGAAAATCTAAATAAACAGTACAACGTAAGATACATGAATAAGATTTCATAGTATCAGCAAAAGATTTCTATACATTTTACGCTCAGCAGAGTCTCACAAAACTAAAAAGTATTAAAAGTTATTATTAACAGTTGGAGTATTTCGATACAACACACCATTATCCATTTTAATGGTGAATTCCTTATAATCAACTAGGTAGCAAATGTAGCAATACTTAGGCGGTCTCTAAGGAATTGTGAGTTGGGAAAATTTGGAATCTGCAAAAAAGGCACTTGTGTGATCTGGAGAAATGTTTCAAAATTCTTAGTATAAGTTAATTAGCAAATAATAATATTGTAATTATAGTGCGTATAATATAATATAAGTACAAATTTTTAAACAAATAAATTAATTAGAACCATTTTATATGTAGGTTCCTATTTTTGTGTCGTCGTCGCGACGGTCACTTGACTCTGGTAGAACGATTGATACACGAGCGGTAAAATGCCAACGGCAGAGGTAACTGTACACTGTACTGTACTGGCAGTCGTTATGCAACGACGGCAGCCGTCGACCTATAGCGACGCTTGCAGTTGTTTGTTTTTGTAACGAGGACTGCCGAGGACGCGTCAAAAGTTGCCGCCGACTGGCGCAGCCTCTGCCGTTGACATCGGCAGAGTATATATGAGCACTAAGTAACGCCTTTCTATACTGAAGGAAGGTTCAATTACACTTAAACTTAAATAACTTGAATATAATTTAATTATTGAATTAATTTTAGACATTAAAATTGTCTTTCGCAAATGTTAGTTTCAGGTTTCATATGTCCAACAAAGGAATACTTGAAATAGATCTGTAGTTGTAAGGTTTACTAAACTTTGCCTGTACTTGTGATAAGCTTGTCATCTTTTTGACTTTGGAATAACCCATGCTTTTCTCGTTATATCCAGAATTTTTGTATGATTTTACATTTAACCGCTGGCTTACCATAGGGTAAAATAATATAATGATTTTAAACATTTAGCTACAATGTACAAACTGCAACTGCAACCAGTGAATGAACTGTCGACTTTTAATTCAACCATTCTCTTTCATCTTTGTATGAAAACCGTGGAATGAACTAATTCTACCACATTTGAAGTAGGTATAGACTTCCACGAAGCCTGAGTTATTAAAAAAAACCTATGCAACCTTGACGGAAGGGTATTTCACCAATACCTGTCGAGATTCGTAGAAACCAAGTTACCTCTAATTGTACGTATGTTTGAGTGTTGCGGCACAGTATAAACTTTGAAACGGACCGACATTCAATTAAATTGAGTTCATTTATTCATAATATAGATTCACTGGCAACAACTCAGTACCACAATGATAGTTTTCATGCCATCGTTGACAAAAAACTGCGTCCCTAATGCGTAAAATACGGGATAATCACCAATTTTGTCTCTGATGTCGATAAAATTGCTATGAACCGATGTTCTCGTCGTTATTTCATCGACATCAGACAAAATGTAATCGTCGATATTTTTCATCATTTCGATTAGTCCGATTAATATGAGTAAGGTGAAAGTTGTTATAGGGGTCGATATTTGTTTTCGATAACCGGAACCTATTCGACTTTCGGGACAGGAACAAATTTAATTGAATTTCCACACTATTCTCTATTATTCGGTGTAAGTAAAAAAATTCCATAAAGCCTTTTAGTACTTTTTTCTACGGAAACTTGTTTGTTCTAATTGCAAAAACTATCTGTTTGCTGCCAACAGTGGGAAATTTGAGGCGAGAATTTTACTGCTGACACTTTTTTACCCGATAGCGCATAAAATGGGCGTATAGCTTTTACATGTAGGTAGAATAGAATAGAACTATTCTATAAATTTCTTTGTAAATAGATCTCAATTATTAACTCTTTTTACTGCATTGTAGCGTGTATTATAAGGCGGCACAGAAATCCTCGAGTATTGAAAGTGCTGACAACGGAAATATTGCAAATTCGCTAGAAATGCAAAACTTGAAGACTCTTGAGTAAAGCAAACGTAGGAAGAGCTCTTGAAAGATTATTTTCTATGGAAGCCGATTTAGTTTAGAGACTTCTTTTTCTCTTTCATGTATTTATATTGTAACAACTAAATCATTCTTTTGATTACTCACTGCGCCATAATTACCATTAAAACATAGGTAATTAATGAATGTCCAAAATGGATAAATAATTCCTTCGGTGATCCACAGTCAACATCATTAACGTGTCGATGTCCGCAAAACTGAAAGCCCGTACGCAATAGCTTAGTACGCGCATGATATCCCACCTCGGTCACCATTTTTTGTTTGCAAACACTACTTTGAATGCGTAGATCGCGACAAAATTACAGTTAAACGACCGCAAACAGCGCGATACAACCGCAAGTGCGTACAAGCATAACTATGTAACGTAGGGTTATGGGAACGTGGTTACCTCTGGCTATTATTACGTGGTTATACAGATCTACATGTTTATTAAAGTTGCAAACAAAGCCTGTTCACACAGCTTTTGTTGCCCAATGATCATAAACGCTTGTAAGCATATTACACTTTGTAATGTGGATTGGGCACTTAGAGGCTAAGTGAAAATAGTTGTATGCAAAAACAGTCAGTTGTTCGTATGTTCTTATGTTCGTATGTTCGTATATTGAATTTTTAGAAAAATTAAAAATTAGGTAAAACATCTTTAAGAATTTAAAACTAGGTATAGTACTTAATAACAAAATTTGAAGCTTTGGGAGCTACATAAGTACATATAATACTGTGTCGTAGATCGCAACTCCCACCTCCGAGATATTAGAAGAGTTCCAAAAGTTCCAAATCGTACAAACATTAGTCCCGGGGCGGAAACCGAGCCCGCAACCTCCTGCATCGCAGGCGGACCATCACCCACCGCACCACAGACGTCTTTATAAATACTAGTTGTTTTACGCTACTAAGAATTTTATTTTCTAGTTTTTGTTGCAAATAATTCAATTCTATTCTAACAGGAATAAGACAAGTGGTAAACACTTGAAGACGTCACACTCTGAATGTCAAATTACCGCAAATTACAAAGATTTGTAAGCGTACGTACGTAGAACCGGCGCCGGCACCAAACTCACTTTTCTAGATTACCTTTCTCATGGTATTCCTCTTAAAAATGGCATAAAAGCACTTATTAACAAAGAATATCACAATTATCTAACTAAATGAAAGCTACATAATATACACAATTGAGCTAACTGCATTTATAATATATGTATATGTATATATTTTTCTGGTATTTCTTAATTTATACCAATGGTAGTATTCCCAATCGTTTTTTATCGACTTTTCGTGGTTTAGTTAGTCTGTTCATTTAATCATGTAATTACCTACTTACTTTTTGAACAGATTACATAAAATTCTATTGTACCTATTGTACGAACTCATTAGATTGGTCTTCCGATAAGCACACCCTGTTCTGTCATCGGCTATTCAAGCGAATACTGATTCAGTGATAATGTCTACGTTACGTGAACGTTCTCTTTGAAATGGTATTACCTACTTAGTATAATATCTAGTGAACATTGCTAGCCCGGCATAGATAAATGCTCGTAGATCTGAGTTCTCATATTCTTAAGTGAAAAGCCTTACCTTACATATTGCCATATCGAAGTCAAGTCAAGTCAAGCCTTACCTAGCTGTCAAAAATTGCGAAGAAACCCTAGTTTGTACAAGTTTACATAAACCAGCATAAGCTATTAAAGTTGTCAATACGTAGCTATTCTCATTCAAAATGTAGATACCGTTTGTTCTATCTATTATATCAAAGTTTACAAATGTGTCTTAACGAGGATACATTAATTTGACACAAGTTCACGGACAGACAAAGGTATTTGAGTTTTAATAAAATACTAAATGAAATTTGAGTTTACAGAATTACGAAAATTTTATGGGATTAAACTAAGACTAAACTTTAAAAAATAAAACATAGGCACCAAGCCTTTGTAAGATATAATGTATGTAAGGACAGTGTCACCAGTCAGACATTTGGACATTTATTTAAGGTTCATAGAAACTCACAGTTTATACCAAAATGCTTACATAAATAAAGGTTATCGTCAAAAAGGTCTACATGTTGGAATTGTGTAGAAACTCATTTAAGAGTTTAAACACGTCATGGTAAGGTACGTTCGTTCGTTCGTACTGTTGATTATTTTCACTTTAATTCACAAAAAAAATACATTACAGATTCAGTTATCCAATGCGTTATTTATAATTAATTTAATTCATCACGCTTAAACTCCTCCTTAGATAGCTGAAGAACAGTATCCATATTCATATTATTCGATTAACTTATTGTACTAACATGGCAAGATAAATTCAATGCAATTCACTTGACTAAACCCAAAAAGCAACATTAAAGATAAGAAATATCGCGTTAATAAAAAATATCTATATCTACATTGTATTGTATTGTAATATATCAACCATCTAATACCTAGCTCTGCTTAACTTGGGGCTAGATGATGATGTGTGGATTGTCTGGCATTATTTTTATATGGAAAATTTGCGAGATTCTAAATTTTACCATTCTTAAAATAAGAATAAAAAAAAGAAAGTTAACATGCCATAAATTAGTCTTAAATAATATAAAATAAAATACTAAAATAAAAGCTTGCAATACAATACAAAACAATACACAATAATGCACAGAAAAGTAGAAAAATATACATCAACGAAAAATCACACTTTACAAAGATGCACAATGGACAGCCTTATCGCTGAGAGCGATGCAATGAATGACATTTGAAACAGGTTTATCTAGAGATGAACAATTTTGTCGACGATGCGACGACGCGACATTAACATGCAGTTAATTTAATAAACAGATTTTATGTTAGGTTTATGCAGACACATGTCTGAGTAATTAACGACTATAATCCGTCAGGTAGATATTTACGTCCCGGTGACGAAGTTTGTTGAACCCTGCTAGGTAATGAACTCTGTGAGCAAGGGCACTCTTGTATGAAAGCGCAATCGAAGAGTCTTTAGCACTTAGGTATGAAGCTTTTATCTTTTCTACGATGATTTTAAATTCAGCGCATTACTTTGCTGTCTCTTAAGAATGAGTAGGTACCTACCCATTTGTGAAAATACGTTTCCGTTCTTTTTTTGTTCTTTTCGCCCAGCGAGATGAATGTTACACAGATATTATGGGGAACTTTCAGAATAATTAATTTAAGAATATGTTAATATTTTTTCAGTTTACACTACAAAAGGATATGAAAGGTTTGAAAATGTCAAAGCAGATTGAAATTTCTGAAGGTTTCATGTTTGTTGAAATAATTTGAAAAAAGTCAAATAAAATACTAGTTTTACCCGTAATGTTCGGGGTGACTGTACCCACAGTATTACAAAAGTTCGAAACCCTTGGACGCGCGAGTTACGTGGTGTACTTGACTGATCTTATTTACTTTTGTACCTCAAAGTACATTACGTATAAAAGATTAAAAATTGCTGAACATCGTCATTTTTCAAACGTGAGGAATCTTTACACCCAAAACTTATGTGATGAAAATCTAGTTCCTAAGATGACTGACCATGTTCACAGTTTCTATCTTTGTTACAAAAAAACTACCATTAAATTAGCTTTTTTCATGACAAAAACTCACATAAACGTGTTTCGGAGTAAACAAGGTTCGCCCAGCCAATAATTGAGAGCAACCGACAAACCTCGATCGAGATTACCACTGCATCTGCGACTGAAACCGAACCATTCTATTTTTGTAAACAATATACAGTACAAATTGGAAAGTTTCACAACGAATCCGGTATCGGGTATTGATTTGTTTGCATATGGTTCCCTAAAGTCGAGCTGTAGTGAAAAACTG
Organism: Eupithecia pulchellata; assembly: GCA_963931895.1. Lineage (NCBI taxonomy): Eukaryota > Metazoa > Arthropoda > Insecta > Lepidoptera > Geometridae > Eupithecia > Eupithecia pulchellata. The sequence continues at coordinate 9,293,901 of OZ007533.1, read as the reverse complement.
AATTAAAATACCAATTTTTTCAATTTAAAACTGTTCGTATAATAATTATTGTGTAATTGTATTTCCAATTTATTTTCGTGTCATCAAAATAATTAAATCATAACGACGTGGTAGGATATAGAAATGCAGAAACGAATCTCTTCATAAATAGGTCACGGGCTCACTTTAGACTGAACTAAACTATCAGGAAAATAATCGTTCAAAACCTGGGTCCTTTCTACTTTAAGCGAGCCTACTTGCTTCTAGATTTATAAGACAAAACGAATTACGTTTAACAATCGGCCAGTTCGATTACGTCGAAATCGGTTCCTAAAGTAACATGCCCTGAATATAGTAGTGAACCCAGCAGGTGACAGATTTTATTACCCCATCTGTAACTCCCAAGATTGCAAATGGAGACAAATGAATGTTGGAACGCAAGGGTCAATTGCCTCCTTCAAAATGTAATTAAGAGTCACCACTAAGCTACTAGCTAACAAAACCGAATTTGACTCCAAGGTAAAATGATGTTTAAGTACATTGTTAGAGGTACCGTGGAAAAAAGTAAACTCAAACAGTAAACTGATAACTCTATCGCTGATAGTTCGCAACTGGTTTATTGATTTATATTTAGGTAAAAAGAAAAGTTTAAAACGGAACAATAATCATCATGAACGTAGGACTTTAGAGTATTAGATATGAATTCATGTTAAATGCGCAACAACATAATTATATCGTATTTCAAGTAAGACTTTAGGGAAACTAGATTACAGTCTAGATTACATAGATTGGTCTGACCTTACACATTGTACTTTGTACATCCAGACTCCAAAAAATGGCAACAATATTAAAGTGTTACATATAATTGATGTTATATAATAATCCAGCCAAAACTATGCAGATTCTTCCCTGATAATGTCACATAACATTGTACTTCGTACATGCATTATTTTTGTTCCTTAAGGCGCATACAGCACCTAAACTAGCGCCACCACCTACTTTATGTTATTATTCTGTTTAACAAAGGAATTTTCAAAAATCCATCGTCCAGTTTGTGATACCTATCATAAGCTTTTTTTTAATGCCTCTGTAATAGTTTTATTCTATTTAGTTTAGGAAGAGATACGAAAATAGATTTTGGTGGCCACCAAGGGCAACTTCGTACTAAATAGAATAAAATAGTTTTATTCTATTTAGTTTAGGCAGAGATACGAAGTTAGTAGCACCAAAATCTATTTTATTATATTTATATATATAAGTATTTTAAAGAAATCTTGTAAACGCCAAGAAGACGTTGCCAGCTCGATACTCTAAAATTTGGGTATGCTCTCGACAGCTCTTTTGCGCTGCCAAACGAATTTTTGAGTCTCGCAAAGAGCTTTGGTACTGGCTTTTGAAAGGGGATGTTATGTTGACTTCCGGGAAGTTCTTTATATCGATTTTATATCCGAAGATTTCAACAACTACCTAGGGTCTAAGGTAAATATTAGAAACTGGTTCAAAGAACTTAAAGTTCGGGGCAAAATATGAAATTGGGAGATTAAAAACTTGTTCAAAGCAGTGTTGTAGAAAATGGATCTTGTTTGAAAGTTTAAACACGATTTCTAAAACAATAACCGATAAGCAATATTATAAGGCTGCTTTTCGCGTATCTACTAACAGGTAGATACTTTAGGAACCGATTTCAACTTAATCGGACTGGCCGATTGATTGTTAAACGTAATGTGTTTTGACTTATAAATCTAGAAGCAAGATGGCTCGCTTGAAGTCGGAAGGACCAAGGTTTTGAACGATTATTTTCCAGATAGTTTAGTTCAGTCTAAAGTGAGCCCGTGACCTATATGAAGAGATTCGTTTCTGCATTTCTATTTCCTACCACGTCGTTATGATTTAATTATTTTGATGACACGAAAGATAAATTGGAAATACAATTACACAATAATTATTATACGAACAGTTTTAAATTGGTATTTTAATAAAAAAATTCACAAAGCTAAGGCAGAGGAATTGGGGTTTGTCCATCCGAAAAGCGATGAAGCACAGCGAGTACTTCTGGATTGTTTGCACAATATGCAATAAACTCAACTGTTTCATTGTAAATATTACCTTTAACAAATATGATTTACGATTTAAATATACTCATAACTCCTAATTAGGTACCAAAATACCACGTGCAGTATAATATCTCAATCAATTATGAAAGCAATTACAAAATATCCCTTCACTAAACTTTTGAAACGGATCAGAGGCGTCAGACAATTTAATTTATTCAGAAATTCCTAAATACTCTCAAATTTGTCTCGCAAGGGATGAAGGCACCCTTTGTTACTTCAGTTCGTGCCAGTTGGTAACTAAAACGGCACCAAATTATTCAGATCTGTGATAATTGGATGTTTTTGAAAAGAGCCTAAGCCGACCTCAAATTCCTGAATATTTTTATATTTGAGAGTAATGATTAGATTTTTTTATTTGTTGGATTTAATCCAATATTACTAGACTAGTTCTAGCAATAAGAATTCCACATTTTTCTGATGCCTATAGAATACACTCGAGAGCAATGAATCCGGGTCACTCAAAGAATCCAAAAAATCTCGGAAAGTAAGAATGCTAGGTTAATGCAATAAATTGTTCTCCGACGAATCAAAATTTATGCTCTACAAGCACGATGGAAGACACAGAGTGTATAGAAGACCAGGGGAAAGATTCAAGCAAGCATGCATCGAAGAAAAAGTAGCCTACGGTGGTGGGTCTGTACTTGTGTGGGCCGGAATTTCCTCTGAAAGTCGCACAGAGCTGGTGATCATAGAAAACGGCTCTTTAACTAGCGTAAGATATGTGGAAGAAATCCTCAACGAACACGTTGGTCCATTTATGGTCAATTTGGGTGAGGATGCTATATTTATGCATGACAATGCCCGACCTCATACAGGTAGGATTGTGAATGACTACCTTCAAGAGATGAACATTACTTGTATGGAGTGGCCAGCGCGCAGCCCGGATATCAACCCGATCGAGCATGCTTGGGACGAGCTAGGGAGATGCGTAAAACAACGAAACCCTCCCCCAATCACGCTTCCTGAGCTCAAAATTGCTCTCACAGAGGAATGGGAGAATATTCCCCAAAATCGTATAAGGAACTTGGTGTACAGCATGCCAAACCGCGTAAACGCAGTAATGGAAGCACGAGGAGGTAATACGAAGTATTGAAATTCAAGAAAATCGTCATAAAGTTCAAAAATTTCATGTTTCCTATTTTTGTTTTAAGGAGAGATCAGCAGTTTTTTTCTTTATGTAATTTTGTGTAAATAAAATGTATGGTGACTCATATTTTTTTAACTTTCATTTAAGGAGTATTAAATTGTCTATTAAATACAATTTATTGCATTAACCTAGCATTCTTACTTTCCGAGATTTTTTGGATTCTTTGAGTGACCCGGATTCATTGCTCTCGAGTGTATTTTCAAAAAAGTTTTAATTAAGTAAGTGTGTATTCCAATGTGTACGAATGAGTTAAAATGTATAATTTTGCATGGCTTGCTCATTCTTTGTTAAGTTTTATAGGACAAGTAATAATTGCTCTTGAATAAAACTTTAATAAGACTATGTGAATTGTCCAGCCTTATTTATTTTTCATACTGATTTAGCTTCTATTTCCTGCATGGTAGAGTCTACAAATACATAGTACTTATACATACAATAAGGGTGACAGGTGGAGCAAAAGGCATCGGTACTAATGAAGGCAATCAAGTTTTATGACGACACTTCCAACGGTACTAAATAATGCTAGCTGCTAGGTTCAGGTAGGTTAGGACATGTGAACTAATTGACTATTTATGAAAACCTAGTTGCATTTAACTGCTTTATTTGCTGTCTAATTACTTCAAGGATGACTAGTTACAAATTTGCTGGACAGTAGGTAGGAAAAATTTATACGTGCATCATAAATAATCTAGCCCCAAGCTAAGCAGAGCTAGTTTCATCGGTATAACTGATATACTTCATACATAGCTATATTGTTTTATATAATACTAGCGGCCCGCCCCGGCTTCGCACGGGTATTAAACAAAAATTTCAGAAATTATACACACTAAAACGATAGGTTTCACAGTTTTCATACGGATCTTTACTTTATTAACAGCATTAGGGTTTTTGACATTGACTCAACATTCCAAAACTGACACTGGCCGTAGAGAAAAAGCAAGCACCGTGCGCTATACAACCTCTTTTTCTATTCTGACGCGCCATAATAGAAAAAGAGGTTGAATATACAGCCCACGGTTCAATTATTGAATTTTTCATGCGGATCCCTAACTTTTTTGAAAATATTATATAGCCTATGTTCATCACGGAAAATTAAGGATTCTAATAGTGAAAGAATTTTTTAACTCGGTCCAGTAGTTTCGGAGCCTATTCAATTCAAACAAACAAACAAACAAACAAACAAACAAACAAACATACAAACAAACATACAAACAAACAAACAATCAAATCTTTCCTCTTTATAATATTAGTATAGATAGAAAAGACCAATAACACTCTGAAGAAAACTGCAAATCGTATAAATATTTATCTAAGTGATAGATAGATAATTTATTATTATACTAGAAAACGACTAGAACACCCTGAATCAATTGGAGATCTTTCTTGAATTTCTTATCTTCTTTGAATTTATGTATGTTTTATCATTTTTACCTTTGTCCTGAGGCGGAAATAAAAACCGCAATCACTTCCGTCACAGTTGTACCTTCACCCACAGCGCCAAGTCGGTCGTTATCATAATGAATTCATCAAACAGTTTTTATCGAAGCATTCGTTCCGCTACTATAAATCGGAATCTGTATCGGAACAGTTCAAATTCGGGTCACATAGACGATTCGGAAGGTCATTCCACAGAATTGACTCCTAAGTGATTACCTACTATTGATCGTAGGTTACTGTTTATACATCTAAATACCGGGCTATGGCTTCAGGGACGGCTGGAATCGATAGTATATTAAGTATTGTATGTATCATGCGTAGATATATAATATTCATGTTATCAACCTACAGGTTTTTTCGTGCGTGGCTTATAGAATGTGAAAATCGATAGTTTGTTAGTGTCGATTTGACAGAGTTCGTATGTTGGATTGGTTTGTTCCGCCTAGACGGCCATGGATAACTGGTTGTCTATTTGGAAATAATATTTCGTGGGGAGAAAAAGTTAAAGTGCTCGCTGTGCTCGCTTTTATTTGTTTTTTATTTGGGCATCCCAAAATGCTGCAAGCTGCGAATCTAAGTCTTTCGATATTATGGTTATAATGGTTATGAAAGCTTATTACGCTTAGCAAAAAACTGGAGGTACTTTAGTAACATAGCTACTAATGTAGCGGTAGGGAACTATCACTGGTATACCTATACAATAGATAGATAGACTTCACCTCGTCACATTGTTACTAGGTTTTGTTATCTAAATTATAATTTATTAGCAGTCCGCCCGGCTTTGCAATGGTTTATAAAAAAAAATTACTGTTTAATTTGTACACACGTTCAATAATGTAACACTTATTGAAGTTTTCGTACAGAACCCTAACCTTTTTGAAAATTATCTATAGCCTATGTTCATCAGGGATAAATTCAAATAGTGAAAGAATTTTTCAAATTGATGCAGTAGTTTCAATTCAAACAAACAGCGAAATCTTTAGAATATTAGTATAAATAATTCTAGATATAGAAATAATAACAGAAAGCAACTTCACACAGCAAAGTAACCACTAATATCATGAACATAAACTTCAATAACGCACGATGGCATATCTTAGGCAACAAAGGTTAAATTCAAGTTCGAAAACGGGTGCGAGTCGAAGAAAACCCAAAAATTGTTTCGAACTTCTGTTATTTGCTTCGTGTTGTAGTTTCGTCAAATATTATCCACCAATAATTAATAGTTGTGCCTAAAACCCATTTACTGACAAATAATTTAAGAACTGAGCAATGAGTAAGTTTCTTACGTAGCTATATACTTACCAATCTACCTATAATGTGATAAGTACATAGAATAATTAGAAAGGTATATTTATGTTTATTGTTTCCACGAGAGCTAATGCCGACAAACTGCTGTAAAGTATCAGCATAATCTCCCGATGCTATAGACCGGTATTTCTGGCTATGCTAGAGACCGGTATTTCTGCCGATGCCAGAGACCGGTAATTCTGGCGATACAAGGAACCGGTATTTCTGCCGATGACGTCATCCGCAACAACAACGCCGGACTAGCCCAAAATGACGCGGTTGGCTGCACAAGCATGAAGCCTAGGGCGGTATAATGGTAGACGGCACAGGGTATCTATTCACTATTGCCAATCCCAACGTGTTTCTCAGACATGCAAGACAGCGGTGTGGAATCGAAAAAAATCGTATATAGAACACATTGTGGCGTCACACGGTTTGGGCAAGGAATCTCCTATTTCATAGAGAATAAGGCCCCAGGTTATCTGATATAACGGCCAGTGGAGAGAACCGTGCATTTAGCTTTGATTGGCATAAACATTTGCTTTTAGGAAGGCAAAAATAAAACAAGACCCGTTTAGTGCGAGTGAACTAGCGCGAGGGGTTCGAACTTTTGTCTAATATGTATACAAATACTAAAGGTACCAGTTAGTTTGAATGAAGAAAGAAAGATTGAAAAAGGACACAAAAAAGCGAGACCATAAGGGTTTCAAACTGATCTCGAAACCATAAAAATGGATCAGGTACCTATGAACCTAGATAGTTAAAGTAAACTAAAATAGTTCTTATGGACATCTTTCTAGATAGAAAATCCATGATAAGCTGTTTTCAAATTGTAAAGGCATGAGTCAATGACATGTGGTTGCCACTCAAATGACATCCGTTCGATAAATATTTATTTTTAAACCATGCGAGTGGAATGTAATTTTTCACTCTTATTTTATCAGTGACAAAAATATCCGATCTTTTTATGTCACACTGAAGCGTTGACGTCATTTTCAAGAAATTGGCGAAAAGATCTTTGATGAATCATTTTAAAATTTAAATACTTATATTTGTGTAACCCAATACTGTATTGGTTTTAATGAAGACATTTTTAGTAGTTTAATAGCTCTTTGCTTTACTAAATTCATATGTACACTTAATATTACGTAGGATTTCTTATTTTTGATTGACAGATATTAAATTTTATATTTTATTTCTGTGTGACAAATCCTATCTTTATGTCCTAAAAATACTAACGTTCATATTTCTGCCTTTATAAGCGTAATCCAGTTAAATTTTATCTTAGATTTTTTAAAAAGGCTTACAGTTTTTCCAAAGAGAAAATAACTTCGCGACGAGGTGACCTGAATGTCTATTTTAGGTGAATCTAACACGATAACAGTGGAAAGGTTGGTCTATGCCCTGTAGTGTTTTAAAATAACCAACTCTATGCATTAAGTCGATTAGTTTTAATACTGATGCAGTTTTTATTTTAAAACAGTATTATCGCGATTGATAAAAAAAGAGTAATGATGATAGCCAAATGGCTTCGGCAAAGGTCGGGCGCAGGACATTTTGTGCACAAGTGTGTGAAAATACAAATAAATGTGTATTTTCACACACATGTGAACTTGTTCACTCATAATCCGATAGGTTGGCGAAAGATTTGATTGTTTGTTTGTTCGAATAGAATATGCTCCGAAACTACTTAAACAATTTGAGAAATTCTTTCACCATTAGAATCCAATATTATCCCTCATGAACATAGGCTATAGATATAGAATAAAAGCCGGTGTATGAATAGGTAAAATGATCATTTTCTTGCAGAATATTTTATTCTTGAAATTCAGAGAGATTGAGTTATAAGAAGAATGATAGATTTTTATTCTTTTTTTTTCTTTATTCTTTATTGTACACGCATCAAAACATAGCATGAACTTAAACTAAAAGGTTATGTAGGTACTTAAGCGAGCTTAACCCTGAAAAGAGTTTTCTTCCAGCAAACCTAAGAGCTATAGGCGATGGAACAGATAGAGGATGTGTACAAAGAATGAGTCGGAATGACAAATAAAACAGTCAGTCAGTTTTACGCGCGGGCGTGGCTGAGTTTTCTTATTTCTATGTAGTTCAATACATTATGGTTTTATTACCTCCAAGTACGAATATCGCTAAATGATTTTGTTAGATGTTATCAAAATACTCGTCTGATCTCCATTATGGTTATAAGCTATATTTTGTGAGCATTTGTCCTCTAATTTTGGGAAAAAGTGAGACCAGATTCAAGTTTTTATAGCTTTCGATTTCGATAGATAGATGATAGATAGATAAAACATTTATTTGTACTACAGACACACATACAATTTACATTAATATACAGTATTTAACATAGGCACAATAGATATAAATAATCACAAAAAAGATTATAACTAGTAAGTCAATAAATACAAAAAATCCTAGTAATATAATAAATGCGAAAGCTTGTAAGTGTGGATAGATGGATGTTTGTTACTCTTTCACGCAAAAACTACTGAACTGATTTTGATGAAACTTGGTACACAGATAGTTTATGACCTGGAATAACATATTTTCTATCCTATAATTCCCGCTGGATCGGAAGTTACACGTGTGAAACCGCGGGCACCCTGTCAGTTTTGAATAATATCAGCACTTTTCTTTACTGCTCTGCGCTTAAATATGAGTGAAGGTGAGAATGAGTTAATGTGAGAAGTTTAGATATTGATTTATTCAGGTTGGGTTGTCTAATAACACCGACAAATGCTATGTCAAACCCGCTTAAAGAATCTAGCTCTCAAACGACACCCTTGTGTGTAGTTTAGAATGATAGCTTATCTACTCGGGTGTAACGTACTAGAATAGGATAAAGTCGACTGCCTCTAAGATTTATTACAAGTTTATGATGAGTCGTTTCTATGGACACATTCAAATACCTATCTAATAGCTATCTTTTTATCTCATAAATCAATTTATCAAAAACGAGCGGGTATTCAAAACAAATACATATATAAATTTGTAGACACGTGTTATTGGAATTTTCATGCGGATCCCTAAGTTTTTAGGAAATATGCTATAGTCTATGTTCATCTTAGATAATGTATAATTACGGAAAAATCGATCTATTAGTTTTGGAGCTTATTTAATCCAAACAAACAAAACTTTTGAATTTTTCCTTTTTATAATATTAGTGAGATACATCCTCCATAGTTTTTGGATTAAAACTGTAGCTCTACTACTGCCACCTCTATGGAATTCTTTTATTTTATTTATTTTATAAGAAATATATAGCATGCATGTCGCACATTTTATGCTCAAACTACCCTTAGGGGCCCCCTGGGGTGAGACAGGATCTTTTTTAACTTATGTGTTTGGATTTTGAAGACGGTCACGTCGACCGCTATCGCCACGTAAATCTAGTCTTATTGTGGTGTCTTGCGGTTTTCAGATTTTCACGGTTACATAAAAATATTTTTGTACGAAGTTTGTAGCTTGCCTAGCTATTTATTTCAGGACAAAATTATAATTATTTATATTACATGACGTAAATGTTTTCGTTACTTCGCCCACCGCGCCACAGAGGTCGTCAATGGCTACACATCGCTGTTATCCTCGGTTGCACATATGATATACAACATCAAACATCAACAGCCTATAATAGGCCACTGCTGGACATAGGCCTCCCCTGATGAGCGCCATAGATGGCATTGTTCATCATTTGGGGGTTTTCGCCCATAATCCCAACGCTGGGCATGCGGGTTGGGGATCGCAGTTTGGTAGAGTTGTTCTGCATAGGGCGCTGCTACCCGCCCCCCGTTGTTTTTCCCTAAGTCGCCTCTTACGACACCCACGGGAAGAGTTGGGGTGGTGAAATTCTATGCCGGCACCACACGGCAAAGATATACCCGAAGATTAATTATTAACTTAAACAATATTTTCCGAGTGAGATTCATAAGTATGAAATTATACAACCTCTTTTCGACCACTTAAAGAGCAAGTATCTCTCCAAAGAATAATTTAATTTTAAATTGCTAAACGACCAGAATTTTTGGACTAGGTCAATTAATTACAAATGTTTCCACCATATATAGAAATAACCATTTAAGTATTGAATTTCGGCATCAAAAGCTCAAACAGAAGGCCACTTTAGGAATTTATAAGACTTTATTAGGGTCTCGCTAAATATATCAAGGGGCACTTCCAGTGGCCAGGTATCCTCAACCTATGTAAACTGTGGGTCGCATAGAAATGCGGGTTAGAAAAACTGACGTTAGCTTGACTGATAGTCAAAAGTTAATGTTATAATTTTCGATTGACAACTGCTTTGGAACTATATTTGACTGTGAAAAATTTCCATTTTACATTGTAGGTATTTACTGAAGACTTTTGTTAAGTGTCAGCTAGGTAAGTAAAACTCAGTTATTTTACTCAGATAGGTAATATCTAATTTTTAGTTTTGAGATGTGCTTTACTAAAAAAACTTAATACGTAACGTACTTAAGGTAATTAGGGCACAAAAGTGTTAACTTTTAATATTATTAGACTCTAATATTATTATCTCGACAAATGAATTAAACTAATATTATTTGCTGAGCCCTTAGGTTGAGCACCCCTGGCAAAGGCCCATGCGTGTCCGTAATTTACGTTTTTCATGTAATTGGGCGCTTAATAAATTGCTTCGGCCAAATAACCGAAAACTGCCGCCAATTTTGGGTTCTCGACAAATGAATTAAATGAATATACGAATGACTTAGCTGCCAATTAAATTGTTTTTCGTAAAAAAATTACAACAAAGGCCATCTTTTAAAATCACAATCATCATCATCATCATCAGCCTATGTTAGTCCACTGTTGGACATAGGCCTCCCCTAATGAGCGCCATAGCGCCCTGTCTTCGGCTTGTCGCATCCAGCATCTGCCAGCAGTCTTTCGCAGATCGTCATCCCACCTGGTCGGAGGGCGTCCTACACTACGTTTACCGAGTCGCGGTCTCCACTCAAGAACACGTTTACCCCAGCGGTTATCGGTTCTTCGCGAAATATGGCCGGCCCACTGCCACTTCAGTTGGCTAATTCTCTGAGCTATGTCGATGACTTTAGTTCTCTGTCGGATGTATTCGTTACGAATCCTATCCTTCAGAGAAACTCCGAGCATAGCTCTTTCCATAGCGCGCTGAGCGACTTTGAACTGGTGGACCAACCCTATCGTGAGTGTCCACGTCTCAGCTCCGTAGGTCATGACTGGTAGGACGCACTGATTAAAAACTTTCGTTTTCAAACATTGCGGTATGGATGACGAGAAGACTCGACGTAGTTTTCCGAACGCTGCCCAGCCTAGCTGGATCCTCCTCTTGGCTTCCTTCTCGAAATTGTTTTTACCCAACTGCAAAATCTGCCCGAGGTAAGTGTACTCAGAAACAATTTCGAGAAGGTGGCCATGTACGATCACCGGTCTTGGATCAATGTGGGCATTGATCATGACTTTGGTTTTATCCAAATTCATGCCAAGACCGATACATCGGGAGGCTGAAGCTAGACTGTCCAGCATCCGGTTCAGCTCCTCTAGCGACTCCGCCATTAAGACTATGTCATCAGCGAATCGCAGGTGTGAGATGTAGTCGCCGTTTATGTTGATGCCCTTGTCTTTCCAGTCCAGCGTCTTAAACATATCTTCCAACGCGCTCGTGAACAGTTTCGGGGATATGACATCCCCCTGCCTCACTCCTCTGCGCAGTTGGATCGGTTTAGTCTGCTGGTCCTGTACTCGGACACTCATCGTAGCGGCTTCGTAGAGACATCTCAGCACCTCGATATAACGATAGTCTACTTGGCATCGCTGTAAGGATTGTAGAACAGCCCAGGTTTCAACGGAGTCAAAGGCCTTCTCATAGTCCACAAAAGCCAGACACAGGGGCTGATTATACTCTTCGGACTTCTGTATAATCTGCCTCACTGTGTGAATGTGGTCTATGGTACCATATCCTCCGCGAAACCCAGCCTGCTCCGGTGGCTGAAACTCGTCGAGTCTCCTGGCGAGACGGTTCGATATAACTCGTGAGAAAAGCTTATAGACGTGACTTAGGAGCGAGATGGGTCTATAATTTTTAAGAAGGGTTTTATCTCCCTTCTTAAAAAAGAGCACCACCAAACTCCCACTCCACGCCTTTGGAGTTCTCCCACTGTGAAGGACGGCGTTGAAGAGGCTCTGTAACTCCTGTATAACAGGGTATCCTCCAGCTTTCAAAAGCTCTGATGTTATTCCGTCCTCACCGGGGGCTTTTCCATTTTTAAGCTGCCTCAGAGCTAACACGATCTCGTCTTGACTGATGTCTGGCAGTTCGTCGGTATAGTGGCGTATCAAGGTGGCTCTAGAATCGTGGTCGTCTCGTTGGGAACGGGGAGCATGTGCAGCGTATAAACGGCCATAAAAGTCCTCTATCTCGGCCGATATCTCCGGCTTCGACAATACGGTCCTTCCGTCGTGCGTTGAAAGCTTCGTCAGGTGGCTCCTTCCAAGCTGCTGAGTGAATACTTTGGACCCTCGGTTTCGCTCTATCACCTCTTCGATGAGGCGTGTATTGGAGCTCCGAAGGTCGCGTCGTACCATCTTCGCAATTCGCTTGTTCAGGTCTGACCTCTCTGACGAAGTCGCTTGGGTGGTTTCCCGTCTTTTTGTCATCAGCCCAAGAGTCTCATCCGAGAGTTTGGACTTCTTACCAGTACGCTGCTTTTTGCAAAACTTGATGCCCTCGTCCCTCAGCGTTTCAACCAGATTGTGTAGGGTCTCGTCAGAAAAAAATCACAATAACTCAAATATATACACGAATATACAGGGTGTCCCGTAACTCAACGTCAACCCGAAAACGTCGGACAGGTGGGTTCATGACGACCCAGAACAACTATAAAATCATGGGTCTATCTTCAATGGTTTCAGAGTTATAGGCTTTTTACTGAAAATTATAAATTCTCTACCCGGCGTCAAACTTTTCTAAGCTGTGACTACAGATGTCAATATTTTCTAAATTTTATTTTTGTATTACAATCTCAAATAACACAGTCTTATAATTAATTGCAAAAGATAAACACATTGAGTAAAGTTTTTGAAAAAAAAGACTGTTTTGTTCGGTTATTGCATCAATGATTTTCAATCGGGAAAATTTGACTCGTCATACTGAAAAAAAAATTCACCACGATAGGCTGGCATGTTCTGTGGAAAGTTGGCGCAATTATCCTAGATTTCAAAATGGTATCATACGTCACACTTTTCGTCTTTAAATAATAGTAAAATATTGATTTTCTGAAATAAGACCCAAATTCAAAACAGTTTCAAAAGGAACATTTTCACACACAAGGGTAGATGGATAGTAGGTACATCAATATTAGACCTTTTTTAAGTCTTTGCAAACTATTTGCCACAGTTCTTTGTATAAAAATGACTCGTTGGGCTTGATTATTATTAGAAAAATTAAAATAATAATTAATCCTGGCTTTCTTTTGGCTGAAACTAAAAATCTGTGATTTGTGTTTCCTGGTAATCCAAATTATACTTAATGTCTACTCGGTGTCTACTCGGTGGCAGAATATGCAAGCAAAAAGGATATAACGCCGCAGCCAGGCGTTATCGGGAAAAGTTCCCGAATGCCGAACTTTATCTGGATCACCGCATTTTCGTTTATGTGCATTAGGCATATTCAGAGGGACAACTAACTGGTGTTCGAGACTCATAGGAGACTACGATGACGTAGTTTTAAATGCAGTTCAAGAAAAATTGTAGGTACAGCTCAGTTCGTGCAATAGAAGAAAATACGGGAGTATCCAAAATTGTCAACAAATACCAACCCTATCACGTGAGTCAAGTAAAAAGTTTACTACCTCGTGATTACCCTCAAAAAACTTATTTTCGCGATCATTGTTCTGCAAAAATTAATTCTATGATGGGTAATCACGCATAACGTTCGACATTCATGTACTATTCCCGATAACGCCTGGCTCGGGTGCTAGCATTATATCCACATTATGCGTATATGAGATGCATGTTTGCATATTGGCAAATAATTCATAACATAATTCAGATTACCAGGAATCGCAGAACACAAATAACAGATTTTTAAATTTTAGTTTGCAAAACATTCAGGTAGACAAAAGAAAGTCAGGATTGATTATTATTTTAATTTTTCAAATAATAATCAAGCCCAACGAGACATTTTTATACAAAGAACTGTGGCAAATAGTTTGCAAAGACTTAAAAAAATGTCTAATATTGAAGCACCTACTATCCATCTTAAATTATAAACCCTTGTGTGTGAAAATGTTCCTTGTGAAACTGTTTTGAATTTAGGTCTTATTTCAGAAAATCAATATTTTACTATTATTTATAGAAGAAAAGTGTGACGTATGATACCATTTTGAAATCTAGGATAACTGCGCCAACTTTCCACAGAACATGCCAGCCTATCGTGGTGAATTTTTTTTTCAGTATGAGTAGTCAAAGTTTCCCGATTGAAAATCATTGATGCAATAACCGAACAAAACAGTCTTTTTTTTTCAAAAACTTTACTCAATATGTTTAAATTTTGCAATTAATTATAAGACTGTGTTATTTGAGATTGTAATACAAAAATAAAATTTAGAAAATATTGACATCTGTAGTCACAGCTTAGAAAAGTTTGATGCCGGGCAGAGAATTTATGATTTTCAGTAAAAAGCCTATAACTCTGAAACCATTGAAGATAGACCCATGATTTTATAGTTGTTCTGGGTCGTCATGAACCCACCTGTCCGGCGTTTTCGGGTTGACGTTGAGTTACGGGACACCCTGTATATAATATGTTAACCAAATAAAAATACCAATGTATCTAGCAGACTTAAACTTTAGTTGTTACACGTGATTTACTTTCATTAATATAATGAATTATACATTTCCGCCAATTAATGTGGCAACATGTTTATTTAATGACTAAACTCTAAGAATGACGGAGACATAAGTGGTTTTAAGTTGCTTGCGTACTCGATGTTGCTTGCAAACATTTATTTAATGTTAGGGAAACCAATCGTAGAAACGGATCCCGCACTATTTGATACGGAATCCGAGATCGGGATTTTCGGGAATGTAAAACAAGCAAATCGCAAAAATACAGTGCCGTGTCGCTTTAAAGTCCTGTATAATATGTCCAGGCCTCATTAACAATCGAGAAATCACTTTCCTTTCCTTCTTTTCTTGCACACTGTCATAAGTGTCATAGAGGGTCATATTCATATATGACCCTCTATAGGTCATAAAATCCGAATCAGTTTACTAATTAACATGACTAATTAATTGTCACTCCAGCTATCAAAAAGAAAATATGCGGATAGAGTTTTACATATTCATGAAAGTTTATTAGTTTTCGTTTACATTTGAGTTTTTATGGGCTTTTAACTGAAAGTGATCAATAAAGCTGCTCCAGACACCTACTACGATTAAGAAAAAGTATATATATTAAATAATATTATATTAATTAATTATTGGTCGCCTGGAAAGATAATATCTTTCCAGTCCCGCAAATCCCGCGGAACCGCGGTTCCCTATCAATCCCGCATGCTTGCGGGATTGAATTCCCTATCCATTATGAATGTAAAGGGTTAACTAAGAACCTTGTTTGGGTTGTAAAACCAGCAATAATTAATATAATATTATTAATTATTTATTTCATAGAACATCCGATAACAAGGCACTACCTACCTTAATACCTCATTATAAACAAACCCTACATAGGTCAGTCACGAGCTATAAAACGATAACAACGACATAAAATCTGCATCTAACATTCAATTACCCATCTATTTCCTTACTCGATAGAGCCTAAAACAGTACTTACATTATTCATAGAATCCACGAGACAATGTCAACCACGCTTCAATTCAAATATAACCCGCTGGCAACGTCGATCAATAGTTTTCAATGGATTATTTAGATCGGAACAGCTGTGGACATTGTAGTAGGTTGTATCTAAGCTCCATATTAATCTACCAGGTGGTTGTTCATGATCAAGTCTCTTGCCTTGTATTATAAAAAATATAGGGAAATGTCTTAAAATTACAGACTTTCTTGTATAACATCAAAGTCTTTAATTTCCTGCAAACCTTACAGGACTCTTGGACACGTCACAAATTACATAAGTAATACTGGGAAACAAAGTATTACCAAGCCTCATTAACAATATACAAACCACTGTCTTTTCCTTGAAAATTTTGAATATGACCTTTATGTGTTTGCCTCTAGCCTATACTTTTTATGTTGTATATTTATGTTATGTGAATAAGGTGGGTAGGGCGTAACATAATGTGTTATAATGAGCGTTCGAGCCATCAGTAGGGGGAAAGAAAGCGCTTGCAACGAGGAACGAGTCATATTTGCAGACGTATCATCTTCGCTGCGAATCGTGCATTACACCTCGTAGCATCAGTTAGTACCTGGTTTAATAGTTATTCTACAGCCGAATTGACAAGAGAATAGTAGATAAGTAATGTCTGAACTAATGATGTAAGTAAATAACTTAAACATAACTTAATAAACGACCTAGCAATAAGTTACATACTAATTAAAAAAAGATTGAAAAGTAAGTAAGTAGTTTATTGATGAGTTTTTTATAGAGAAGGTATATAGACCCCTTGACAGCCAAGCCTCGTTTTTTATAGAAACCAAATGTTTAGATTAGTAACAGAACTATGTTTTTTGTGTTTGTCTACTTACATATATCATCGCCTTGGGATTAAAAAAAAGCCTGTAATGATGTTATACTGTTTTCTTAATAAATAAATAAAATAAATTATATCTTAAATATATATATAACTCAACTGACTGACATAGTGATCTATCAACGCACAGCCCAAACCACTAGACGAAACGGGCTGAAATTTGGCATGCAGGTAGAAGTTATGACGTAGGCATCTAGATATAAGAAAGGATTTTGATACTTTCTACCCCCAAGGGGATGAAATAGGGGATGAAAGTTTATATGAAACTTTGTCAATTTTAAACCGATCGGGCTGAGACTTTGCATGCATAAAGCTACTATGACGCAGGCATCCCCTCACGCGAGCGAAGCCGTGGGCAAAAGCTAGTTTGTTTTATAAGTTTTTATTAACTATAAAAACTACCCATTATAGTTTGACAAAGAAAGTCATGTTAACGAATGTTTTCTATGATCTGTAAATAATGGTTAGGTTAGTCCCTACTATGAAAAATTATGTATGCATATACAAAATTGAGCCAATTTATACCTCTCGGGAAACATCTACAAACGTTGGTGTTCTTCCAACACAAAACAGGTTCGTAGTTAACCCGCATAAATTCATAATGAATGAGAAAACATCATTTACTAAATATTCAGTATTCCCAAAAGAGTTCTTTATGCATGAGATCAGCAGGTTGGTATTAGCCCGAGGTGTTGGGCTTGTAACGATGTTATGCTCTTAGCTCACGAAATATTTAGCTGATAAAACAAATAATACCTTATTACTTGCTCCCTAAGGATCTTTTCCGATCTTATAAATGGTAGCCAGAGGCAAATGGAAAAGTCTGAATAGGTTATTGCCGAGTTGTTATCTCCCAACTTTATTACGCGGGTTATTAGGTTAATAATTGATAAGTAAGCGAGGAATTTCGTAGCCATCTGTATTAGGCGAGTCTTCAAGAATCCAAATAGGTAATCGGTAAGGAGTTTCCTGTAGTTTGTTTCTTGATTAGTAAATACGAATTATGATACTGTGTGAATTCGCCAGCATTATTTATTTACTATTTATTTATTCATACACAATGTCTCTACATTTTTTATTTTTATTTTTTTATTTGCTTTTGGTGGCTAATGTCTCTACATTACCACTACATACTACTTTGAATTTAAAAGCTGCAAAGCAATACAAATCTTTGGAATCAATAAAGGAAAAGCAACGAAAATTGCACAAATCTTCCTAAATAATGTTAATTATTTAAAAACTTTGCATGTAAATCCAAAAAACCAATAAATTATCTATAGAGGTATACCTTTTTTATTTGTCTATCTGTAATTTATTTTATGTGAATCACTACAAACGAGAAATCGGAAACACATGGCAATTTCATAGTCATTTCGTTTTGAATGTCAGACAATAAAGTTTAGTGTCCCATAAAATATAAGATCGCATTTGAAACCTCATGATATAAAATAGAATATTTCAATATATAATAAGGTATTTTGTGAACTCGTAATCTTTTTTAACCTCTCAGATGATATGGCGATGAATGACTATGAATTTCACATGGTTTTTATAATTTTATCTAGGATTTAAAAAAAATCACACTCATATTATAAATGGACTTTAGATGGATGGTTTTTTAATTCTTCACACCAAAACTACAAATCGGATAGGCCTGAAATCAAACATAGGCCACTTTGTATCCCATAAATCATTCTCCATGGAATATAAAAAACTTTTCATAGACACCTCGCTTGCGACATTGCGCCCAATTTATATTATAATAAAATTATGATGGTGTTCAGACCAAATTCAATCAAGTCAAACATACAATTTAGTGTCGATGGCTCGCCTTGTACTCCAAATCAATAATGTGTGTAATAAGCTTTAGAAATAGTTAACGTGTGTTTTATAGCTTTATCAATGACAGCTCTGGTAACGATTTTGTTCTTAACCATTTTTCTACAGTGGCAAGTTTTTATATTTCTTTTTCATTCCACCGAATAACTTATCGGAATGGTTGGCTGTGCTTCTAAATTTAACTCAATACAAGTTATAACATCAAAATTACCCACGCATTTTATTTCATGAATAGATATAAAATACACAATTTTATTATTCGATTGAATAATTTACGTTAAATATTTCGATTCAAAATAATTGTGAACTGAACATACACAAAAAAAAAATAGAGCCGTACTACGTAAAATACACATAGTTTTTTGAAGTCGGCTAAAAAGGAAAAATCGTCAACCGTCCTTAATTTCCATAACAAAAAATGAATAATCAAGATCAGTCCACAGTTAACGGAGAAATCCGCGAAAATTCACACGAGTATTCCTCCTGTTTTCAATTTCGGTTATACAACAAGCAATTGTACAAAAGAACAAGCCCAAAAGCCGCAACGTGCAAGCTCACAGCTAAGTCGTTAACATGTGCTCTCCTCTTTCTACTGCAATAAAAGAAGTGGGCTATAAGGCAACGTATAACCGTTTTCATAGCTTCTCATTTTCGCTGTGCGAACATGCTTGCGAAAATACTGGCGTCAAAGGGGTTAAGACTACGTACATCTGTGATAATTTAAGCTCTTCCTAGATAGAGTTCATGTACTTTTTCATTAAGATGAAAGATTTGATTGTTTGATTGAATTTAATAGAACTACAGGACCGATTTCAAAAATTATTTCACCATTAGAATCCTCACATCATATCTTATGAGCATAGGCTATAGAGTTTTATCAAAAAAGGTAGAGATCCGTCTAAAAACTTGAATAATACAACCCATCGGTGTAAAAATTTATAATTTTTTTCAATACCTAATATAAATATTATATCATAGAATACCTATGTATTGTTTTAACCTTAAATTAACTCTGATGCCGCGTCTTTCAGACTCAATTCACATTATTTGTCAGTTTGAGATCCTCTCTTCAATAAATATTGCTAACAGTTATATATAAAACTCTACCAAGCGAGTTTCTGTTTTTTATCGTGGTTTGTTTACAAGAATTCTACATCAAGTTTGGCTTGTATATAAGTTGTCGTAGGGTTGATGACAGCCGAAATATAGTTATTTGTCTATTTTCTTCTTTGTCAAGTTTGACTTTATATTTCATTCTAGAATACCGCGAATTTGCCCGATCGGAGACAGCTCAGTACGGAGATATCTGGATAAGTCTTGTGTCGGAGAGAGATTCACTTTGGGTCGCTGAGTCACAGGTAGTAAGTCTAATCTTTATCTTATAGATGTCTGTAGCACTGGAAATCGAAATACCAGAGAACGGTATCCAGGAAGAACTGGAAATCGCATGGGTAACAAAATACAGGAAGCACATGATGCCAGTGTAACGTAAGGATCCCTCATGGCCGAAGGGAGGGTTTGGCGTTCGCTAGTCAAAACCTTTTGTCACACTCTTGATTCTACATATTTTATGATGATTGATTATGATTGCCTATTTAATTATTTTCCATATACGGTTTAATATTTGCAAACCTGCTTGCGGGTTGAATACATAGACACTATGTAGTTATAAGATCTGACATGTACCTATGTAGGTATAATAATGTATTCGGCAAATAAATGATTTGATTTGATTTGATTTGATTTGATTTGATTTGATTTACAGAACATCCAAAAAGCGCCGCTACTAGCTTTTTCATAAGGCGGCATAATGCTGGACAGGGGCCTATTTGGACCCCTTGTAACACTGTGATATTATTCCTAAATGAAGTAAAATGTCAAAGTGTAGATAAGTTACATTAAGTATATTTATTCTAGTTCTTAAATACTAATTACTTTCCTTTTTATAAAAACATCAATATTTTTGAACTGAAAAAATCTATTGGAATATTTTATAAGGTTTTATAATTCAAATGTTAGACAAATTTATTCTAATGCAATCCTAAACTAAGAATCAAATAGGCGATTAGTGAAACGGCGTTAGCCAAGCAATTTGAGCTAATAGCTGCACTAAATGGGTTTATGGAGCTCGCATGGTTCACTTTACGATAGAATAATAATTAACGTAGGTAATTATCGTTATAATTACTTAATTATCTTTAAAGACGTAAGAACTTATTGATTTTCAGAAATTATTTTTATAATCATAACCACAATCTAACCTTGCTCGTCTCATCAGAGGTGACGATGTATTTTACATAATATTATATGTTTTTTTTATAACTGATAGACCTCCGTTTGACCATATGTATTTATTTTTCAAGACAAAAGTAACTGTAAGAAACTGTAGCGTTTCCGCAAATTGTATAGCAGTTTGTCGGCAGTAGCTCTCGTGGACACAAATAAACATGCAATGTATTAGTAAAACTGATAACAAATCACAATATGAAACACTAAATAGGTGCGAATCACAAACTAAAGCAACAAACCAATTTCTGATTACATTATGCCTTTGTATATAACTTTAAAATAAGCGCTTCACTAATTTGCTGTTTGGTAAATGGAACTCCCTGATTGTTTTTGACAATTATTTCAAATACCTTCATGGTATCAAAAAAAATTACAATTGAATAACGAAATTAGAACTAGTTTTTAATTGAAACAATTTAGTTAACTGCAGATTGTTGCAAACTATATGTATCTCAACCTATCCATACGTATGCAATATTTCATTCGGAAGCGACCCCAAGACGCTAGCTTATTGCCTCGCGGTATGGCAATTATTGAAAGGCATCTTGAAAGGTGAGTAAATGAATACTAAATTACAGAATGAAGTACTTCTTATACGTCATATTTGACAGATAGAGATGTGAACCGGTCAATTTGAAAAATATTGCTTATAAAATTTTCAATTATTATTTAGCCAAGGTAGTACCTACCCATTTCTTCGTAACAATGAAGATTTTCAAGATATTACATGAAAATGTATTGAAAAGAGTAAGGAAATTATAATCAACCATAGTACCTAAATCGATTTATGTAACTTCAGTCACGGAAAACGTGTGTGAATTAAGTACCAAAAAAAACATATTTTAATTCCAAAAGTAAAGTCATTTAGACCGCACTTATGGTCTCCAATTTAAAAAAAAATGTTGAGCAAAAATAAAAAAATCTAAAAAATATGATAAAAAAATCTAATTATCGGTAAAGCTTCACCATCGTCGTCCCTTAGATATAGAATATAATACTGTCAGTTGAACTAACAAACAGCAAATTAAAGAGGCCATCCCATTATTTTATTTTTCTAGCCATCCCCACAAACATTGTCTTTTTCAAGAATCTTATAGAAAAAACATAGTATATTTATCCGAGTTCCTTGAAATCCAACACAACATTCAGTTATTCATTCCATAGTGGCTAACATAAATTTACGAAATTATTACTAGATTTTATGTATCTAAATCAGTTCAGCCGTTCTTAATCAAGGTTCTGTCCAGTGCTACGGGGCGTAATGTATCATTCGTAGCGAGTAATGCTTCGTCGCCCATGTGTTAAACTTTGTCACGTTGCTCGTTGCAAGCTTTCCCTGTAGTGACAGCACGAATACACGCTGTGTAACATCATCATCTACATCTCGTAACACCAGCCATTACCTTAGTACTCACCAGCGTTTTTAATCAAGATGCCGATAATCATAGTCCTAATGAAAGCGGCACCAGTGTGCAGTTTATAATTAAGAGCTACTCTAAATCCTTTGCCTAAATATTCCTTAAGGAATATATCCCTCGCAAAAAACAAACACTTAATCCCTTATTATTAAGGTCAAAAACCACTTACCACTCCGAAACAAAAAATTCAGGACGCGCGCTCGAAGATCTCAACTCGAGTACACTTCAAACTTAGTTATACACTCTGTACCAGCTGAAAGCTTAGATTCACTGTGAATAACATTCACTACTCGTCACTACACAAAACACAGAAAAACTATTCAATTGATTCGACTAACAGGTCCCGCCTTCTTTCGAAGCAATTAAAAATTTACGTCGGAACAAATCGGGAATGGTACGGACGTGTTGTCGCGACGACGGTCGAACGAAGACTGACGGAGGAGTACGCACTGAAACTTTCATAGACTGCTTAGTACATTCAAATATTCAAATGTATGTATATGGTTATTTGACTTTGCGTAGGAAGTAAAGTAATAGGTACTTATATTGGAAAAACTTCAAAGCTATAATAGTTTATAATGACTCCAAGACTACGCTCGTTCGAGATTTTCTAAAATACATAATATTTGATTCTTACCCTATTTGTTTTATTATAAAGTAAGTTTATTGGTTTTTTGGAGGCTAATTTTATCTTTATAGGTATAATTAATGTAACTGTTCGTTTTTTTATTTAAATACCTCCGTCTAGTGTTTCTTGATGTTCAGTCCATTCCGAGGTTGCCTGGAAGAGATCGCTCATAGTGATATAGCTTTTATACTTCCTCTACTTTAAGTGAGTTTATTTGCAATCCTTTCTTGGTATAATAATGTATTATTCTACTTTTTTTATCGCTATCAATTCAGTCATTGGATTCACTAGGCTTTTAGTTTTACAATTCACACTTCCCTTTGATATATTTTTTGAAGTTTAACTTGAGTAATTCCTTACAGTTTATTAGATTTGTACACATATTCTTCTCGTGGGCGTATTTAAATATTGGATTCTAATATTCTAGTACAATCAGAATGAGTGTATGTAAGTTTAGGAATGTTATACATATTATATAATGTAATATATCTATTATAATCTATAAAATATATTACCTGTAGTTTATTTTAAACAGTCAGCAGTTAGCTCAATTGTTTGAATTGTAAATAGAGTTCTATTTTTGTTGACTGCAATTTTCTTTGTGATCAAAGGCTTAAAAAAAATTATAAGTGGAAAAGTAAATTATAATGTTGCTATTTTAATCACATCTTTTTCAGAGGAAGTGAAGAAAATTAGGCGCCGCCCGCCCTGAATGCTTAAGGCTGAAGCAAAGGGCGGGATGTCAATATCTAATGATTTGTAAATATGACCCAATCCTAAATGATATTCCAATGCTTAATTTATTCAGACATACTTAGCAAATCACTTGACATCACAGAAAGTACCTGCTTTATAGAGCTGCGCTTAAGGAATTCATAAGTAGTGCAGGTTTTAACAAAGAGTCAACAGTAAAAATGTTTTTTTTACCTCTATGTTAAGTGCGGGGCTTTGTTTTTAAACATTGTAAATTGATTTTGGAAAAGTATACAGCACTAAAGAGCTACTTCATTATTCTAAAATGCATACTGAACGTAGATTATATGAATAAATCTTAAGAAACTCCTTTGTTGTTTCAGTATTTAATTCCCAAAGGAATGCTATTTTGTGATTATGATGTTTTGATGTTCATTTCTGATGGGATATTTACCATGATTTTGAGTTTCCCAATATTACGGCAAACTTTCATGCGCCATGATTACGAAATAACCTAATGGGTAACGAGGTTTTACGATTTTTTAAAAAATATATGAGCGTCTGGTCGAAGTTCCACTTCACCCGAGAGCTAGTATATTGCCATCAACAACAACAACAACAACATCAGCCTATATCAGTCCACTGCTGGACATAGGCCTCCCCTAATGCGCGCCATAGGTGGCGTTATTTCATCTGAGGGTTATTGCCCATAATCCCCACGCTGGGCATGCGGGTTGGGGATCGCAGTTCGGTGGAGTTGTTCTGCAGAGGGCGCTGCTGCCCGCCCCCCGGTGTGTTTCCCTTAGTCGCCTCTTACGACATCCACGGGAACAGTGGGAGTGGTGAAATTCTATGCCGGCACCACACGGCAACATTGCCATACAGCGAGGCAATACAGCCAGCGTCTTGGGGACGCTTCCGACTGATATAGATCAGTTAATAGTTTCAATTCTGAATACTGTTAATCTAATTCTGTTCTGTTATTTAATTGCAATTTCTTTGTTAATAAATGTAACTAACTTTAGTGTTAATGACCATGATTGTTTCAAAAATAAGTACACACTGTCCTTTCGGATGTGGTTGACATTCTAGCAAGCTGCTAATGCCGTTGTCTGTCGCGATCCATTATGTCTGTACTTTGTTCCGGTCTGCAGGCCACTTATGGAGCGTGACAGACAAGTTGCACTGATATTTAGGTGTACCGTGGGGAGTGGTTATTTTAGAGGTCTGGAGAATTAATAAATGATTATGAGCGGTGGGAAAGCGGATAGTGTAGTTTGAAAGGTAGAAGAAAGTCTACCCTCAGCTACAGTAATGGCCGAATCAGAATACGTCTATACTAATATTATAAAGAGGAAAGATTTGATTGTTTGTTTGTTTGTATGTTTGTTTATTTGAATTGAATAGGCTCCGAAACTACTGGACCGAGTTAAAAAATTCTTTCACCATTAGAATCCTTAATTTTCCGTGATGAACATATATAATATTTTTAAAAAAGTTAGGGATCCGCATGAAAAATTCAATAATTGAACCGTGGGCTGTATATTCAACCTCTATTTCTATTATGGCGCGTCAGAATAGAAAAAGAGGTTGTATAGCGCACGGTGCTTGCTTTTTCTCTACGGCCAGTGTCAGTTTTGGAATGTCGAGTCAATGTCAAAAACCCCAATGCTGTTAAAAAAAGTAAAGATCCGTATGAAAACTGTGAAACCCATCGTTTTAGTGTGTATAATTTCTGAAATTTTTGTTTAATACCCATGCGAAGCCGGGGCGGGCCGCTAGTAATAAATAAACCGTGTGCCGTGTGGTGCCGGCATAGAATTTCACCACCCCATCTCTTCCCGTGGGTGTCGTAAGAGGCGACAAAGGGAAACACACCGGGGGGCGGGCAGCAGCGTCCTCTGCAGAACAACTCCACCGAACTGCGATCCCCAACCAACATGCCCAGCGTGGGGATTATGGGCATTAACCCCCAAATGATAATGCCATCTATGGCGCTCATTAGGGGAGGCCTATGTCCAGCGGACTATTATAGGCTGGTGATGATGATGAATAAATAAACCTACCTAATTGTGTCCCAAACGTCAGCAAGCCATAAATTCTAATGTGGACCTACGAGTATGTTAGTTAATTGTAATTTATTTTGTTTGTAAAGACCATTTGAATGATTAAATAATCAAAATATTTACGGAAGAGAGCTATAAAATAAAATTAGAAAATAAATAACCTAAAGGTTTATTTTTTATATAAAATATACTTAACTAAACCGGACCACGTAAAAATCTTAAACCAGCGGTCGGAGGTCTTTGTTCCTAATAGTGCCCAAGGCCTTTATAACGATGCCCCAGGCGAGCATTATTTACTGTTTGTATTGAGATGTCGACCCTGATTTAGACCCCGCTATTTCGATAGACCTATGTCCAGCAGTGGACTGTTATAGGCTGGTGATGATGATGATGATGATTTCGATAGACCTCCATTTTTATGTGACTTGACATCTGGCTATAGATAACCGTAGACGACATTTGATAAATATGTCGAAAAGTTGCAGCGCAACGTGGGAAATTTATATTTCCCACGTTGCGCTGCTGCAACTTTTCTTTTTCTTTTTTTTAAATCGGGTAGCTACATAAGGGTACCAACCCCACAACCCTATTTCATTGGTAGACGAGTAAAAACTACAACTGTTTCTTTTCTTTCAGTAATTTCCGTACAAAGCTTTTTTCAGAGGGCTTAGTACAAGCTACTTTATTCACTTTCAATCCTTTTCTTTATTATTTCGCGCCTTGCAGCGCTCCTACTTGATCGAAAGGAACTACTTACAAAGGTAATAGTTTCTTTTCAACTTCAACTTCTTTTTTTTTGTCCACAATGTTATTTTTCGATTGATTTGTTGCACTTTAACATGACAGCAGCTGTCAGATTCGCGGCATTGATATATATAAGTATATATATTTAATTATATTGTCTTCAAAGTTTCCTCTACAACACCGACACTGGCAGCGTCGTAGCGTAAAGCAAGCGGCGCCATAAATAACGAAGTTGAAATTGATGACATACTCGTAATATAACAAGACGTCTAATGTTCTCGAAAACGTACCTATTTCGAAAGCTTTGCGCTCAACCCGTACTAAGTCCTCAGCAGTTGTTGAAACATCGATTAGATACGATTGGGTTGACCACGGAGCAGTAGCCTTAGATCGATAGATTTGTAATTAGCCTTCTGAGAAAAAGTTGGTAGTACAAGAATAAGTGGGTCAAGGAAGTTCCTTCTATTGGTTCATCAAGTACTGATTACTTATTCCGGGTAAAGTATTTAACGTAGGTTGGTAATCTGATGCTTTATCTACAAAGAAGTTTATATGTGATAAAAAAGGGACTTAGAATGCTGATTTTAATGACTTATTAACCATTTTAAAGGGATGATGATGATGATATTGGCATCACACTATAAGAAATGCGAAAGATTGAATGTTTAGATGGATGGATGGAGTTTGTTTCTAGTTCACGCCAAATACCGAACGGGACGGGTTGTAATTTTGCGTACAGGCATTCAGAGTAGTAAATTTAGTACAATGATCCTTGTTTTTACTGACAAAGACTATGAAACATACCTATGAATGATGGCTCATAAAAACTAGATTCGAGTAAGTACCTACTCGTAAATAATTTAAAACGTGAGTTTCGATTGGCTCATCGTGCTGTTTAAGTTAATGTTGCAAAGCTAACTTGTTTTGCTTTTTGTACCAACCTGTGCCTATACAGTGTGTTTGGTATTACCCGATATATATTTTGGGTTGAGGTGCTGAAGATTTGTATTGCCACAAATTACTTTGTGACTTACCAACCCATACCCGAATAGACGGTTTTTACAAACGAGCGAAGGACCTTCGCGAGGGCTGGATCCAAATTGTTTGTGGTTAGGTAACTGATGAAGTAGATGGATCAGTTGAGCTAGGTACCTGTTTATTGATCAGTACCAGTCGGAAGCGTCCCCAATTTAAATACACATTATAATCTCTACAAATTCGAAATCCATTTCCAAATTTAAATAAATTCCCAAGATTTTTAAAACCGACCGACCACAATCCAACTGCTTACCATCTTTTAACTATAACAATCGAACAAGCCAGATGTTTGCCAGCTCAAAGTTTCGTCATGGGAAGTTTGGAAATCGCAGGCCTAAAGCAGAAGTTCTACAGATCTTTTACAATTCGCAGTTGTGTTCAACAAGGTTTCTGCTGTCCACAGGTCATGAGAGCAAATAGTAGTTATTATTTGTAGACTTTCTTCTTAGTACATTAATGTTTTCATTGGTTTTTTCAGTGCCGCTATTTTATGTTTTCTGTATTAGATGAAAAATAAATTTAGACTATATTTATGTGTATAATACAAAATACATAATAAAAAAAAATAAAAAAAAAATAAAAAAAAATACATAATACCTACTCTAAATTTATTATTTACTGTACTTACGGCTTTTTTTTTCAAAATCGATCACGGAACTTCTAACATGACTTTTCGATAACTGTCATGGTGCAGATGTCAGAATTCGCCTCGGTTGCCCATACATATATTTTATTAACTTAACAAAAATCTGTGCACACTAAAGTCCGGCACTCACCGAAGCTGTAATCTACAACTTGTTACACAAAGTTCAACCTAGGAAACCTTTTAAGTAGACCTTAATTGCATAATGTAGGAGATTCCATGATAAATTTTCCGCCTCGCATAGAACAAGTTGTTCCAACTTCGGAACAAGTTTGGCGGTGTAGTTTACAGGGAAAATTTTATATATTTAGGATCACTAACAGCTCTGTAAAACTGTTCGTTGAGATCAAAGAAACTAGGCACCACGACAACGCCTAGGTCCGTCGAGTAAAGTGTGGTGACCGACACAGGTTCTTAGAAACTACATTTACTATTACTACTACTATTAGTAGGTACTAACGTAACAATACAGGTTTGGTCAATACCTATTAAGCACTAAATTCTAGTGTGTTATTTCATACATTGTCAAGTCTTTGAGAAGAAAAGGAAATTACTTTTTATTAATAATGCTTTTACAAATACAGAGTTGCTTTTACAGCCAGAGTTTTTTAACCGCGGGCGTGCGTCCTGAGTCGATTTTTTTGCTCACGAGTGTATTTGAGAGGATCAACAATATATTTTCTTCAGTAAATAAGGCTGAGCTAGCTAGTCCTAGTCTCAAACATATTATGCAAACGTGCGTTGTGAGAGTCAGTGGTAATTTTTATCACAACACTGGGAATGTATTGGAAAACTGTAGGATACGCAATGCATCCATTTTGAATCAGTGAATCCCCTATTCGATATCAACGGACCGTCATTATACTGTTAATACTGGTGTGCTTAAGACCCCTAAAAGTTTTTAGTTTAAAGTAGGTACGTACTTTGTAATACTAAATAGCACTTAAGTTTAAAAAAGTATTGTACTTTATAAGCCTTTTTTCTGAAATAAACTTTACTTTACTTTACTGTATCGCTGACCATCAATATACTGTTAAATAACGGATGCATACGCGTAAACGCTTGGCTTTATATGCTCTCTGGCAAGGATTACGACCTGCGAAAAACTGCAGCACTCCTGCTGGATGCGGCAATTGAAGACTAGGCGCTATAGCGTTCAGAACGGTTACGCTTGGATCCCAAGGGTGATTTGGCAAAATAGAAAGTGCTGCTTCTTCTTCATCCTGCTGTAGGATGTTGTTGTAAAGTTTAGATAATCGGCTTGTCAATGGTCGACTAGGCTATTTTTTATCCCACAAATCAGCTCTCATGGGAAGCTTTAAACGAGTCTCTAGGAATGCGTGCGTAGCCGTAAGCAGAAATAATTATTCCATCTTCATCATCATCATATGTTATTATTATTATTTATTATTATCAGCCACTGCTAGACATAGGCCTCCCCTAAGGAGCGTCATAACCCTGTATTCAATTGTTCGATATATTTCACAAAATGTGGACTCGAGTTCTATTATTTTGTTGTTATTCAAATTTACATAACAACTCCTGAACTGTGAATAAAATAACTCGATTTGTAACAAGACATGTTGGATTTAAATTATTCATCCTCATGTTTTTCTATTCAATTTGGGTGTTATTTGACTGTTTTATTGAACTTCGTAATTCGCACGTGGAATATTTGAGTTTATCTTCTATGTCAGTTCATCTTACTGGCTGATAAAATATGAAAATATATGTAGATGTACCTACTTACTTATCTTTTAATAACTGTAGGTGATCGAATAAAACCACGCTTGTTCACGACAGACGAAATTGGGATGCAGGCAGAAGAACAGTGTATACTTTGAAAACCGTTATTTTTTTAATTTTAACCACGGAGCGACGTCGCGTTGCCGATCGTCCGCTCGTTCACCAAAGTTCCAACTACCTACTTCATTTTGAGAAAATAATATTTTACAAAGTTCTGCGTCCTACCGCAATGTCATTCCATTTATTCCAGTTTATATACATCCCTTACATCCATATATTTATTAACAAGGTATATCTAGTCGTGTGTCGAACAAATATTTACTTTGTAAGAACAAATATTTAAAATTGAAACAATTGATCTAACTGCAGAATGTTGCAAACAATCTACAGGTAGCCTTCGGACTACAACTGATCCATATCAATACCAGTCGGAAGCGTCCCCAAGACGCTGGCTGTATTGCTTCGCTGTACATATGTACTATTTGTACATATTTCTACAACATACAACTGTGGTGATAAAAGTAGTGTTTGATTAATATTGCAGAACGTTCTAAATAACTCGAAAACTATCTTTATTTTAAAGAGAGTACCTTTTTACCAAATTGCGAGTCCCTGACATAACTGTTGCTTAGTTTTGTCATAATTTTATTTGTTTTTTTAGCTATTTTATAATTATTGCCCTGGGGCTGCACCCAAGTTTAGAGTGGCAAAGTTTTACTACTACCTAACAATTAAAATACCTATCCAAGCGCAATAATTTAAATTACCTGTTATCGGTTATAAATAAGACTAAAAGTTATAAGCTTATGGCTACAGATTTAAGAAATACCTCCTGATGGCTTATCATTTGTTTGTTTTGAAAACTAAATACCTACCGAGTTCCAATCCCTCAATATAACACTGTTGTTATGTTTTACGGGATAAATGCTAATCCTTCGGGAACAATTTTTTTATAGGATCACCTACGAATCTTCTATGTATATAATATTATACCTACTTATCTTCTACCTACAATAGAGAATTTTCAAAATCGGTCCATAATGGCCGTTGAAGAGTTCGAGAAATAAACCTAGGTACATAAAAATTGATTTTTTTGAACATTGATTTTTCTTTCTAAATAAGTTATACCTACCACATCTGCGAAACAACGCCCAAAGCACGTTTATAATTCAGTATTATTCACTCTATGTTTTACAACAAACAAAACAAACAACTCGTGCGTTCAACAACTCCATAAATCATTTTGCTAGCCATCACTCGTCGAGCACAATCTATAAAACGTGTAATGCAAAAGTAGTAAATCTGACATAATCGCAAACACACCGACAGTTCAGTTGCAGCTAGAACGTAAATATCCGGTTACCATTCATAAACTGTAGCTAGGCTGTGCCTTTGCAGTGTTTTTGAAAATGGCGCATTGACTTACCTAGATATTTGCTAGTTTAGGTATATTATCACACTTATTATAAATGCGAAAATTTGAATGTCTAATAATAATATATTATATAATATTATATATATAATAGTCTAATCCCTCTACCTATTCACGCAATCGATCAGACTGAAATGTTGAATTCTTAGATGTTTTTGAAGATTACGAGACATAGAATAACATGAAAAGCTCGACCTTGCAAATCGCAGCTTGGCAGGGAATGCGTTAAAAAGAGACCAATTTTTATTTATTTCATTAAATAGCCTTTAACTACTTGTCTAGTTATATTATGTAACATAATATAACATAACTAGAGCACCAATTCATCTCATTATATATGTGCATCTACATATTATACACTGATACATGTACATTTAGTATTTTTGTAGACAAATAGCTCGGTGCCCGCGGTTTCACCCGCGTAACTCCCAATCCCGTGGGATCTTCGGGATAAAAACCGGCACATAAGTTATTCCAGGTCATAAACTATCTGTGTACCAAGTTTAATCCAAATCCGTTTAGTATTTTTTGCGTGAAAGAGTAAAAAACATCAATGCTTAGCTACCTACTTAGTAGGATCTAAACAAAAACATCAGACAGTCACTCTCAGGTAAAGGTGCCCTTTTCCCCTTCCCCTTTCCTGCCGATGCGACTTTTTATATTTTTTTTATTTAATTTTACTTTGAACTGGAGCAAATACATTTTGAATCTATATATAAAATAAAACAGTACGATTGATTTTACTTTTTATTACAAAACATCAAATGATTATTTTAAAGCCGTCATCACATTCGGGTTCAGTAGGTAGATAGTCTCTTGATTTTTCATCGGTTGATCTTCAAAGTTTCGACTGAAAATAAAAAGATCAGTTAGTTTCATTCACATTATTCCTAAGTGCCTTTGAGGTACAACTTTCTTTTGTTGCCGAGTAATCTGACCCAAATAGATTAGACAGAATGCGAAATTCGGAATACTATGCTTGGTAGGTACGTATAATTTCGTGTTTTTTTTTTATTTCGAGATTTCTTAATATGATATTCAGTTAACACAGTCTGTTGAAAAAGAAACTCGTTAATTTTCAGTTAATAGTGTTCAGTTTTCCGTTTTCTGAAGAATATTTGCGAGATATCTTTAAGCGTTGAATTATCTTTATCTATGAGCGATCTCTTCCAGGCAACCTTGGGATGGACTTATGATATTTAAGTTTGTTTGTTATTTCATTTTATCGATCATGGATGGTTTTTGAGTTGACTAAAAGTGAATCTTAAAAATATTATGTACCTATTAAGTAACAAAACTAGATTGATTTGATCTTTGAAGACAAAAAAATACACCAACTAATAGATTATTGTTATAATTTGCTTCATAAAAAATATCTATGTAATTACACTCGAGAGCAATGAATCCGGGTCACTCAAAGAATCCAAAAAATCTCGGAAAGTAAGAATGCTAGGTTAATGCAATAAATTGTATTTAATAGACAATTTAATACTCCTTAAATGAAAGTTAAAAAAATATGAGTTACCACCATACATTTTATTTACACAAAATTACATAAAGAAAAAAAACTGATGATCTCTCCTTAAAACAAAAATAGGAAACATGAAATTTTTGAACTTTATGACGATTTTCTTGAATTTCAATACTTCGTATTACCTCCTCGTGCTTCCATTACTGCGTTTACGCGGTTTGGCATGCTGTACACCAAGTTCCTTATACGATTTTGGGGAATATTCTCCCATTCCTCTGTGAGAGCAATTTTGAGCTCAGGAAGCGTGATTGGGGGAGGGTTTCGTTGTTTTACGCATCTCCCTACCTCGTCCCAAGCATGCTCGATCGGGTTGATATCCGGGCTGCGCGCTGGCCACTCCATACAAGTAATGTTCATCTCTTGAAGGTAGTCATTCACAATCCTACCTGTATGAGGTCGGGCATTGTCATGCATAAATATAGCATCCTCACCCAAATTGACCATAAATGGACCAACGTGTTCGTTGAGGATTTCTTCCACATATCTTACGCTAGTTAAAGAGCCGTTTTCTATGATCACCAGCTCTGTGCGACTTTCAGAGGAAATTCCGGCCCACACAAGTACAGACCCACCACCGTAGGCTACTTTTTCTTCGATGCATGCTTGCTTGAATCTTTCCCCTGGTCTTCTATACACTCTGTGTCTTCCATCGTGCTTGTAGAGCATAAATTTTGATTCGTCGGAGAACATAACTTTCGACCAATCTTCAATACTCCAATTTACGTGGTTCTGGGCATATCTTAGTCTTGAAATACGATGGCCACGCTCCAGTTTAGGGCCGTTTGCAGGTCTAAGGGGTTTTAAGTTAGATTCAGCAAGCCGACGTCTTACTGTCCATGCACTTGGGTTACTTCCTCCGAGGCGTCGAAACTGATTTGTGAGTTCAGTTCCTGTGAGAAAGCGATTTCGAAGCATGGTGTTCACCAAGTATCGGTCTTCTCGTGCTGTGGTATACCTAGTTCTGCCCGTTCCTGGACTGCGTAGGTTAGAACCAGTTTCTTCGTAACGTCGGAGAACTCTTTGTACTGTTGACAGCGACACACCGACAGTCCTGGCTGTATCGCGCTGACTCCGGCCGGTTTCCACCAATGTAAGTATTCTGGTGCATTCTTCAAGTGTAAGCGACATGATTTCAGCTTGAATAATGAATATTGAGCACTATCAACCTGGTTTATGTACCAACATAAATGACAGATTACAAACAAAAGCAAAAACAAATCCTGTAATTTCGTAGTTCCATCTTCGACAGTGTTCCCTTTTCAAATTTGATTTTTTTATGATATAACTTTACAATAACTAAGAAGTTTTAATACTTTAATTTAAGGAGTATTAAATTGTCTATTAAATACAATTTATTGCATTAACCTAGCATTCTTACTTTCCGAGATTTTTTGGATTCTTTGAGTGACCCGGATTCATTGCTCAGGTATCCATAACACAAGCTTCGCTTAGCTTGGGGCTAAATGATGCTGTATAGATTGTTGATTATATCGGTCCTTTATTATTTTATAAATATAATCATAATACTTTTATAGTATAATATATAATTATGTACAATATTATAAGTATAACAGTACAAGTAAGTTTTGTATTATATTGCTGTAGTTTTATCTGTAATTAGACTTATTATCTTGCTTAGTTAATAATGCACGCCTCTCTTTTTTTATTTCTGGATGTAAGGTTGGCAGATAATTGTATAGGTAATAAAATAAATTATGAATAATAATAAGGTGTTTAAACAAATAACTTACCTCATCTCCCCTATGTATAGCCAGTACCATATCATATTCGTTTGCTCCCAGGGAGATATGAGCACGGCCGTCGTTGCCGACCACAACTGACTTGCCGGTGCATCGGTTACCGTCTTTGGAGCCGGATATTACGTCACAGTAAGTGCCGGCTGGTAGACAGGTCTGGAAACGACGAAATCTTTGAAAACCTGACATTAACGTGAATGTGTGTGTGTAATTTTTGTATAAGGTAAATATCTGTATCTTATCTAGACTAAATTAGTAGTATTTACAATAATTGAAACAATTGAGCTAACTGCAGACTCTTGCAAACAAAGTACAGGTTACAAGCTGATCGGTACTTAGATATACAAGGGCAAAACAAAAATTGTATTAGGCACATAATTTATGTATGAATGTACTAGTGGTTCTCTTTTCACTTCTTCCCCTAGTTTACAAAAAAATTCAGTGAAAATTCAGAAATCAATAACAAATTATTTCTTGTTTCATAATAATTATCTGTATGAAATTTGACTTGTCTAAGTGCTTATTTTGTAAGCCTAAAGACATAAAGTTATTGAATCTGAATCTGGTACCCCACGGACTAGGTACTACGAATTTATACCTACTACTACGAATTTATAGGCTCTATCTATAAACTTGCATAGCTACCTGTAGAGTGTGGTTCAAATCCCACATATCGTTGTTGAAAGCGACAAATCCTTGCCCGCCGCGGCAGAAGGCGATCTGATTGCTGCCGTTATCCCACCAGTCGTTGAGACCGGTTCCAAGAGCCACGTTCCTGAAGCGAACCATAGCGTAGATCTGGCGCCAGCGGTGCTCGCAAATCCAGCCGTTGCCGCATGATCCGTCCTAGAAATTAAAATTACTGTATTAGCTACTTGGTTGCATTAGCGACGTAATTTCAGAGATAGAAAGAAAGAAAGAAAGATCAATTTATTTGGCAGACATATTAAAAATTTTACATAGAAAGAAAAAAAATAGTAATAAAAGAGATACAAAACTCTTTGTCAGAACGAAATTATTCTTGTATCGCTGAAACGAATCAAGAATAAATTCATTCTGAGAAAGTGACCTTGACTTCTTAGGCAACTAAGAGAATAGAATAGAATTTAAAATACTTTATATACCTACCAAATGAGAGAGAGAAATTACAAACAGACTTGCTTAATGAAGAAGTATAATGGGCGAGCTAATCGCTATGAGCGATCTCTTGCAACCTTGGGATGAACGTAACTACTTGGATTATTTAATATAGTTTTAAGATGTGTATAGTTAGTTTTATTAAAGTAAATAAATAAACATTTTCTTTATTTCCTTTTTTCTTACTTAGGAAATTAAATAACATCCCAAAAAAAACTATTTCATCGAGACTTGGAGATGTCCCGGAGTGCGTGTGCTACACAAGGATCCTATCTTTTTCTCAACTTTCGCTTTAACCAATAGTTACAAACGAAAGTTTATGCCCCATTGTAGCTTGCTACAACTAGGGGCATATTAGGAAACTTAGCAGGAATATTATCGTAGTCTTCAAGTCAAGAATAATTTAGTTCTGGGAAAACTAACTCCTCTCATCTTAGGCCACTTCCTAAACTTTCCAAGTGAGAAACTGTTTATTGTTGGTATTATTATTGTATCTCATTTCCATCTCTCATAGTGATCTGGTCCTTTGGGAGAATAGTGCTTGGGGCCGTAGCCAACAGCACAAAAACCCTTTATAAGAGTTTATTTTAAAGGCGAGCGCTTCACATAGTTGGTAACATCCTCGTTTGGACAATATCATACACTCGAATTATTGTTATTATTATAAATTAGGAGCCCTAGCTCATGTAAGTGTAAATGCAGTTAACCGCTTTTAGCTTCAGCTTACTAAAGTTCCTGTTGAGTGCCTAAAAGCAGTAGATATTAAAAGAAACAATTTGTCATATAACTTGAACCTTACTGATTGTCATAAAAAATAATATAAACAAATAAATAACATTTGACGGCATTCGACGTAGAGATATAACCTGGTAGAAATTAGTGTCGAGTAATGGGAAAGCCTTGGAAGTCAGAAGTGGTACAAAAGACGCGCTTATATATACGTTATCTGTGATAATAGTAAAGGAACAACCATTTTGGACTTTAAATCGCCAGTAACAAACCGAATTTATACTCACAGAATTGATAGAAGCAGAGATGATATTCCCCTGATTATCCATCGGCGGTCCAGCTTCAGTGTTCGTAAACGCAAAGCTGCTCATCAACTGCGGTTCTCCATACGGATGTGCTAGAGTGAAGGCTATAGCTCCTTTGTATGGTTTAGCGTTCTTGTAAGTTAGGATGTTCCCGCCGGCGCCGTGGCCGCGTTGGTTGTCGTGGTTGTCGATGAATGTTAGGGAGTCTTCGTGGGCGAGGAGGCCCCAGGCTGGGCCCCAGTTGAATAGCCATCTGAGTTGGTTGTTACCTGGGGGATTGTATGTATGAAACTTTAAAAATTATCATGGTTATCTAAACTAATATTACAAAGAGTTGGCATGATAAATATTACGATTTTATTATCCAAAACCTAAGTTCATAATATTTTGTTCTGACACCGCGGTCCCACAGCAGGTCAAAAATATCCCTTTTTAAAATTATGCTAACGTAAAACAAATTAAATTAAAAATTAACAAGAACAACAAAATGTACGCTAGAGATTTTAACCACAAAGGATGTATTAATTTATATTCATATAATATCAATTTACATAATCCCATTGTAATTGGATGAACTCCGTGGCGCGCTCTGAGGGTTCGACTCCCACCTAGATTTGTACGATCTGCAGATATTTGTTCAGGGTGTTCTGGTCGTTTTCTATATATTTAATATATTATATTATGTATATAAGTCATCTAATACCCACAACACAAGCTCATAACTTAGAGCTAGATGATGCTGTATGGATTGTCCAGCATTATTTATTTACCTCTGAAAGCACGGCTCAGCTCCATCCCGAATTTTAACTCTGTGACCGCAGCCAAAGAGGTGTACTCATCACGACTGATAGCCTCGCCGCCGAGGTCAATCACCTCCAGGTAGATGTAGGGTCTTATCTAGTACCCATAACACATGCTCTTAGCTAGGGCTAGATGATGCTTTGTGGATACTCCAGCATTATTTATTTATTTACCTCTGAAAGCACGACTGAGCTCCAGTCCGAATTTGAACTCAGTGACCGCCGCTAAAGACGTGTACTCTTCACGCCTGACAGCCTCGCCGCCGAGGTCGATCACCTCCTGGTAGATGTAGGGTCGCGCTCCGGACGGGAAGCCGTGGTCAGTGTTGAGATTGCTGAGACGGTCGTAGATGATGCGGAGGTCGCCTGGCCACATGTGCTTGGCTGCGTCGATTCTGAAGAGATTTCGGTTTATAGATTCTTTATTTTTCAAAGAACACACAATAGTTCATATTATTATGTGAAAAACAAAACTTAGAGTAGATTTTTGATGTTAAGGCATGTGATCGGATGGAGCAAATCAAATTAGCTACTAATCTTTTATCAATGTTCAGTTTAATATCAAAAATTCTTTTTTAAAACCATAGCAAACATAGAACTGGTACGATTGCTAGTGTAAATTTTTACCCTAGAATGCACTCACGTACCTACCTCAAAAACGTTTTAAAAGCTAGGGCGAGCCCTCATTAAAACTTACGGAGGTGTTTTTACACTTCGCGTTACAAAAATAAATAATTACTTAAACATAAGTAGATGTAGTTTTAAATCTGAAAATAAATAAGGATGCACTTATTTACATTTCTACAAAATATGCAAGCTTCAGAGGAGCATTTAATACGATAACCGTTAAATCGTTAGTTACCGTTAAATGGTTTATTGTTAGCAGTAGCGGTGTAATGAATTTCAAAAAAATTCATCACTCTTCTAGTCTTCTACTGTTGAACATACCTTTCCTAGAGCTTATTTTGTAAGCCTAAATAAATAAAGTCATTGAATGTCATGAAAACTGTGGATATATCCACAGTTTTCAGATTTTTCAGATTTATAAAACCTATAGGTATTATAAATACCTTGCTTACTTGGCAGATAAATAGGTAAATTTTGAAATTAAATACATATTTAACAGGAACATAATTAACACTAATGTCATTTATGCCAAT
Organism: Eupithecia pulchellata; assembly: GCA_963931895.1. Taxonomy (NCBI): domain Eukaryota; kingdom Metazoa; phylum Arthropoda; class Insecta; order Lepidoptera; family Geometridae; genus Eupithecia; species Eupithecia pulchellata. The sequence goes on along the minus strand of OZ007533.1, from coordinate 9,255,249 downwards.
AAAAAGTATTACTTCCGTTGTTCCGTGATCATATGGCGCATGAGACTGCCGAAATAATGGAAAACTCAAAACTCAAATCATGGTAAATATCCCATCATAAATAACTTTAGGATGGATTGGTGTTCGCAATTCCATTATTAGGGACATGTACCTACTATGCGCGACCGTAATTATAAGATTAGAATTTTGTGTTAGTGACTTACTTTACATAACCTTATCCACAGAAACTCTATACGCGGATATTGTACATTTGACTAAACCCACTATATATGGCTATAAGCTCTGGGCTCCGTTTATGAGGTGGGTCAAGGTTGTCGATCTACAAACTATTTCTAAGTTAAATGTGTTGAAAATTAAAAGTGCTATCTTTCTCTAAAGGCGCCGAATCTCCGAAGTCGAGTAATATTAGAGTTCGGTACGCTGACTACACGCGTTTTGAATCCGGAACGAATTTACTCAGTTGGTTGCTCTTCTCTGCTCTGAACAGACGTCATCCACGGAGTCAACAAAGACATTTACACTGTCTTAGTTCTTTGCTACCTAGGCCTACTCTTTAAAACTAAAACCAAAGTTACTGAGTTTTTTTTGCGCAAATTGTACATTAGGTATTTTTTGCTTGAAAACGAATCTTCATATGTTGTTTTCGGACTATATATGATGTAAATCAGTCGTGGCGCTCGGCGCGTGATTCATCCGGAAGCGCCCAAACTTCATCGAGATCAACCAAACATACAATTTTGATAGGCTCCGCCCTTTGCGCCGAAAAATAACGGACCGCGGGGTGCCCGGAGAAAACCAGAGGTAATAAACCTAAATATGCTCTAAACCTACGGTAATACGGTTGTTTCCGGGTAAAATTCAGGATGGCATGAACATACGGGTAGGAATAGTTAAAGCAGGAAAAATCTACTTATTACTCGTTTTTTTCGGAACTGGGAGATCCCGTGTCCATGTCTAAGAGAATAAAATAATACAAAAAAAACAAAAAGAATATCGCCCCCGGGTGGGCTTGAACCACCAACCTTTCGGTTAACAGCCGAACGCGCTAACCAATTGCGCCACGGAGGCCATGCGTGAGGACGACGAAATTATGATACGTATTGTGTAACCTATTATTACGCATGATTATTGATTATACTTAAAAATCCAATGAAGTAACAATGTGAATCGAATCATTCAAAAGAACAATCAAACTCATCAGAACCAACCTCAAAGTTTGCACCAAAATACAGATTTTGGTTATTTCATTTAAGTAGGTACACTAAGAATGTTTAAATAAATGGTTTAAATAAAGTTTTATTTTCTCATTTATCTTAAAAATAGGTACTGATGTGTAATACCTACCACAACATACTCGTATGCTGAGTCGTACACCATTTTGTAGTTTTAAGATATTTTATAAGTATATTGTATGGATATTTTTATATTATTTTAAGTGCATTTTAATGTTATAGTTTAATTTTAGCTAGAAAAGTTTATCTTAAAAATACGTAATGATAGCTGCTAAAATATGGCTAAAGAACTATCTTCGTGCAAGATCGGCAGGTGGGTCAAATCCGGAAGTGATGTTTTTTTTTACTATGTGTAATAATAAAAATAAGAATAGGGCAAAGGAAAGGAGCAATAAGCAGGCGTTTTGAAACGAACGATTGTGGCGCAACTTGTTTGATAAATTTTGACCCTTAAACCAAATAGCAGAGATCACAATGATAAGTATTATCTAAATACCTGAATCCAGCAACACCCAGCTCGATGAGACGGTTCATAAAGCCGACGTTCTGCCCGCGGACGTACTCTGAGCCTTGGTTCAGGTCTTTGAGACCGGAGACTACTCGCTTCGGGAAAAGAGCAATAAGTAGGCGTCTTGAACCGAACGATTGCGGAGCAAATTGTTTGATCGATTTTGACCCTTAAAACCTTAAGCAGAGTTCACCATAATGAACATCTAATTACCTGAATCCAGCAACACCCAATTCGATGAGACGATTCATAAAGCCGACGATCTGCCCGCGGACGTATTCTGAGCCTTGGTTCAGGTCTTTGAGACCGGAGAGTTCGCAGTTACGGACCTGGTGGTTAATCATTTATTAGAGTATGGGTAATATTTTTATGGTGATAAATGGGAAGATATTATTTACTAGCGGATCGCCCCGGCTTAGCACCGGTTTAACAAAAAATTTCAAAGTTATACAGTTTACACATGTTGGGTTCCATTATTGACGTTTTTATTGGAACCCGAACTTTTTTGAAAATATTCTATAGCTTTTTTCTTTGTTCATCTTCTACTGGTGCAAGGATTGTTCAAATCGGTCTATTTGTTTCGGAGCAGTTTCAAAGACTTAGAGACTTGTTTAAATTTATTTCTCACGAGCAAGCAGTCCGCCATACAAATATTAAAAAATCTAATCATTCATAATTTTAAAAACCGGTAGGGATCTGATTTTCTAGGACCACATAATAAGTCAATTGCAAAGAACTAGGTTGCTAGGTTTGTTTTATTTGGCAGATTCTATAATCTACCGAACATACTATATAAGTCTATACCTACTTATAAGCAGGTAAGTTTATATTATGGTCGCTGAGCGACAAAGTCCATAAATTTTATTTAAAAACAAAGAACGCCTCCGATTAATGATTTATAAACAATCAAACCAATAAATAACCTATCAAAACCATAAAGCGTGTAATTATAATTCACGGTCTGAGCTGGAGAGATGACAAACCAGTAGACCTAATCTGATATGACGGTAACGGTTCCTACAACCGTATCTTAGAAGATAGAATGATAACATTGCGCAGTCTGAAGAAATAATAATTTCTTCAGACTGCGCAATGTTTGTTTGAATGCATGATTTATTTCTTGTTGTTTTTTTAATTTGAATGTAATAGACTTTAATTTCAATTAAAGTTCTTAATTACTTACATAATGTTATGTAATTATTCTTGAAATTTACGATTATTGATTATAGCTGTACTTACTCTATCAGGACAGCATCCATAGTCATTTCCACTGATCACACACACAGGCCAGTTGAAGTCGTTCCTGCCATATGGCACGCTAGGGTAATGCCATTCACCGAAGTTGGCTGTACTGCCTCCGGTACCAACATTCTCGTTCCAAGTTCCCGTCATGTGGTTGATGATAGCGTCCACGTAGATTCTGGTGAAGAAGGGAGTCTGTTATTATTAAATGAGCATTATCACTGGATAAACATCTGCTTAGCCCGGACGAGCTGCGAGACCTCTGCTATAAAATAATCCAGTTCCTAGCCTACCCTACCCTTGCAGCTGCAAGGTTACCTAAGTGGCGAATTATGATCGCCACAGCATCCAGATTGGACTCAGAAAGTGGCAATCACAATAGGCCATGGTCGCATTGATGCGAAAGTACACTTGATAAAAAAATAATAAAGAATTTTTTGAGTGCAGTAGTCACAATGTTGGTTGTCTTTCATTTCAGCACACATGTCTTCTGCTGAACTCACCCAAATTAACATGTTGAGAGTTTTAAGGAAAACTTTTTGGAAAAATGTTATCAATATAAAGTATATAGCAACGAAGCAGTAACCTGCTTTAAAATGTCAAAACTGTAGTAACTTTACTTGGTTTTGACCTGTCTTTCACAGACAGTTGTTTTCTACAACCAGTGAAATATTACCTAAGTCTGAAAAAATAAATAAATCTTTCTTTCACAGACAGCAAAGAGAACAAACCCACTACGTTCTAACAGACAGTTTAGTCAAAAACAAGTAAAGTTGTAACTTTTGTAGCAGGTTACGTATGTTTAACATTGTTGCTGGTGCAAAGTCCGGTCGCATAGTAATATTTCCTTCGGTTTATGACGTGTAGGAATGACACATCTTTAACAAGCTATAAAACAACACTGTAAGGTAAAAGCTAACAGCATTTCGACCCAGCTGTTTTGTAGTTTTATAGCAAACTATCGGTCCGCACCGGTTTCGCACGTGTATTTACCAAAAATTTAAAAAAATATAAATTTTTACACACGTTGGGTTAATTTTATTGTAGTCTTAACACTTTAATGTTTTAACACCCCTAAATTAGGGGTCCATTTGAGCCACATAATCTTAAGGAATCCATGTGCCTTATAATTATAACATCCACCGGATTATAAATGCCACCACAATACGACCCTTTCGAGGTTGGCTTTATTACTTCTTAGTAAAATACGTTTCTGGGATTTAGAATTATGTTTGACCCTGCATAGTTAAGATAAGCTCAAATTACACCTCTAGTTATTTGTACCTACCTACCTACTAAATAAAGTTTAATATTTAGACGTTCCAAACACACAAACAATTTCCTATTTTGATTTGGTTTCTCTGCTCAATAGTTTTTCGGAAAAATATGGAACAGACCCAACACGCGAAAAATTACAAACGTTTTCAGAACAGAGAAAAACGACTTCTATCGATATTTTAGCTACCTCTATTCAGAGAAGATCGATTATAACCCTTATTTCTAAAGACGTAAGATGTGAAATGAACGTAGAAACATGAAAAATCGCGTGCGCTAGTGCAGTCGTGCGTAAGCGTGAATTTTTTGTACCGCTTTTGACGAATTGAACAAGATTTTTCATAACTCTAACCCAAACATCAAGGAATATGTTTTTGTATGAATATTTTACGTAAAAACATTTTTATAGCGTGGTGTTTAGAAGCCTCAACGAACATAATTCACTAGAGATACCTACAGACTTCAAAGAGAATTCAAATTAAAACAAATAAGTTTAATATCAGAAATCTATATCTTGGTATACTAATATTTTAAAGAACAAAGATTTTATTGTTACGATGCCTGGAATAAATGGACCGATTTGAAAAAATATTTCACCAATAGGTAAAATGCTACATTATCTCTAATAAACATAAGCTATAGAATATTTTCAAAGAGTTTCGATTCCACGCCACTGTCTTATCATGTGAAACACGTTGGGATTGGCGATAGTGAATAAAGGCCCAGGTCGTTTTCTATGTATTATAAAAAAACTCTTCTAATCTATGTAATATAATAATATTGAATTATGTATATAGGCCTATGTACAGCAGTGGACTATTATAGGTTGGTGATGATGATGTTGATGTATATAAGTTATCTAGTACCCATAACACAAGCTCTGCTTAGCTTGGGGCTAGATGGTGCTATGTAGATTGTCCGGCATTAAAAAAAATTGGGATTAGGATGACGCTGTGTGGATTCTCCGGCATAAACATTTGAGCACCATGTTAATGTATTGATTGGTGCTCAAATGGGAATACCTTTGGTGCTCAATGCATAGGTGCTCAAACGGGAATACTTCAAAAATATCTATAGATAACTTACCTGACACCAGCGTTGTTGCACCGTCTCACCATACTGGCGAACTGTTCCTCGTTACCAGAGCGGGTGACCAGACGGTAGGAGATGGGTTGGTACCGCTCCCACCACGGTCGGTTAGCGGACCAGATCGCTAAGTTCTCGTTTGGTGGCGAAATCTGTTGGAAGTCAAATGGTACTTTATTTAAAATTGGAAACAAAAGTAAGTTAGTGTAAGTTGCCGTGTGGTGACGGCATACAATTTCATCACCCCCACTCTTCCCGTGGGAGTCGTAAGTGGCGACTAGAGGTCCTGCAGTGGAATATTATAGGCTGATGATGATAATGAAAAAGTAAGGACCAACATTCAGGGTTGGGTATTGAGTTGACTCACTTGATTGAGTATTGATACTCAGCCCTGAATTTTGGGTAAATGTGGATCAACCATATCATTCATGTTAAAAATAACTTAGCCAGCATTAATTTATTTTCCAAATATTGCCTGGAAGAGGAAGCGATAAGGCCGCCGATTGTGCCACACTAGATTTAAATAGTAGAACTACTATTTAAATCTAGTAAAAAAAATGTATCTACTAAAATAAATTAATGCTGGCTAAGTTATTTTTAACATGAATGATATGGTTGATCCACATTTACCCAAAATTCAGGGCTGAGTATCATATCAATACTCAATCAAGTGAGTCAACTCAATACCCAACCCTGAATGTTGGTCCTTACTTTTTCATTATCATCATCAGCCTATAATATTCCACTGCAGGACCTCTAGTCGCCACTTACGACTCCCACGGGAAGAGTGGGGGTGATGAAATTGTATGCCGTCACCACACGGCAACTTACATCAGTAACTTTAGTGATTGATAAATTGTTTTATAAAGTGCAATAAAGATAAATAAAGCTGAACAATTCACACAGCATTATCTAGTCCCAAGCTAAGCAGAGCTTATGTAATCGGTACTAGATAACTGATACACGTAATAATACATATAGATATTTTTTATTAAACATAGAAAACAATTATTATACTGGTTTAAATTATTTTGACATAAATGCTTTGGTCACCCTCCTGTCGCAGTAAGTTACTGTAATTAAATATTCCTACGGAATCTGGAAGAAAAGCTATTATAGTTCCTTCTCTTGTTTACAATAGTTGTTTACGTTTTTTGTATCAGCATTAATAAGCCACATATACTAATCTTCGAAATAGATTAACATACCAACGTTCGTAGTAAGTATAAGTAGATTTAATTACGGACTAGCGGCCCGCCCCGGCTTCGCACGGGTATTAAACAAAAATTCCAGAAATTATACACACTAAAACGATGGGTTTCACAGTTTTCATACGGATCTTTACTTTTTTTAACAGCATTGGGGTTTTTGACATTGACTCGACATTCCAAAACTGATACTGGCCGTAGAGAAAAAGCAAGCACCGTGCGCTATACAACCTCTTTTTCTATTCTGACGCGCCATAATAGAAAAAGAGGTTGAATATACAGCCCACGGTTCAATTATTGAATTTTTCATGCGGATCCCTAACTTTTTTGAAAATATTATATAGCCTATGTTCATCACGGAAAATTAAGGATTCTAATGGTGAAAGAATTTTTTAACTCGGTCCAGTAGTTTCGGAGCCTATTCAATTCAAACAAACAAACAAACAAACAAACAAACAAACAAACAAACAAACAAACAAACAAACATACAAACAAACAAACAATCAAATCTTTCCTCTTTATAATATTAGTATAGATAACAGGATTAAAATCAGCTAAAGTCCAATTAAGATTAATTGGTCGAAAGATTCCGATTGTTGTTTGGTAGAATACCGCAATGCCACACTATGATCAAAATGTAAGTATGTATATCATAAATTAACAAAAAATATAAATAAGTTTTTTATATTTTATTTTTGTTATTTTATGAATTTTACGAAAACTTTGATTTTATACTAGGATTTTTTCCTACGGAGGGCTTATAAATAATGTAGAGGTATATCGATGAGTCGATAGAACAAAGAAGTTGTTACTTTTTACAGTATCAATTTAAGTATACAAAATAAGTCTAAATAAAAAAGTCACCTGAATCCCTCCAAATCCTCTAGGGCCTAGGAAATTCTCGCACTCGGTCGCGATATCATCCCATTTCCATTCGAAGAGATGCACCATGGTGGTCCTACCGGCAGCATAGTGGGGGTTTTTGTAGGCGACCACTGCAGCCAGCACGGCCGTCAGTGCGACAAGAAGCCGGATCATGCTGAGAGATACAAAAATTTATAAAAATATTACATCAATCATGTCTTTTTTGTATATCTGACAGTTCGCTCCGTAGCAACTGGACAAATTCGCAGCTTGACGGATTCAGTTGAAAACGGAGAGTGACAGTTCCCTAAAAAATCTTTCAATCCTAAGGTTGCCTGGAAGTGATCGCGATAAGGCGCACATTGTACTAGTATAATGTAATGTATTTTGTTGTGTTCTTTTTTTGGTGTACAATAAAGTATTTTTGTATGGTATTGTATTCATGATGTTAAAAAACAACGAACCTTGAGCAATACTTTAATTTTACGTGAACTGCACGAAAAGTGGCTACCAGATACTAGGTATTGCCCTAACAAAGAAATCACGCCAAGAGCAAATATTTTGCCAGGAGCAGCCAAAACAGACCAAAATATTAAGTGTTTATAGTAGAATTATTTTTATGCATTTCGATTGATAAGTAGGATTGGTTATGACCTATTATTATAACCTATTAAGTATTGTTACGAAAATAGAACTTAATCTTAGTTATAGGTTGTTATACTAGGTATTTTACGTTTTATCGTTGGCAACAAAAAGGGTGTTGATTCAGTGGTTTAACGGTGCCTAAAACTGGGTCGCTACCTGGCCTAATAGGACACCTTTAATGCAACAAAATTATCAATAAAATCAATTTATTAGCTCACCTTATAAATTTATTTCACCTCCCAGCAATGACTATAACAAGATACTGATTACCACCTGCAGCGATAGCTTATATATAGTTGCAGATAAATATGTATTGCTGTGATTTATCAATTTAATCCGTGATAAGGGTGCGAAAATAGTCGATAAATATGTTCTAGCAGCGTCTTATTATGTCTTATTATTTCTTTGTTTACGTCGTCAACCGATGCTGATGATAAGGCCCCCCAAATTGCCACTGCCATGCCACTACCTGCGATTGTAGGGTAGTTTCGTTTCTTTCCATTAGGTAGGTACTTTTGATACACATGCCCGCAGTTTTACATCAGTGCTATACAACTATTACTTTGTGTACTTGTTCCTACTTTACTTTTTTTGTACTTTGTTTTTTTGTTGTTGATACTAGTACTATATTGCCAATACTACTACTACTATATAATACTATATTGCCAATAGTAAAAAAATGTGATATCAACGTTCTATTAGCATTATTATCGTGAAATCTTTCTTATAAGAATATAATAACTGAAAATGTATGTTATGGAAGAGCGTTACCTCCTAATACAAGTATTTTTATACTTAAAAGGAGGTAATAAACACTGTGCTATGTATAATGACCATAAGAGAACGATAAATAAACATTTTGTATTTTTGTATATAATGCTATATAATGCATGCTCGTAACCTTTTCTACGATTTTAGTTTCAAAATTGACTGATAAAAATGCGCGAAATATAAGTAATTTTCTCTACATTTGTTTTTCGAATTGCTAGTGTACCAAACAAGTAGTTTTTATCAAATTATGTAATTAATAAAAACTTTTACATAAATTAATTAAACTTTACAGGTATGGTAATCAACGAGTAGGTACCTAGTGTTTTTTCGGTTGTTCCAGAAATTCCCCGAAGTAAGTAGTTAGGTACTACTTTTCTCCTTGCATAGATTATCAACCATCACCAACACAGAAAATTCATTCTAAACACTACCTAAAATTAAATTTTAGAGACAGAAAATTAAATCCAATAATAGTTTTGGTACCAATACATAAAGTCGGGATGATGAGATTAGAGATATTTTTATTTTCAGATATAAAGAATTTACAATATAAGTACTGATATACAGAAGTAAAACAATAAAATAAGATTTCAAATCAGTTACCACCCGGACTTGTGATAAAAATGAAGGCATAGCTGTAAAACATAGTTCATCTAGTACCATACACTGACATTAATTAATCAGAGATATCAAACAGATATTATAACATTTATAACTTATGGTTAATCATAATCATAAGTATTAAATTGCATAAAACTTAAGCCGTTGACCTTGGTGCATAATCTTCACAAAATATCGTGTACGAATCATATGAAAACAAAGCCACACAGGGTGTGTTGTCGAACAGATAAAAAAACATCGATAGCCGTCGCCAGATAAGACATTAAATATATTTAGGAAAAGGTCCTCACCTAAAATTTAATATTTGTTTATCTTTAGAAAATCACTAGCTTTTTTATAAACCCTGTACGATTTTGTTTATGGATCCCGCACACGATATTTTTATGGGAACTCGTAGGTATAATTTGTAGTTTAGCGACCACTGTGGAAGGAAATACTCCAACGTGATTCAGACTCCGGTGCGTTGAGATTTGACTGCAAAAAATGAAAGGAAATTGTTAAGTATCATACATTACTCATCATCATCAGCGCATGTTAGTCCACTGCTGGACACAGGCCGCCCCTAACGCCATAACAACAACTTCCTTTGTTAATAACGGTAGTAAGATCCAAATTTTACCATTTGAAGGTTAAATTTGAATGTTACTAGACTTAAAAATTAAAAACAGTTTACTTTTGTACTGGACAAAACGTACACAAAGCCTTAGCCAGAATTTTGTTGGCGATTTGATAAAGTTCCATATTTCTATAACCAAAGTTCAATAAGTTCTATATTTCCCAGCTCTGTATCAGAAGACTAAGGTTCACTTACCTCAGGCCCCACGTGTATAGCTAGAACCATATCCTCAGCGTTCGCTGGTAGAGTGATATCAGCTTCACCATCTTGGCCTACGGTCACTTTGACACCAGTGCAACTCTGGCCGGATCGTTTGCCAGATATGACGTCACAGTACTCGCCCTGGGGCAGTCCTGTCTATAGGAAGAAAAGAACATTTGAACATTTAAAGATGGAACTGATAATTTAAAAAAAAAATGTGTCTGAAAATACAGTTCCTGTTTATGTCTTTACTTACAAAACCCTTCACAGAACCATTTTGTATTTTATATATTTTTTCACAGTCTTTCTATAAGTAGGTACCTAGCTACTACTTACTTTTTGAAAATTTCAAGGATTCAGAAAAATAAGAACATGATTTATCAAGACACTAAAGAGTTCTAATTACCTACTAACTAAAACGTCACAAAAAGTTTATGATGTTTTAATCATTAGAATAATTATACCGTTTGACCAAAATTTTACTAGATGGTAGGTAATTGACGATTTGGCCCACGTATTACGAAGACACATTGTATACGTAAAAGTGAATACTCATATTGCATAGCTGCTTTGCTCGAGGCGCAGTGAGAATTCTCCAGCATTATTTTATTTAAAGGCATTAAACTCTCACCTGCAATTTCTGGTTCAAATCTGTACCCTCAACATTGAACACCACAAAGGCTTTATTTCCACGGCTGAATGCAATCTGGTTGTTGCCGTTATCCCACCAGTTTTGTACGTCTGAGCTATTCGCTATGTTTCTGAATTGGACCATCTGGTAGATTTGACGCCAGCGGTGCTCGCAAACCCAGCCGTTGCCGCATGTGTCATCCTGAAAATGGCAAAATATAATTGTGAAATAGATATTATTTTAAATTTAAATACCAAAAACGTGATTGATTTCTCGTTGCATTTTTTACGTTAATATTTAGTTTTCCTTCAATAATTTAATAGTGTCGAAGCTATCACTGTTACTCATAAGTCTGAACTTGTCACAACTTGAATCTGACAGCAGTTTCACAAGCAAATGAATGGGGAACAAGGCATTGTTACTAGCTTCGGTCCGCGGCTCTCTTATTTATTTCCCGGATAAAAAGTAGGCTATATCCGTCTCCGGGATACAGATTACCTCCCAAATTTCGTTCGTATGAAGATCCGTTCAGCCAACCAGGCGTGATAAGTTATCAGGCAGGCTTTCGTTTTTATAATTCTAGTATAGCAGATTTTATAGTTTGTGTTACTATTGGTTACTTACTGAATTAATAGTCGGTGAGAGGATATTATCACTGGAATCATGAGGAGGTCCTTGATTTTTGTTCTCAAAAGCAAAGCTGCTCATCACTCGAGGGGATCCGTATGGGTGTGCAAGCATAAATGCTATTGCAGCCTGGAATATAATAGATGCAAAAGTGGATTTTATTGTTATAGCCATAAACGTTATTGTTCTTTTCGTCGGGGATCAAACGTATTGAAGGATTCTGATTTACATAGAGTTCATGACACGTCGGATCTGCGATATTTTCTGGTTCTGAATTTATTTTGAGAATTTTCAAGGAAACTGCTTAGTTTTTGTTGCTAATTGAAACTACCGAACATGCGTTTGACTTTCTAAGATGGCACTGGCCTTATAAAAAAGATTCTTGAATTGGTTTAAATAATGTTAAAAACTATAACTATGATCATGAGTTAATCAAAGCAATCGAATGCAATTGGCGCAGTCTGAAGGATTGATCCTTCAGACTGCGCCAATTGCCCTATATATCATAACTTATTTGAGCAAGTTACGAACGATATATGAAGGCTCTTTAAATAGGAAGATATAGGACCTTATAAGCTCTAGCTTGCTTGTAAGTCAAGACATCATCATTCCGCTGCGTATCGTGGTTGTCAACGAAGACCAGTGCTTTGTCACTGGGAGAAAGATTCCATTGCTCGCCCCAAGACACTAAGTACTTCAAGGGGTTTTGTCCACTGAACAATCTCTTAAGTTCTTGTCCGACCTGTTGAAAAAATACTTTATTTCATACACAATTATTTTATCTTTTTATTTTTAATAATTTAAAAATAAAAAGATAAAATAATTGTGTATGTATCTTCATACATTATCTGTCAAGTGAGAGTGCTCGAGAGCCGAGAGTTTCAACGCTCATCAAATTTGTACCTACTATACATACTAGTCAGCGAGTTCGCTGTTTTAACAAATACCCACATAAAAACTTTCAGATGGATCGCTCTACTCCGGTGATAAGTAGTAATGGTTAAACACGAATATAGTTATACCAAAACCAAACACAAATAGTCTTTATATAAACACAACCTCATCATCTCATCAAACCAAAAATCTTTCTTTAAACAAAATCATCCCAAGTCAAGCAGCTTAAGTGGCTTTAGTACTAAACGATAATGACTGTCAAAAACCAACTAGAAACAGTCGTCAACCTTAATCCAGTTTATAAAACAGAAATACCTGAACAAGAAGTCGATTCAAACGTCCAAATTACCCCTAATTGCTTCCAACTTACTAAAGCAAGATGACAAGGCAAGTATTGTAAACAAAATCCTCCTACATAATAAAGTCGTTTACTCGCAAAGCTGACCAAAAATGCTTCGTCACGTCTTTAGACTTAGGCAAATTAATTAGTACGTGATTCAACAGTAAATTTGGTTAAAGACGTTAGAAGTTTACAAAGATTTTTTCTCTACGGATATTTTAGAAAAAGCTTCATCGACATGACATTTTTCATATTCAAATTATTTTCTTCTATAGTTCGACCGAAACCGCTGTACCGCTCCTGAGGTATGCGCGCGGCGAGACGGGGGGGAAGTATCGGTCGCTCCGATCCATCAGTCTGCCGTCGACGCTCACGGCAGTAGGTCGCCTTTGTACCGGACGGTCTATGTCAGATACACATGAGATAAATATCCAAAGATGGGCCGAGCGCTATCTCGTGATGTCAAGGCCATAATTTTTAAAGTGGCCGAATATTTTAAGAAAAGAAAAGCAGACAGAGAGAGCTTTGAATATAAAAGTGATGCAAATATTGCCAAAATCGTGGCAGACGCTACGGGGTACTGCGAAAAAACCGCAAGAAATGTGATAAAAGAGGGCAATTCATCAACTGAAAATTTGGGCCGATTGAAATTTAATTCGCCAAAACAACCAAAAACTATAAAGAAAAAACATGTTGTTGATGATTTTGATTTAGGAGTTATCAGAAGAAAAATTCATCAGTTTTATGAATTTGAAAAAAGAGTGCCAAGTGTCCGTAAGTTACTTTCAAGTTTGAAACAAGATGGCATATTAAATTGTGGACGAGAATTTCTAAGGAGCCTCTTACACACAATAGGTTACTGTTTCAAAAAATGCAAATCGAAGAGACATCTCCTTATAGAGCAGCCTAATATTGTAGTGTGGCGGAAAAAATACTTAACACAAATCAGAAATTACAGAACGCAAAACCGCAACATATATTTCCTTGATGAAACATACATTAACGCCAGTCACCATGTAAGCAAATGTTGGCAATCATCGTCCGAACCTGGAATTCATGCTGATATTGGAAAAGGACGGCGTTTGGTAATTCCTCACGCTGGATGTCGAAATGGCTTGGTTGATGGTGCATTGACGATATTCAAATCAGATGTTAAGACCGGCGACTATCATGGAGACATGAACGGGCCTACTTTTTATAAGTGGGTAGATGAAAAGTTAAAAGATAAATTGCTTCCGAATTCTGTGGTTGTCTTGGACAACGCGTCTTACCACAGCGTTCAGGTTGACAAGAAGCCAACCATAGCAAGCCTCAAAACCGAAATGCAGAACTGGTTACGGCGCCACAATGTTGAATTTTCGGAAGCTATGACAAAATCTCAACTGCAACTTCTTATCGATAATACACAAAAAGAGCCCGTGTACAGAATTGATGAACTCCTGAAAGCCAATGGACATACTGTTCTACGATTACCGCCGTACCATCCGGATTTGAATCCCATAGAGTTAGTCTGGGCTGATATTAAAAACAATATAGCTCATAACCATATTAACTCTTCTCTAGATGAAAAGATAAACTTATTGAATACATTGTTTTCGGAGTTCACGGCGGAAAAATGGCAGAAATGTGATGATCATGTCCAAAAAAATGAAAACAATTACTGGGATCGCGATAGTAGATTTGATAATTATTATCGATCCATTAATTATAAATTTGCAGAACGACTCTGATTCAAATTCCGATGGCGAAACGGAAGATGAAGTTGAAGCAGAAGCTCTGTCAGAATATCTGTAGATAATTTAGTTATAAAAATATATAAACATATCGATATCATATATAAAACAAAAATATTGTTTATATTGGTACGATATCGTAAGATATATCCGACAATATCGATCTCATGTGTATTCTTGCTCTTTTTTCCTCGGCCCCCACTTCGCCGCACTTTCTTAGGGAGCGGTACAGCGGTTTCGGTCGAACTATAGTGCCTCTCCATTACTGAAAATCGGCGGTCATCTTGTTGAAGTTTTTCTTAACTAGAGCTAGCCTTGACTTGATCTTATAAACAAGAAGTTTCTTTTAGTTTTTAAGTAGAATTTTTTTTATAATTAAGTCATTCCTGGTTGATATTAAATGCGATCAATGGATACATTTACACTCGTTCCAACACCATAAAATCTAGAACTCTACCATAAAACATAATACGCTTGAATAAAAATAATAGCCAACCAAAACTGTAAGCTTAGTTGATTTAAATTATTCATAAAGCCTTAGCCTTACCCTAAACTCCGTGACGTCACCAAGAGGCGTGTATTCCGATTACTGGATTGGTTTACTCGCATATGGGTTTCCAATACTTTGGTTTGGGGCACGACGATACTGGTTAATCCAGGGATACCATATGCGCTGTTATAATTATAAATATTTATAAATAGTTTTTTAGAAGACGGTATTTAAATGCTTAAACGAGGCTTTTACAAAACTTTCTTGATATCGTTATTCCTAAATTGATACTAAACCTTGCTGGTAAAAATAACCAACCATGCTTGCATTTCAGAATTTTAAAAATCTACATTTAGCCCTGTTTTTAGCTATCGAATGCTCGCTAATGAATGTATATACTACACTTTACTTACGTTGCTAAAGTTTAGTTAGACCTTAAAGCCTAGTTCAACCTTTAACTCCGGGACGTCACGAAAGCTATTTATTTAATTTATATAAAAAATTAAAACGTTCTTATGGACTTTTAAAACCGGTAAAAATTGGCGCGATCTCGCGTGCAGCGTTAAAAGTTGTAAGTTTTATGTTTGTTTTTGATTTGCTGTTCCCGGAAGCTAAATCTTCCTAAAACAACTAATACTTACATAATGAGCAAAACCTTGGGATATTTTGTACCTAAGACTAAAATTTATCTAAGTAGCTACCACGTTAGCAAGGCTTTAGGGAAATCATTTATAAATTAGTTGCTGCACTAACCTTAAATTCAGTTGTGTCGCCGAGAGGAGCATATTCAGACTGTTTGATACCGCCATTTCCTTGAGACACTTCTTGGAAAATGTATGGTGTCGTGTTCGGTTCAAATCCATGGTCAGTATTCAGGTTGTTCACTCTATCGTATATAACTTTCAGGTCGGAAGGCCACATGTGTTTTGCTGCGTCGACTCTAAAATTTATGTGTCAAATTTGAAACGTAGAACAATTTTCAGTTGCGATAAAATCAGAAATTTATTAGCTCTTTGAAAGATGAAGGTACTATATAAAAGTTATGATTTTTAGGACACAAAATAGAATTGGTAATGATTTTGAAGGTCCACATAATAACGAAAACGGAGAGAAAGAAATGATTTAAAAAGGGCAAAGAACATGGAACAAGATAATTTGCTAAAATGCTCAACAAAAGATTTCTTTCATAAACTGATGAAAGGTATAGTCTTTCATCCTATAGACTATGTAAATACAGCCGTTCATCTTAATTAAGTGCCAAAGTGCTTCAATTAATTTAAGATTAAAACATTTCAGTACCTACCAAAGTGGGGAAATAAATCTTACCGAAACCCAGCAACACCCAAAGAAACCAAATGGTTGAGAAAGGCCACAATTTTATTGCGAACATAAAGGTTTTGATGATTTAGATCCTTAAGACCCACCAATTCACATCGTCTCGACTGAAAAATGTTAGTAACAAAGAAATTAGTCACACTATAAATCGCTGGAACATGAGCAAAAACAGTTATTCATAAATTCGGATAACTTAAAGCATTGCTATATTTTAGTCTATCTTGTTCCATTGACATAAGTCAGGGTGAGAAGTAACACTACTTAGCAACTGTTTTAAGTTAGGAGACCATTATATATTTGTAGGAATAAGGATGTTAGTACCTAGCACAGATTAAAGCAGTTATAGTAGATACATTATAAAACTTAGCTGTTTGTACCGCGACAGACATCGGACTTCGAGACAAGACCGACATTAAACTTGACTTTATGATTATGTATGTTCGCTTACGAACTGAGTCAGAGATCTCTGATTAGAACACTCTGGTGAGGCTTAGACATGTCTCGGTACCCGGTTTCGGCCTTCTATCTCAATGAAAAATTTAATTTCTTTTATTTATAATGGATTACAAGTCATAGATAGAATTCAATGAAGTGGTAAAAGTTATAACTATTGAGATAACTTAAATTTGCATAATTTATACAGTTTTTTTGTTAATTTCAAGCCTGTGAGCTCATCAAAGGTTTAGAATGTCTAAAAGAATAGCCAGCACTTTATTTTTCGAATTTTTGAGTATAGGAATCTATTTGAGAAAATAGCAGAACAGAACTTGCCTAATAAGGTCTATTATAACTATTTTTATTTTAACTAGTCAAGTTTTCCTTAATATGGTGTTCTACTAATAAAGCTTTCTACGCATACCTTTCGATCTCAAACAAAGCTTTCTTTATACAGCTTTCAATATGACTATGTAGTCTGCAATGTCCCTAAACCAACAGACTACCCGGTAATATATTCCACCCTTTCAATGTACGCTACTTGTAAAGTAGCCGAACAAAATGCAGTCTGCTGTATTTCAGCACAATAGCTTTTTTCGAATACAGGTAAATAGGGCGGCAGTTTTTGCTTCGACGGTTACATTTTTAGACAACACTGCATTTTATGGAAATATCTATTGTTCGGTTGGAATATCGTATTTTGTTTTAACGGGCTAACAATTTTTATGGATGTAAAATATGGACCAAATTATTTATGGATACAAATGCCACTTGTTTATGTTATTAAGTACCTGCATATGTATTATAATAATAACAGCAAAAAATCTTTTTAGGATAATATTTGTCTCAAAGTCAATCGCATTATCATATCAATATTATTTTTTAAATTACCATCGTCCCTAACCAATGGGGCCTTAGCAGGTGATTAAAACATATTCAAAGCAATTAGTATACCTCTATAGTATGGTCGTATGGTAGAGTGAGATCTTAGGATACTTACTCAAAATAGACCAATTACGTGACATGTCAATATAAACCTGATAGGGAACTTTAATTTATCTAGAAATTAAACTATTTAATTAAACTCCTCCAATGAAATTTGTGATTTGGAAACAAAGCCAAATTAATAGACAACGGATGGTTGGTATATAAATAAATAAATAAATAAATAATGCCGGACAATCCACACAGCATCATCTAGCCCCAAGCTAAGCAGAGCTTGTGTTATGGGTACTAGATGACTGATATACATAATTAATACAATGTTAATACATAATATTTAGATATTTTTTATTATAAATAGAAAACGACCAGAACGCCCTGAACAAATATCTGCAGATCGTACAAATATTTGTCCCGAGGCGGGAATCGAACCCGCAACCTCCTGCGCCGCAGGCGGACCTTCGCCCACCGCGCCACAGAGGTCGTCATATATACATATATAGAGCTAGATACAAAATAGAAAACACATTAAAGCAGAGTTACATAGGTCTTAGATACACCATAAGAGTTAGGCCTTAGACACACCAAATAGACCACATAAAGAGTACCTGAATCCAGCCACTCCAAGTTCCACCAGATGGTTGAAATACTCGTCAATCTTGTTCCTTACGTACTCATTCGTCTGGTTCAGATCTTTCAGACCTTCCAGTTCGCAATTACGAGACTGAATTAAAAAGGTTACTTAAAGCACTGACAATAAGGATAGTTTTTCAAAGATCTTCTAAGCTCTTGTCTACATATGTCTGTCTATGTATGTTCAATAATACTGGATTATTACAACAAAGTGCGTAGTAAAATGTTTAGAAATCGGTCGGTTTTTCTACATCGATTTTGAAGTTTCCATAATTTTCTGTGAGTGTCATGTTATTTATCAATTGTGATGTATACCTATCATAACCATTTATGTTGTTTTAACTCAAAAGTTATTATAACACCGTGTACCCAATATTTATTTTTAAAAACTATCGTGGTTTTGGTATAGAATTCATGACGAATGGGAGCGAATGAACTGCGACCGGCTTTAACCACACTCACCCTAATTAAATTACACGTTAGAATCCTAAATTTACCCTAATGAACAAAAAAGTTAGGGCTTCTCATGAGAAATCAACTTTTGTTAAATACCCGTGCGAAGCCAGGGCTACGGATCCCCTAGAATGTAAATAAACGCGATAAATAAAAGGATTAAATAAGCATACCTCAACGGGATCATCATAGTTGTGTATAGAGCATGGCTGGTGGAAATGCTCACGCTCGTAGGGCACTCCGAAATACGATTCGTTGTCGAAGTCGGCGGTACTACCCGCAGTTCCGACGTTTTCCTTATTCTTTCCTGTCATATGGTTTACTACGACGTCTACGTAAATCCTGTTGAAATTGTATAAAATTAATGTTGGTATTGTTTTTAAAGCGGCCATAAAAAGTGGCCGTATGTTACCTAGGTATTCCATATCTTAAACTGTGTATAGAAATCTGTGTATAGAAATATCATCAAAATCTATAGAGTTATTTTTGCGTTAAAGAGTAACAAACATCCATCCATACTACAAACTTAGATCCCAGAAGGGATCGAAAGTGACGCTGTCGTGGTAACAGTGCGTGCAGCGCAGCGTCGACTTATATGCTGCTATAGCTGCCCGACGAATATGTCGCTGACGCGCGACTTATCGGTACACCAAGGTTGCCTGGTAAAGATCGCTAATAGCGATAAGGCTGCCCTTTTTACTTCCTTTACTTTAAGCATGTCTGTTTGTAATGTTTCGGGTTTAAAATATTAGAATACTCTCAATACTTGATTTTGTCACTGTTAGTTTGCTTATAGTCCTGCCAATGTTGCCTCTCCGAGCGCTGAGTATAACGTGAAAATGCTTATAACACAATATTCCGCAGTAACAGTACTTGAAGGTCCCTGAAGGGAAGACATTGCGAAAGCAACACAAAAGGAAGACAATTATAATCTATTTACGTACCTGACACCAGCATCATTGCACCTCCTTGTCATATTCGCAAACTCCTCCTCGTCACCTGATCGAGTCTTCAGCTTGTATGACATGACTTGGTAGCGTTCGTACCAGGGTCTGCTATTGTCATCAAGGTGGATGATCAGGTTTTCTGACGCTGGTGAAACCTGGAGGATACAACACTTATTTAGTTATTTATGCCTGTATGCGAAAAGGGGCAGAGCCAAGATAAAAAGGAAGCCTATACCGCAGTTAGTAGTTAACCTCTAATTCATAATTGTCCGTTAACTTAAAACAGCTGTTATGCAGTGTTATTCTTTACTCTGACTTATGTCAATAGAAGAAGACAGAAGATAAATATCAGTATAAAGTTAGAAGAATATTATGGGTAAGGGTGAGAATGTAACAGATAAATTTGACAAGCGTAGAATAGCAACTTTAAAAGGTATAGTTGCGTACTCGGCAACCTTATAAGGATGTAGCTGTCTAAATCAAAACTTGTCATATCTTCCTAGCCTAGCCTTCCTAACCTAGCGATATCTTCACGGATTTCATCCAGCATGCCTAGAGTTTTAGCAGGTAGGTACCTACCTATCAAAAACCAACATTGCAGTTTATTTTACACTTTCTAATTTAGGTATTTTTAGGATCTGTCAATAGAATACCATATTTTTTAGGTCAACCTAACTTAGAAAACCTAAAATTTAAGTTAGGAATCCTAAACAACAGAATCGAAACCATTAGCGTAGGGATTAGAATTCGATTCGCATAACTTTTGCTTCATTTAATAACACGAACACTACTGCCTTATAACGTAATCAAGAAATTTCCGACTCTATAAACCTTTACATAGTACTGATTCTTACTTGAACACCTCCAAATCCATGAGGTCCTAGGAACCTCTCGCATTCTTCAGCAATATCATTCCACTTCCATTCAAACAAGTGGACGATTGTAGACCTACCAGGGAGCATATTGGTTCGGGCGTTGCCGTATGCCACCCCGATTAGGGCAGATACGATGAGTAGGTACATTGTTGGTACTGCAAAAATAATTCATTATAGAGTAGGTATACGAGTATACACAAAATAAAAATACATTGTTCGGAGTTTGTTAGTAGAAGGCATCCAGAATTATTTGCTAGTTTTAACTAACAGAAAATCAGCACACTTACAATTGATTTGATATTTAGAAAGTTGTAGGTACCTATGGAGATTTTACAGTTATGCCCATACACAGTAGGTTGTAAAATTTGCAAAATATCCTTTTGTCGATTTTTTGAAAAACCTAGATTATTTATGAACAATAATCGTTAAGTTTTTTGTTAGTATGTACCTATTGATTTATCTTTTATCTATAAAAAAAACTACGTAAGTAATAAGTAGATACTGACGTACCTACCTACAGATGCAATTCAGATAACAATATCAATTCATCACAGATATTATAAAATACGAAATTGATTATTCTAAGTACCTACCTGAAATGATTACAGTATCAACAAAACGCATCCACACCGCTAAAATTCTACATATCCTACCTAGGTCTAATAAGTAAGTAGGTACCTACTATAATTTGAACCCTTTTAACCAAATGGTTAATGATGTTATACAAATTATATTTAGAATTAATAGTAGGTACCTATAGCTTCATTAAAATGTATTTATTTGAAGACAACAACCAGGCAATATTCCCGCAAGACCTAAAAAGAAAACCCCATAGAACGGATATGCCATTGGGCATATAGCATAGGTAGGTAAGGTATATGATATGGCTAAAGCAAGAAAAAACTCTTTGCCCAATGCCCAAAAAGGCAGATAGCAAGACAGATTAAAAACAAAATTATTACTAATACTTTAATAATATAAAATATTACTTAAGGCTCGGGCGACACGGATGAATTTCCAAATATATACAAACGTAATAATGACATGATTTGTATTCAAAATGTATTATCTAAGTTCCTACCACAAAATTTCCAAATTACCTACTATATTAGGTATACTGAAATGAAATTTAACGAAATCGGATTTATTTCAAAGAAGACGTTTTATTTTTATTTTTATAGATAGGTAGGTACTTAAGTATTTTCAAAACTTGTGGCAGGAACGTAGAAAAGTTATCCTAATACAAATAATAGCAAATCATGGTGAATAATAGCAAATCAATGTCAAATTCATTCGCTGTAGCGATGCGAATGTCTAAGGTTAGTGTTTTACCAATTAGGTAAATGATGTCAGAGTAAACAATACATACCTTTTCCTACACAACAGCGGATAATCTTCAGCGGCTAAGCGGCAACTGATGCTCTTCCAAGTAACGAGGCTATTTTATATTATTTACCACAATGCTTTTGTTAAATGTTAGGTATCTAATCAATAACATAAATGTGAAGACTATCCAAGTACGTTTAGACAGTAAATAAATAAATAAATATACTTACATCTAATGTCAAAGAACCCACACAGCATCATCTAGCCCCAAGCTAAGCAGAGCTTGTGTTATGGGTAGGTACTACATGACTGATATACGTAATACAATATAGTTAATAGATAGATATTTTTTATGATGCATAGAAAACGACCGTAACACCCTGAATAAATATATGTAGATCGAACAAACATTTGTCCCGAAGCGGGAATCGACAACCTTCCTCTTGAATCATTATATCTATTAAAGAAAATCGCATCAATTCCGTTGCGTAGTGTTAAAGATGCATACATAGGGAGAGGCAGACAGCGGGAAGCGAATTTGTAAAACATAATCGCTTTATGCTAATATGTAGTGATTAGTTTTAATGTTGGCCTAGTGTAAAATCACTTTTTAAAAGTTATTACGATACACAAACACACCTGCTGCCTTATCGTATGTATTGATTGCATTACTTGCATAATAATGCAAGCGATTTCCTTAGTAACACGTTAAAAACAACTCACCTATGTAATCCTTTCAGATTTATTTAGCAATTGTTTTAAATCACGCTTCCACTCAACTATCGATAATCAAAAGCCTTTGTAACTTTAATCAGAGAGCACTAAAACAATAATAATCGTGAGTAAACCCGTTCACATTGTTGACATTATCTTTTATCTAGGAAGACTTTGGCACCAACTGATTTGACGTACCTACATACTCATTCATAAGATGCATCAGATAGTTCAGAGTCAGACAGGACAGGCCGAACTAAACAAAAATTATCCTTATCGCATAGGTCATAACACGCAATTTTATTTGAGATCGCTGATACTTTCCACTTTATAAATTAAGTAATAAATATTTTGCTCAATAATAATCGTGAGTAAACCCGTTCACATTGTTGACATTATCTTTTATCTAGGAAGACTGGCACCAACTGATTTGACATAGGTACCTACCATAAGATGGGTCAGATACTTCGAAGTCATACAGGACAGGCAAACTAAACAATAATTATCCTTATCGCATAGGTCATAACACGCAATTTTGTTTGAGAGCGCTGATACTTTCCACTTATGAATTGAGTAATAAATATTTTGCTTAGAGCCGTATCTCAGTACGTACGACTGAGTTTACTGATTTTTTACACAAAACTGACTAAGAAAAAGGTCACCGTTGCGTTCTCCTGGTTGAGGTTATCAAATAGTTAAGGAAATCATCCTGATAAAAAGAAACAAGTATAAAATAGTCTGATAAGAAAATAACACGTTTTACTTAACATTTTTTACAAACATTCTTTGGATACCTACACATTTGTTTAAAAACTGATTTTAGTTTTATGTTAAAAGCCGATGAATTTAGTATAAGTCAGCTTTTTAGGGTTTTGCCATCGGTTGCAAAACCCTTATGGGATCGCTTTGGGTCTGTTTTGTGTTTTGAATCCTTAATATCTCAGAAACTACTGCAGCTATTGACTTGAAATTTGGAATAATAATACATTTTGTGCGCCCGCACATATTTATAGAAAAATAAATGAAAAATCAAAATGAAGATATTCCATACAAATTTTGAAATCGAAATTTTAAATGGGACGTAAAAAGTCGAAAGTGGTGTCAAATGAAAGGTACTCGTTTGTAGATTTCAAAATAGTTTTTAAAATTTTGATACATTTTATACTTTTTAAAATATTTTGAAAAAGGTCAAAAAAATGACCGTTCCCCCCCCCTATCTCCGAAGATTGCAGAGCGATCAACGTGATATGTACGAAGTGTTTGTAGATATGGATCTATATTTTACAGGAAAAATATAGAGAAGTCTGTAAAAATAATACTTTTTGAAATATGGTCAAAAAATGGCGAGAAAAATTTCTGAAGGGGTGACTACCCCACCGAATTGGGTATCAAATGAAAGGTATTGGTTTGTACATTCCAATACAGTTTTTGAAATTTCGATATTTTTTATACTTTTTGATATATTTTCAAAAAGGTCGAAAAATTGACCGGTACCCCCCTATCTCCGAAGATTGCAGAGCGATCGATATGATATGTACCAAGTGTTTGTAGATATGGATCTATATTTTACAGGAAAAATATAGAGAAGTCTGTAAAAATAATACTTTTTGAAATATGATCAAAAAGGGGGGGGGGGGATAATTTTCTAAAGGGGAGACTACCCCCCGAGTGGGGTATCAAATGAAAGGTATCAATTTGCACATTCCAAAAGATTTCGACAATTCATAACAGGTTTTGAAAATCGTCTAAGTTTCATACTTAGCGAAATAGGTTGAAAAAAGCCGAAAAAAAAATGTAGGTACCAACCCACTTACCTACCCACTAATCTCTGAGGTAACTGTAATAGTAGTTCCACAGCGCACCAAAACCGTTGTTCTCAAAACTTTTGAGAAGAGATTATGTATCCTAGATAATCCACACAGTATCATTTACCCAAAAGCTAAGCAAAGCTTGTGTTATTGGTATTACTACGATAACTGTTATACTTAATAATGTATAAGTATCACATTAGATGATTTATTTTTGTGTACAGAAAAGGACTAGAACACCCGAACAAACAATCTAAAGATCCTACAAATATTAGTCCTGAGGCAGGAATCAAACCGCAACCTCCTGCGCTGTAAGCCCACCGCGCCAAGAGGTCGTCATATACGTACCTACCTAAACGACAAAAGTTCAAAACCCTCGGCGCGCGAGTTACACTCGCACTTGTCGTACTTGTTTGAATATCGCTTGGTTAAATCTATTTTTACCTTAACCAAAAATGTTATTAATATTTTATAATATTAAATAGCATTGACTTTCCAGAAAGATATTGGTTTGACCTGTTAATATAAAAATATAAATCTTATCGATATTTTTCCAGTATTTTAACGTCATACTAGTATATTATTATGAATTATCTAGTACTCATAACACAAGCTCTGCTTAGCTTGGGGCTAGATAATGCTGTGTGAATTGTCTAGCATTATTATTTCATGGAATAACCTAAGGTATGAAACTACAATTACTACGAAAATTCATGCAAATCAATAATTTCAGAGAATTCCCTGAATCCTCAACCAGGGGAGCAGGAGCAGATAAGATACATTGCGAGTTTGTACTATGAAGTCATCTGGCAGCGTTGTGGTTTCAGTGCAGTGAAAAAATAATTGATTTAAATCTCAAGATTCTTTTTAAAATATCATTGTATTTCAATTTCTCCCCATCAAGTTACTTAAGATATCCTAATCCTGGTTTATTTTTCATACATATTTTGATTGAACTTTAATGTAGCCTATGCATCAAAGTACTCTACCGTTATACCTCTAATTTAGGTAACAACTTGAGGTATGTTTGGTGTTTTCTTTCCAACGGTTTCTTTTCGACGTGGGTTTTTCAATAAAATAACATTGTTATTTCAGAGTTATATAATACATAAATATAACTATATATTATTGAAATTATAACTATATTATAGTAAATAATATAACAAATAAGTAGGTAAGTACTTGCTAATATATTTTATTACATAAATACGACGTACGTGTTCAATGATCACTTAATGGGTTCGATTAAGTTATTTTTTCAGAGTTTCTCTTTCTTTCTCACCACCCTTAGCTAGCTAGCATCCCTTATTATTAGCAAACCTATCATAATAGATAAATGAATATTAAAATTTTATAAGATCAATATTAAGTTTATCAGTTCGTTGTTTTGTTACAAATAATTTAACAATGCGGCAAACATTTATACATTACGAAGATTTCTTCAATGTGTTACATTAAAAAAATATAATCCAGATATTAATTAACACATATTTATATAATATATCAATTAAAACATTCTGTGAATAAGTATTCTAGTATCTTACGCTTTTATTTATTGAAATAAGGATATGCCTAACTTTTGGAAAATAGAATAGTCAGACCTATTTTGTTGGATAACAAAATACGAGTATAATAGATCAGACAGTATTTTTTGCACACTTAGATCTAATAAAACTGTTGCAATACAACTTAAATAATTTATGACAAAAATATATTGTTATAAAATAAATAGGTAGGTATAGTAATAGATACAGAATGTTATATATCTATCAACAAAATAAAGCGGTTTTTTTATTAAAATTACATTACAAATCAGTCTTTAATCAATATACCTCGAAGTACTCGCATATTTTCATCTATTAAAGCCAAATATTAAGATCATAAATTCGTTTTTGCGTTTCTAGTCCATTTCTTTTATTAGACTGACTTAGTTTCACTCAATTCACTTTCATTTAATTCTACACTTCACTGAATTATATTAATTGAGCACACAGCTTTGGAATCTGTGGAATCTTACTAGAATAGTACATAAGACAGAAACCAATGCAATACCAGGATCTCTGTCAAAGCCCTTAATAGTGCTTTGGCAGAGATTCTGGTATTCATTTACTACAAGTTACTTTCTTAAAGTTATTTGTAATTTAATACGAGTTATATATATAATTATTCATGGGTCATCAATCCTCATCTAATAATAATCCATTTAGATAAAAACTTTTAAAAGGTTCTTGCATTTATTGATAAATTATTGACCTTTATTTTAAATTTCTTTTGAAAAACGCCTTAATCGAACTGGAGACCGACGGTTATTAGTAATGTTGGATTTTATTTGATGCTCATGTGCTTTAGTGATTGAATCTCATTCTGATGGTCCATATTCATTTGTTTACTTTCTAGTTCAGAAATAAGAACGCAGAAGATTGTGTCCAATGGGTAGCTTGGAATCAATTTATAAGCTCCCATGGTTCATTGAGCTTTATACCTTCTGACGACGGTAACAGAGTTCATATTCTAAAGTTTACTCTAAATCCGGAGACAGGAACGAAACGTCCGGATTATTGCCAGTCATGTTGGCAGCTTGAAATGAACGTTTGATGCTCACGTGGGGATACTGTCTACGCCATTCTTGCACCTGAAGTAAATGAAATAAGGTTTATTTTTCTTTGCTTAACCGCCTTTTTGTCTAACTTGAAATCTATCACCAGTGAACTTCAAACCGATCACCAGTTGTAGAACCAGTCAGAATGTTCTCGGTATTGTCTGAGGTATTCAACTGGTCTTCGGTTTCAGCTATTTACACAATACGAAAGTGGCAATCGAAGTCCAGGCTAGGTTTGAAATGCCAAATAGAAGCCGACTACGATTACCAGTTGAGTTAGACAATAGAGCCGCTGGTCTTAGATCTTTCGAAGTTTTAGGATCTTAGAATTAGGCCGTCCGCACATGGAGCTACTCAAAAAGAACTAGTTACAAACTCAAATTACTAAGGAGTTACTTGAGCGTCCCCGCCCATACATTCTCGCAGAGGTTCGCACACGACGCTACTAGTCACAAACCGGTAAGTAACGCGTTAGCAACTGATCACGCGTGAAGCTTCGTGCCGGTCGCCGCGCTATTAGTTACCGACTTTTCATCCTCGCTATATCCACTTGACATGTTACTTCTTATTAACCGTGTGCTTTTGTGAGCAGAAATAATAGAAGTGACCTTGCAACTTGAGTAGCGTCGTGTGCGAGGTACAGTTTCTTACTAATTTGTAATTACAATTACTGATTAGTTCCGTCATTTTTGAGTAGCTCCATGTGCGGACGGCCTTAATTTTAGTAAATTAACAAGATTTTAGGTACCTGGGATTCTTGAATCTGATCACAGAAGCTGACGTCTAGGAGACGAAGTTGTTTGCATTCTGCCAATATCCTGAAACAAAAAGAAAACACTAATTTAGCTTCTTATCGTCTTTTCGAGACTTTAGCCGGGTTATGATCTAAATAAAGGTAAACGAGCTGTAGACAAAAAGATGCGTGAGTCTCTTAATAGCAATGGGAGAACCTTGAGGTCAGCCACCCAAAGTGTCTTGGCCTCTGACGTCACCATTTTAGTCCAAATAAGATCAAACTTTCAACACATTAGCCGCCAGCAGTAAATAGGCTCCAAAACTACTGGACCGATTTGAAAAATTATTTCACCATTAGAATCCTAAGTTATCCCTGATGGACCATAGGAAATAGAATATTTGGTGGTGATTTTGGCAAAACCGTTGTTTGGTTCAGGCCTAAAAAAAGGTGTGCTGATAATGTGTGGGATCTACTTACGCTGAGCAAATATCAGGTGTGACCGCCCTAACACCTAGCAAGTCTAGTTGCGTGAGTTTAGGCGCGCGCGACACTAGCGCCCTCAGATCTCTGTCGCAAACTCCCCGCAACGCGCCGAGGAAAAGTTTCCGAAGTTCGCCGCCTGCTATGGATTGGAGCCACTCGCCGGAACCGCCAGCTTGCAAACTGAATATAACAAAAACGTAAGATCCCAGACAAACGGAGGTCTCATCATCACCAGCCTATAATAGTCCACTGCTGGACATAGGCCTCCCCTAATGAGCGCCATAGATGGCATCATTTTTGGGGGTTATTGCCCATAATCCCCACGCTGGGCATGCGGGTTGGGGATCGCAGTTCGGTGTAGTTGTTCTGCAGAAGGCGCTGCTGCCCGCCCCCCGGTGTGTTTCCCTTAGTCGCCTCTTACGACACCCACGGGAAGAGTTGGGGTGGTGAAATTCTATGCCGGCACCAAACGGATGTCTGTCAGTTATAAAAAAAAACATTTAGTTTGCAGGCTAATCTATCTGGCTTTGTCGGAAGACCAGCGTTGGTTAAGTAGTAACGAGTGTAAAACCAGCTCATGTTGAAACAGAGACCATTTTGTGACTCATTGCAAAAATAATTCACTTTTGTCTATACAACCTTTTCTTTATTTTGGCATGTTATATGCTGTTCAAAATGACAAAAGTTATGTATAGTATTTTTTAGACTTTCATTATACAATAGTGGTTACATCGTCACTCACCATACGATGGTATTTTTGCCAATGAACGGCCAATCTTAATATATAAAGGAACAAGCGATTTTCTGGCGACAACGCCCAGCCTAAACCGCTGAAGTTAGAAAGAAGGGATTATCTTATGGGTGTTCGGAAGAACGTTGAACATACGTAAAATGGGGGGTAGGGGGGGTGGTCTGCTAACTATCTACCCCAAAAAATTTCACCTAGGTCTCAAGATTTTTTTTAAATAATTTTACTTTAAATTTTTGGAATTTATCGCTTTTGTACCTTTAAACCCGTCTAACTTTTTTTTATGGCCAGATTTAATTATTTTTTTTTATTACAGTCTTAGCGGTTGGTAGGTCCCTTTTAATTAAAAGTTGTAAATTGCACATTGCTAGAAACAAAGTTATGGGCCCTCAAACATAAAATAAAAACATCTCTAAAGTGTGAGCTTTCTAACGATAGGTAGTTTGTTTTGATATCTTTTTTGTAACAAAAATTATTCGATGTTTTCTACCAAGGCGGACCATTTGGACGGAAATCTACTTATGTGAAAACTTAAATGTTTTGCGAAATTTATCAATGCAATGGTTAAAATAACATAATGGCTTATTATTATTACTGGAAATACTGAGATAGGGACACAAAGCAGGTAGATTTTTTCTCACTTTTAGAAAAACTTCAAAAGTTAGACGGGTTTAAAGGTACAAAAGCGATAAATAACAAAAAATTTAAAAAAAATTATTTAAAAAAAAATCTTGAGACCTAGGTGAATTTTTTTGGGGTAGGTAGTTAGCAGACCACCCCCCCTACCCCCCATTTTCGTATGTTCAACGTTCTTCCGAACACCCTGTATAAAGGAACAAGCGATTTTGTGGCGACAACGCCCAGCCTAAACCGCTGAAGTTAGAAAGCTGAAATTTGGAAGGTAGGTTCCTTTTACAACACAAGCACCCGCTAAGAAGGGATTTTTGGAAATTCCACCCCTAAGGGGGTGAAAAGGGTGATGAAAGTTTTTTTGGTCTTTTTTCTAACTCTGTAACCGGTAGCCCGATTTTCTTGAAATTTACAGGAAATACTAAACATACAAAAATATTGAACACGTGTTTCAGCATTTTTCAAAATATTCCTGAAAATAGGGTGAAATGGGTCATTCAAGTTTGAGATTCGTATTTTGGCTCCATATTGAAATGTCTATAACTTTTTGATATAGCATACTAATGACTTGAAACTTTCAGTATGTATTGAAAAAACTATAAGTCAAACCACGTGTTTCAGGATTTTTCAAAAATTTTACTATATAAGTTTAAAAAAGAAGTCGAACTATTGAGGTTATTGTGGTGAAATTTATCAACCATTGACGCTAATGGCTTTAAATTTACAGAGAAAACTTCACAAACAAAAATATTGAATACGTATTTTAGGATTTTTCTAAATAATCCTGAAAATGGGATTAAAACGGTTATTCAAGTTTGAGATTCGTAGTTTGGCTCCGTATTCAAATGTCTAAATCATTTTAATATAGCGTACTAATTACTTTTGCATGTCCTAAAATAAACAAAAAAAATTATAATATATGTATTTCAGGATTTTCCCAAACATTCCTGAAAATGGTATCATACGAAAAAAAAAACGGTAAATGGTAATTTTTTTAAAGAAAACCGATCTAACGTGCTTTTACATATAGTATAGATATTATAAGTGGGTTTAAGGAATTTCTGACTCTTAAAATAGGGTAAGCTGATATCGTGAAGATTTTTTTTACCCTAAAGACCACGCAAATGAAATTGCGAGCGGGTCAGCTAGTCTAAGATAATAAAGATACTTCTTTTGCACGTTATCTGTAAATTTTGGAGACCAAAGGATGCACAGCATGAAGGGTCATACTTTTTTTTTACCATCTAACTAGTTTCCATAACGGAAGCTCTGAATACATAATACAGGGCTCAAATTCATTTTTATTTGCTAAAGCTCAGCGGCTCACTCACAGGAGAATGTACATAATAGATAAAAACATAAATTTATTGCTTAATTTAAAGGAATTGTATCATATTTTTAATTTTTCTAATTAAATGAACTAAAAATATCTTTAAGTATAGAAAATCTTTATTAAAACAAAGAAAATTACAATTAATTACATAACGAAATTATAATTAGTATTTACAGTATAATCAATTGAGCTAACTGCAGACTATTGAAAACAAACTACAGGTTGTCTTTAACTTGTATTTTGTTTATGTTACACTGTCGCTCGGTATTTTGTAAGCTTCTTTTATGAATTGTTAACCTCTTATTTGCCGTAAGTTACATTATTAGGGTACGATTTTTTAGATTAAGAGCTGTTACTTTTGTTCAAACAATAAATAAGTGTCTCAATATACAAACAACTCACCACCACCCAACATCAAGTTCTTGCAAGCCCTCACACCTCCCCAACTCCCTGATGCCGGCAGGCGTCAAAGAGTATGACTTCCAGAAGTCTACTGACTTCAGGTTGGGGCAGTGACAGCCGAGCGCGTAGGCTACAAGGTCCATTGAGGTTATCATTTTGCAGGATCCTGGGGGAAGTTAGACAAAAAATTGAAGCAAAGAGAAATCAATAACAAATTATTTTTATTTTAATAATTATCTGTTTGAAATTTGACTTGTCTAAATGCTTATTTTGTAAGCATAAAGAAATAAAGTTATTGAATCTGAATCTGTTCAAAAGCTTAGCATGACTGCAAGTCTATACTAATATTACAAAGAGGAGAAATTGTTTGTTTGTTTGAATTGAATAGGGTCCGAAACTAATGAGCCGATTTGAAAAATTATTTCACCATAAGAATCCTAAATTTTACGTGATGAACATGGGCTATACAATATTTTCAAAAAACTTAGGGTTCCGTATGAAAAATTAAATTATTCCCTAACACCTGTGCGAAGCCGGAGCGGACCGCTAGTTACCAATAATTGAATTTAAAACATGCAATTTTTTACCCTATTACCTACACATATAAAGAATACAATCGCATACCGACATTAAGATGTTCCAACAGCGGATTTGCCTTTATAATATCAGCTATAGCGATCGTAGTTATGTCTGTCCTGTAGACGTCTAGCCGCTTCAGCCTTCTCAGTAGATTCAGGTGCTTCCAATCTATTAGGCCTCCTACTGAACGTAGGCAAAGTTCTGGAAGTATAACAAGAAAAATGTTATTAATCATTCATTGTATCTGGCGCAGCGCATCAGCTATGTGGTGCGGTGAGCAAAGGTCATCAACCTGCGTTGCAGGTTCGACCCATCATAGGACAAAGGTTTGTACGATCTTTAAATATATTTTTATCTCTCTGTAGGAGGTATTATTTCCATCACGTTTTGAGTTTATTAATTAGATAAGGTGTAGCAATTTCAAACGCAAAAAACAAAAGTTCATCGGTATTCTTTTATATCTTAGTAAGGGTTCGAACATTTTTGTATGGAGCCTGGCATACCTACTAGTCCGCCATTTTGAAAAAAACGTGATTCGGCGGCCAGTGATGAAACTCATGTCAACCGACAGAGTAAATGATTACAAACAAAAAGTGTTCTGTGATCAAGTCTCTTATGTCATACGGTTTCTGAGATATTAGGGTCAGAAAAAATAAAAATAAAGTTATAGTATTCGTACTATCGTATAAACACCGCACCGTATAAAATGAGGAGTCAAAAAATTCGTCCGTGCTTTAGACAAGAAACCGACTCCACCCGGCTCAGTGCACCGGAAGACTCCCCTTCCCGTACCGCACCCCGCCAGCCGCCATTTTGTTTGACGTTTATCTATCATTCGGCTTCTAATCTTTGGTCTGAGTGCACGAATATTTATTTTCCTCACGAGCAGTTATTTTGTTACGTTGTGTTTTTTGTTAAGTTTTTGTTTTTTGTATTTGCGATGAGCTCCCGATGAAATTCTAATGCAAGTTTCCGACGAAGAACTGGAAGAAGACGTTCCGCAAGTCGAACATCAAGGTGCCGCAAACCCTCATAGTTTGAGATTTTCAGTCCCTGGATTTTTAAGAGCTTCGTACACCTCGTCATATTGCGTTGTAGCACAATGTAATGTCCGCGATGGTTTACATAGAATAAACATAGCAATTAGATCAGATGTTTTGCGTAAACAGAATATTTATATTCCTGCTGCAGTACGAGTCTGCAATGAACACTTACCCGAGACCCGTAAAACTCAACATATCAGATATTTGATGCTGTGTGACAATACAGCATTATTCATTTAGAAAGAAGTGGGTTTCTAGTTTTTGTTTCAAACATCTAATTAGGTACTTGAATTAGGACATTTTACCTGTTAATCATTTGGGTTTCCACGATACGGGCCCAGCCTAGTGTGGAAATCATAGAGAAACACGGGCCACCGGCAGACCGGTGGAAATCATTAACACTTCAGTAAATTAATAAATCTTCTCTACTCAAGTAATAATAATTTCTTTTTAATAATGAACGAACTATGTGGCTTTGTGGGCGGATCTTTGTCTGCGCAGTAGGTTGCGGGTTCTCGCATCGAGACTAATATTTATACAATCCGGAGATATTGGTTCTGAGTGTTCTAGGCGACAAAAACTCTATCTACGTAGTTTATTGTATTAAGTATATCAGTCATTCAGTCCCTTTTCATAGCACAAAATCAGCTTAGCTTGGGGCTAGATGATGAGGTGTGGATTGTCCAGCACAATTTATTTAGGCACACCCTATATATACACAATAATAAATGTACCTTCTAAATGCGGGCAGCAGTCTACTATAGCTTTCAATAATTCCGTATCTACGAATCCACAGCAGTTCAATCGGAGATGTGTCAACTCTCTGCCGCAGTGTTGCAGAAATCTGTAAATAATTATTAATATTCCTGTATAAATAGTGTAATTGGAGGAAATTATATGTATACTAGCTCTAAACGATATGTGTCAAAAAATATAACTCAACGATGGGTGTCAAATCTGTTCCGAATTTCTGAAATTTGCTGCCATATTATTTTCTACAAGTATTTCTTTGGTTTTGAATCCAGAGTATAAAAAAATTACAAAAAAATATATGGCATAATTAAGTTTCACGCACGAAACATTAATTTCACGCTATCCATAATATACAATAAGAACTAAAAAAAACAAAGCAGGAAATAATTACACTCGCACAATAACAACCAATTCAAATTACCTTATTGTGACCTTAAACTTCAAAGTTACGCAACGACGGAATAATTGATGGAATCAATGTGCAACTAACAAAATATAGGGAAAATTCCGTCTTACATCGGTCTTCCTCTGAGACTCGTTTTTCTGATATTTATCGGTATTACTTTGAAACAAGTTTTGTTCTGATATTTGGAGCTTTCGCCCGCGGTGTCGCACGCAGCAAAATTGCTGTTTAATAAATATTAGGTAGTTACTTTAGGGTAATGTAATAGTCGCCCAAGTAGTGATGCGGGCCACAATACCAAAAAACATTACTTCAGAAATCTAAAAATTCTACGTCAAGCGTTAAAAATCTTTTAAAATATTTTCTTTTGATAAATTATCCAAACGTCTGGCAGAAGCAACGTGTGACCCAAGAGCTGTTTCAGCATTATTATGCATCATCATTACTATATGAAGTTCCATCTTCTTTATTAACTAAATAAATCAGGAATCGATAGAAACACATTTAGGTTATATCTCTACAACAAACATTTAGGTAATTTTCCGTCATAAGTGTATTTAATTTTACTGTGAAGTTCACATTGGATTTTATGGCAGTCGGTGTAAATACGGACTTTATCCTTTATGATATTCCGGTTCTAGAACTTCACTTACAACCAGCATTACACGTCCAATTATTCGTCTGAGGGGTGGTCGTATTCAGCTATAAGCCTTTCGGTGCATTTGTAAACACACAAATTGCTTTCGGAAAAACGAATACGCCTATAAAGAGAATCAGATCCTTCAATGAAATAAAAAAATCGGAGGAGTAGATATCGTCGGCCTATTTTTTGAAACCCGAGCTACTTTCGCGATGTTGATCTTTTTCGTATGTCCGTCTATTTTAGCAAAATTATTTATATGCAAAATTTCCAATTTATTTCATGAAACCCATCATAATTTGTCTTCGAAGTTGGAACACTTCGGCACCGCCACTGGCAGAGTCGTAGAGAAAAGCAAGCCATAAAAAAAGAAGTAGAATATATTTACGAATGCCCATTCAGATAGTGTCGGAAAGTATAACTACAATCAATTTAAACTTTTCCAATCATAATGGCATAAACAGAAACCTCTTATCTACTAAGATAAGAGGGTCCTGTTTATGCGATTTGCTTGAGTGGTAGGTCTAAATTTCGTTGGAGAACTGAAGGTCAAGATTATATTATACTTACTGAACAACAACAGGTGATTGTATCATTAGATGGCTGCCACACCAGGATAAGTCTAACTTTTGAAGGTGTTTGCATCTTTGAGATAGCGTCCACAAAACCTGTAAATTACGAGCTACAATCATTAATTGTCAAAAGAAATGTTTTGCCTCTCTTGTTAATCAATATTATGTAATTATGGATTGAATCTTCGGAATAAAATTGTTTTGGAGTTAATAAAACAATACTCAAGCTTTTTCTACGAATAAAAAGTTCGACCCTACTGAAAAGAGAACTATTTATAAGGAGATTGCTTTTATATGGGATTATCTTGTCTTATCTATACTAATATAATATTATAAAGAGGAAAGATTTGATTGTTTGTTTGTTTGTATGTTTGTTTGTTTATTTGTTTGTTTGAATAGAATAGGCTCCGAAACTACTGGACTAATTTGAAAAATTCTTCCACCATAAGAATCCTAAAATTTCCGTGATGAACATAGGCTGTATAATATTTTCAAAAAAGTTAGGGATCCGTATGAAAAATTCAATAACTAAACCGTGCGCTATAATATTCAACCTCTTTTTCTATTATGGCGCGTTATAAATAGAAAAAGAAGTTGAATATACAGCTCACGGTACTTGCTTTTTCTCTACGGCCAGTGTCAGTTATGGAGTGTCGAGTCAATGTCAAAAACCCCAATTCTGTTAAAATAAGTAAGAGAACCGTATGAAAACTGTGAAACCCATCGTGTTAGTGTGTATAATTTCTGAAATTTTGTTTAATACCCGTGCGAAGCCGGGGCGGACCGCTAGTGCTTTTATAAATTAAGATCCATAGCATTTATACAGTACTTTTTTAGATCGGTCCGCCCGGCTTCGCACGGGTATATAAATAAAATAAACATTATAAATTTTTACACACGTTGGGTTACACTATTGATGTTTTCAAACAATTATTTTTAAAATAACCTGTATTATGTTCATAAGGTATAATTAGGATTGAAGTGGTAATATTTTTTTCTAATCCGTCTAATAATTTCGTAGTCTATTAAATTCAAACAAACAAACGAACATACAATCAAATCTTTCCTTTATAAAATATTAGTATAGATGTATTTTGTCTATCGGAGTCTGTTTAATTTAAAGAAACAAACTATCAAATCTTTCCTCTACAAAATATTAGTATATAATGTATTTTGTCTATGACTGGACCCATTACCTATAATGGGTCGGTACGGTCTATGCAGGGCCTACCCTTCATTCGACACCACATCTTCTCCGAAAAAGATTCGGTTTATCTTGGCAACTCTAAATGTATTCGCATATCTGGGAATTCATTAGTACGCTAAAAGCTCAAGCCGATAATTGCTTTATTCGTTAGACGTCTTTTTTCTTTTAACCGACTGGTTCAGGCAACATTCGTTTTATTGTCTCTGCATAAAATGAGGTAAAGAAACATAATGATCCAATTTATAATCAAATCACATTTTGATCCATTTTAAAAAGGAATGGCCCCAGCAGTTCACCTTGGGTTAACTTTCAAAATAATAGGTAGAATTATTTTACGATTTAAATTATTATTTTTAGTTAAAGCAGTAAACAAAACTCTAGATTGTGAAAACAAAGGACAAGAGAGCAATCAGAATTATCAAGACTAGGCTTAGCATACTAAAATGAGGCTAAACGAAAGCTCCCAAGAATTTACGTCGGCTTCCAAGAAAAAAGACTCACAAGAAAAGAAGCAAGTTGACAAAAAAGAAGGCTTCTAACCCGAGCAATAGGTGGCAGAAAGCGCTGTGATTAGTGCCCAGAAATTTCATTATTTATAATAGAATAGATTAGAATAGAATATAGACGGTTAAAATATATGTTAGTACACAGGTCATAAACTATTGTACCAAGTTTCATAAAAATCCATTTAATAGTTTTGCGTGAAAGAGTAACAAACATCCATCCATCCATTCTTACAAACTTTCGCTTTTAAAATAATAGAAGAATATTCTATATTGTTATCTTTTATAATGATATTTATTTATGTAGCTAGGTTTTAGAGCTAACTAGCTTTTGCCCGCGGCTGCGAAAGCTTTTCCGGGATAAAATGTGACCTATATTATGTAAATCCCTGGAAAGGCTCGGGATCCTTGCCAAAATTCTACTCTACTGATACTAAAACCTTCCTTTTTAATCACTCTAACTATTAAAAAACCGCACCAAAATACTTTGCATAGTTTTAAAGATCTAAGCAGACAGATACATAGACAGCGGGGAGCGGCTTTGTTTTTTTTACTGTGTAGTGAAAAGGATGATATAATTTTTTAAGGTAAATAGGTCTATGTCAGCTATGCTGCTTTCTGTCGTACCAAACAATGTATATAAGTAATACATACCTGATTATTGACGCAGTGCCAAAACGGCCTGAGATCTATGCTTCTGTAGAGAATAGAGTCTGAAGCGAGCCGATTAAAATGCCTGTTAACTTGGGCGCAACGGCATAGGGACTGCAGATCTAGGTACGACATCACGGTTAGCACGGTCTCGTCCTGAAATAAATTAATTTTAAACAACTGAACCGATTCAAACTTTTTTAAAACCTGACTCATTGATATTAGTAGCTAAACACTGCTGGAGTTTTTAGTCAGACACATGCTAAATTATTCTAAAATCTTGACAACTTCAATTTCAGTAAGTAGGTAAGTAAGTATCTTTTGATTTATGTAGCAAGATTAATTACCTACATTTTTGTACCTACCAGAGGTGAGTTCGGCCACAGTATACATATATGTGTACTGTGGTTCGGCCTCGACGATATATATGTTACGGCTTAAGGTGGGTGTGAACATAAACTTAAGATTAGCCGGCTAAACCTAGGTTTATCTTCGAGGAGGTGTTAATGTTAGTTTCGTCTATCTTTAGCCGGCTAAACTAAAGTGTAACCGCAAGCCCTCGGCTAAAAATGTAGAAGGAAATGGAAACTATTTTGACACGAAAACTTTTATTAAAAAATAATCACTCTCATTACACATACTTTTATGTACCTATGTAGGTATTCAAAATTATAATTATTACATTTGTTCACGCCGATCTATTTCCGAACGCGTGAACCTGACATTGACAGATTCATGTTTTTCAACGAAGTCGAGACGAGTACTGCACCAATCACGCGCCGGCGCAGTGAGCCTATCATGCGGTCGATACATCACGTCATGTTCGTGTGTAGCCAATAAAAGAACGCAGCCATGACGCGACGTCGTCGGCGAGCACCAATCCCACGGGCCCCACATCACGTCACTTTTGTATCCAAAAACCGTTCGACGAAGCAGCCACGCAGACAGAAGAGAGAACAAATAACCCTAAGATCGCTAAGACGTTCCTCCCAAAAGTTTCCATGTAAAAAGTTCTAAAACACTTGTAATTTATTGTAATTCTTCCATAATTAAACCCAGTCAAAACCAAATCTATTTCATTTAAAGTTTTGTTCCCTAATACTGAACAACATTTACAAAATATTAATCACTTAAAACAATATCTACCTAATCATTAAAATAAAATAATAAGGAACCATTTGTTCATCACAGATATTTCTGTAGGTATTTAAAATTACAATTATTACAATTACAAAATATTAATCACTTAAAACAATATCTACCTAATCATTAAAATTAAATAATAAGGAACCATTTGTTCATCACAGATATTTCTGTAGGTATTTAAAATTACAATTATTACAATTACAAAATATTAATCACTTAAAACAATATCTATCTAATCATTAAAATAAAATAATAATAAACCATTTGTTCATTACAGATACTTCCGTAGGTATTTAAAATTACAAAATAAAACTTCTTCAGTGTTAATAACTTAAAAGAATATTATCTAGTCACAATTATTGTGTGCGCGCATTGTCTCCCCACCACCCCCTCAAACCCTCCGCCTGCCCGGCGATTCCATCGAATACATTTTTAACCGTTTCGTTTCGGTTAATGTGCACATTAACCGGCTAAAGATGGAATATCACGACGCAATCTAACATGATATCGAACTTTAGCTGCTTGTCGAAGATAAACCTAAGTTTAGCCGGCTAATCTTAAGTTTATGTTCTCACCCACCTTTAGCCGTAACATATATACAGTTTAGTAGATGAAACCGTGGAAAAATCCCAAATGACAGCTATTATACTATGCCCCAGAATAGTCATGTATTTATTAACGACCTCTGTGGCGGGGTGGGCGAAGGTCCGCCTGCGACGCATGCGCGAATATTTGTCCAGGGTGTTCTGGTCGTTTTCTATGTATAATTAAAAAATACATATCTATGTATATCAGTTATCTAGTACCCATAACACAAGCTCTGCTTAGCTTGGGGCTAGATAATGCTGTGTGAATTTTCCAGCATTATTTATTTATTACTTACTCGAAATTAACTAAAGTTATAAAAAAATTCAAAGGATTCGGTTAAAACATTATAGAAACTTTTCCATTTGCTTGACATTTATGATAACGATGGCATGACACTTAATTTATTTACATAACAAAGTATATAAGGAAAAGAATAGGTTTGTTGCCAATAATGATATGATGATAAAATAAATATTTTTTTCCTGTAAATGCAGAATATCTAATTTCCCGAATGCTCTAAAAAACCAGTGAATATAAGTTTTCGGCTTTTGCTCGTGATATCCCTTGTATAAAGTAGACAAAAAAAAAACAAAAAAATCTAGCTCCAATACAAAATTTTCCTCCGTATTTTTTTATGTTTATTAAGTAAACAAAGAATACCTACACAAACTATAGTATTAACCGATGGTTTAAGTACGTAACTACGTACGACTTTTTATAAGTGAGTTACACACTCTTAGTAAAAATTTGTTTTCATTACGCTTCCTTCCATTGTTTTGTTATAGATAAGGATAACTTTATAATTAACCCATTATTGCTGCAAGGCCTCTATGAATATAAGCAATAATGACTTATTCAATAGATGAAGAAACTCTCCACCATATTATTCTTGCATCAAAGAGATAGATCAATCAAGATTAAGTCTTAAGCGAAGGTGATAAGGTCTTAGGTCTAAAGACTATTAACTTATGAAACTGTCATGGTTTTTAAAACTAAAGTACATTTATGTAGGGATATTTACCATGATTTAAGTTTTGAGTTTTTCCAATATTTCCAATATTATTTTACAGTTCCATGCGCAATGATGACGGTACAACTTAACTTGTTTCGTGATCATCCGTTCAAAGGTTTTTATATCCCATGGTAACTAACTTTTGGAATAAATGAGTTAACTAACTGTAAACTACATTTCAGCGTCTTTATCGATGGATAGATATTTACTGTATGTACAATACAGTAAGTCTTAGGTATATATTATAGAGATTTACTATTTGCAAAGAACATTTTAGATGTATTATTCTAATAGCTTAGGATCTGCGGCTCTATTGTCTAACTCAACTGGTAATCGTAATCGGCTTCAGTTTGGCATTTCAAACCTAGCCTGGACTTCGATTGTCACTTTCGTATTGTGTAAATAGCTGAAACGGAAGACCAGTTGAATACTTAGACAATACCGACAACATTCTGACTGGGTCTACAACCGGTAATCGGTTTGAAGTTCACTGGTGATGGACTTCAAGTTAGACAATAAGGCTGCTGGTCTGGATTCTTACCGGAAGTTTCTGGAAATCCCCATTAAGAGGTCCTGTATCAATATCGATGCCAACTTTTTGATGAAGATTGGCTTCCAGGATCTTGTTCATTAATTGACCTGGCAAAAATTTCATAAGGCGTTATTAAGTAATACATGTTGTAGATAATAATACCACAATTTTTGCAAGGGTTTTCTTTGCAATAATAGCAAAAAAAAATTACTATCGAAACAGATTTCTTTACTTTTTTATAAGATTTTATTTGTAATTTCAAGTTGTAGATAATATACATATAATCAATATACAATCGTCAAATAATATTGGCAACCGTTATCTTTGCAATTATTGCAAATACTTAATAGTAAATAAGAAAGTTAACAGATCCATACATACCAGATGTTCCTCCTTTTGCATGAACAAATAATTTATGGTCAATTGAATAAGAAGTATGTATATTGAACAGTAAAAAAAATTCGTAACTTTTGATTAATAATAAAATCCAAAAAAAACCTATACTGCGAAAATAGTATGACCGATACACTCATAAAATATTGTCTGAATTTACTTGATTCCTACTCTCTTATACGTCCGCATTTACACTCGAGACTGGTCCAAATTTACGACCTCTATGGTACAGTGGGCGAAGGTCCACCTGCGACGCAGGAGGTTGCGACTTCCCGCCGCGGGATAAATTTTTGTACGATCTACAGATATTGTTGATCTGGATGTTCTGGTCGTTTACTATGTATAAAAGAAATATCTATCCATGTTTTAAGAATATTAGTCATGTAGTACTAATAACACTTTGCTTGCGGCTAGATGATGCTCTGTGGATTGTCTAGCATTATTTATTTTCATATGTCTAATCTAACAATCTGTTATCTATTCTGAATTAGCAATATTAGTAAAGGTAATTAAAATAAGATTCAGACACTATTATTTTATTATTATGGATTTATCGCGTGATTAGGTACCGCTGAGATTAGTGTTTTCTGAAAGCCAGGGTTAAATGGAATTATATAAGTTCAATAAATAATATCATTATTACATCTATATAATTGGATGTAAGCAATTATTGACGGAAATCATTAAGTTGAGAATAGGTATAATCATTGTTTAAAAATATATATATATTTTCAGCAATTATTTACGTTACCTAGTTATTAGTGGAGAATATTTAATAATTTCACCTTTGTTTAATCAATACAACGTTATTTTTATCAGTTATAAAAGTTAGTTATTAGTGGAGAATATTTTTCAGCAATTATTGACGAAAGTTATCGAGTTAAGAATAGGTATATTTCTTGTTTAATCATCACAACATTTTTGGTTCATCTCTTCAAAGAGGGTTTAATTAACTACCTCTTTTTCTAGAACATCTGATTACGCTAAAACCAGCTATCCTGTTGGAAGCCCTTGAAGTGGGCCTAGTAAATTGCAATTATACATATGTGAATCCCATTGAAATGAAATTCGAAGTCATCATCAGTCTGCAGATGCACAATAACTTACTGAAAATACCAAGTTGTCTCAAGACACGATTTGAAGCACTTTAGAAACTTACCTTTCTTTACCACTAGTGGTGTGTTGGTAAAGAATGGAGAGTAGGTATAACTATTTTTCTCTTTGACCTCATTTGGCGGGAACCTTCCTTTTAGCAAGACAGCGTCCAACTCCGTGTAGTATGGCAGGAGTTTGTGGTTGAATTCTAGACGTAGCACCCTGGGAATGATAATGCTTGATTGAGACACAGGTTAGTACTTTGAATTTGGTTGTGGGTTGTGCTGTCTGAAAGATAATCTGACGATCCGCAGCTTTGTCGGTCATAGTAAACACGTTTAGGGCGCGCCGCGCCGTTGCGTGTCGTACCGGAAAGGCAAGGCAGTGAATGTGTTAACTCAGATTATAAATTGATGTAAAGGACTTAATATGTCTGTATATAGGTCTCCCACGCTGACTTTACGGCGCGGCCCTAAGGGTAGCAATGGAAAAGCAGGACAGTGAATGCATTAACTCTGATTAAAAATTTATGGTGAAAAGGCCTTGGTATGTCTGTATAAATCCCATGACCTTAGCTGGCGAGGTTTGCGTTAACAGTAATTTTTCTAGTGTTTCGTCGAATAACTGTAGGGGTAACACTGTCAGACCAGACTACTTGTTCACAGGGATAGATAGCGATGTTCTCATGATAAAATTCGCAAAAAACGTATGTGGAAACAGACAACAAAATGACAATACTTTTTCCTTAATTGTATCTAGGAAAGATAGATAAGACTTTTTCCTAGATTGTACCGGCTGTCTATGGATCACTTTGTTGTTCGTATATCTGTCTGTCAATCCTCTTTTCTCAGAAATGCGTGAAGGTACATATCTATTAGATTGTATCTAGGAAAAAGTATTCTCATTTTGCTACCTATTAGAATACTATTGAAAAAGCTTACATTTACACAAAAATAGAGGGTAAAATTCACCTGGTAGGCACATCTATCTGCCTGATTGTTGGTGTAAAGATCCTTGGCCGTTCCACTACATGTTCTGGCTCTCCTTGCCAAAGGAGCATCCAAGCCGTTGGCCCTTTGGCCCAAATCCTTACAAGTGCTCCAGGGTTATATGTCTCGAATATTGACACTTCGAGAGGGTACACTTCTTTACTGAAGGAAACTTCTGTCAAAGGGAATGCTGTTTGCGATCATGGAGGTAACAATTGATAATTATTTTTAAAATTCATAAAAGGGAAATGTTTTGGAGTTTAGGGTGATTGTTTTATACTTTTGTGAGATTGAATTCTTTTTAATTTTAAATTAAATCTGCTTTCAATAACTAATTAAACTAATGG
The DNA here is from genome assembly GCA_963931895.1 of Eupithecia pulchellata. NCBI lineage: Eukaryota > Metazoa > Arthropoda > Insecta > Lepidoptera > Geometridae > Eupithecia > Eupithecia pulchellata. The sequence continues at coordinate 9,211,413 of OZ007533.1, read as the reverse complement.
TAAAATAAGTTGTAAACTTTAAAATAGGTAACAGATTGAAATGTAGTGAGTACTATGTCACAAAATTACAAAAGGAATGGGTAACAAACATACCTACAAAATCCTGACTAGGAATGCAGTTAGTGTTGTTCTGTGGCATATAGTTTTCTGTAGCTGATGGCACTTTGTCCCACCAGGTCCCATAGGTTCTCTAAAGAACACAAAAATAGGCGTCAAAGAAATTTAAGTTATAATTTCAAAGTTTGAATTTAGAAGGCTTACGTAGCATAAGTTGTATGTATAATAGTAAAAATAGCATTAAGAATTGAATTATATTTGTGTGTTTAGCAATTTAGCACAGGGGATTTTCTTACCATTACAAAAGCTTGTGGATAGTCCCCATAATCAGGAAAATTCGATGGTGGCCCTCGTAGATTGAAAGCAGTGTAAGAAACACTTATTTCGCTTCCGTACTGAGAACTGAAATCGTCTACACTTTGAACAAATTGTTCGAGCACTTGTTGTTCATCATTTTCTTCCTCCTTCTCCGCAGGTTCTTTGTACGAGAACAATGAAGAAATAACATCAGAAGCACTTTGCATTTTACAAATAGTATTTGATATTTTTAGCGACAAACAACCTGATGGACCGGTAACAATCACAGTTCGCTACACACACGTTCGGTTCAATTGGAAGGAAAGAAGCGATAAACGAATGAATTCCCAGTTTGTAGAGGAAATTATCAAATTGATTGCGATTTTACTTCATTGTATGCAGCCGAGCGAGTGAGCGAATCAAGAGGAAAATAATAAATTAAATTGACATATAAATATTATTGTTTTGGATTTTCTAGTGACTTGACTTGACTTCTTCGTTGACATTGATTTCTGAGACAACAGGAGGACAACAGTCAAGTCAAAGCATAATAAATTGACTTAGACAATACTGACTCTTGACATTTGACAACGATATGAGCATGTACAATGTAAGTAAGAAATTGCCATAGAGAAGAAATTAATCAAGTCAAGAAACTAGTAGGATTGAACTCCCCATGGACCGTACCCGCTATGAATATTCATTTAGGACCGTACAAGGCTAAGGCTATAATTATTACTGTGTACTTTATTATTGTCTCCTTTTATCCCTATGGAGTTGAGACCATAAGTTCGTCGGGTACCGAAGCTCTCAAGGGTTTAATTTTTTTTTAGTGTCTTTTCGAAGCTTTGACGTATATGCCCGAGTGCTGGTCAGAATCACACATTAGCAACATGGGCCCCCGGCGGACCGGAGGGAAGTAGCCATACGCAGCTTTCCCCTCTGTCAAAGTACAAGTCCACGCGGACCTACGCGTACAATAAAACTAGTTGCAGCCGCACTGCTCACTAGACTGAATCTAGTCGTTGGACTGAAACGATGTCCTTTAAAAATTTCAAAATGTTCTGATTTTTGCTACGAAAAGAGATTATCCTCGTGAAATTTACCAAAATATTGCTGTACCTTTCATATGTAAGTAATTTTTGATCACATTATGACTGTATAGGTACTGCTTTTAAACCTATTTTATACTTAAAAATTACAATATATATAAGAGAGAAGATGCTGTCACCGAGTGATTTTATTAGAGATGGTCGTTTTTACTGACATCGTTGTTGACCAACGATGTCATTGTACGTTGTTGCCAACGGATGGCGAGTGGGGTAGCAACGGATGCCAACTACAACGAATGTCCATGCACACCGTACGGTGGCGGCATGCGGCATGCGGCAGCGGTGGAGGGCGGTCGGTCGGTGGCATTTATCATCTCGATCGGATGGCAAACAACGAACGAGACTGGTCAAGTAATGTTGATTGCCCAGCCAATGCATCTATCTTCACGGGTTGCATGCTTGCGTGCGTGTGAACGAGAGGACGCTATATCACAGAACTAAACCTTTTTTAATAACTAGATTCACGGGTTGCATGCTTGCGTGCGTGTGAACGAGAGGACGCTATATCACAGAACTAAACCTTTTTTAATAACTAGATATGGCATAAACCATGGTATAATAAATTAAATGGACTAACTGTTATAAAAAATAACGCTATGGCCACTCCCCTCCGGTCCGCCGGGGGCCCGTGTTGCTCTATGGTATCATAGCGCATCAGCCATGCATCAGCATTGTATGCAACTGTAATCGGGGGTAAATATTCTGTGTTAATAAATTAAGTACTTTGTAGCCTTTCGATGGTCATATGTTGACACCTCGTAACTCACATTTTTTACGAAATCAACTTACGCACATGAAAAAATTCGAATTAAAGCGCCAATTCTAAGAATTGTTAACTAGTAATCCAATGAAAATGTGTAAGGTTGGGGTTCATGAAAATACGATAATATTTGAGGTAAATCACATTGTATTGGAATCACAAGTTAGCGGTACAAACAAAACATGGCTGACGCGTGGTGAGTGAACGTCAGTGTCGTTTTACAATGTCGACACCAGATGTCTCTACCTTACATCTCCCTTTCTTTGATAATTAATTAAGTGAGGACATAAGACTACAAGTTTACTTACAATTTGACAAGATTAGCATTACAGATTGATGCTTAGGTATATTGAGATTACATACGCTCAAAGTACTATGATCTAGCTAGGTGTTCAAAACCTTATCACAAATTATATGTACTAAAAAACAAATTTTAATTTAATAATTCAATCTAGCTGGATCTCTGGACCTACCTTACTCTAATTATAAAAATCTTATACTAATTGAGTAACTAAGGTTTAACACTTCTAATACAAAATAAAATCACTATTATTAAGGCTCTATTATTTAAAGTAACTAATGATTTTCACATATTTAAACATTAAGCAATATTATACAGAGCAGTCTAGTGTAGTTATCAATTCAATAATTATTATAGATTGAGTCTACTTATTGGTTTAATTATTCTACCAAATCTTGAAGACTGTGGTGCTGTCACTGGTTGAGCTAGGTTTGACTCCTGCACATGATTGGAAGTGCTTGGTGATGTGTGTGTTGATGCCGTTGTTGGTGACTTAGGAACAGCAGGTGATACATCTTGTAGTTGATCCTGCTCTTTTGCTGGTGCATCTGTGTATTTCATTTCGGGTACTACCACTCTATTGCTAGTTATGTCCGCTTCTGTCTTGTGCAGATGACTGAAGTTTCTTCGTAAGATTTGGCCTTGATCTGTTTGGATTATTACAGATCTTGGTAGAGATTCGGGCTGTTCTACTATTTTTGCCCCTTCCCAATTTCGATGAGCAACTTTGTGTCTGACTTTATCATTCATTTTAAATTCAACTGGTTTAGTGGTATGTTTATTAGAATATTTGACTTGTTCCTTTCTCAATCGTTGTAGTTCAGCTGTGACTCCTTGCATTATTTTTGGTTTTAAGCTATTATCATGAGTGGGTATTGAAGATCTAGTAATTCTGCTGAAAAGACGTTGGTTAGGTGAACCTAATTGATCATTTCGTGGTGTATTTCTCCAATTTAATAAAGCGAGTTGAACATCTGACTTGTCAATGCTGCATTTTCTTAGTATATTTTTTCCTGTTTGAACTGCTCTTTCAGCAAGCCCATTGCCTTGATGGTGATGCGGACTGGATGTGACATGATTAAATCTCCACTCTTTTTGAAAGGTCTTGAATTCTCTAGACATATATTGTGTTCCATTATCTGTTTCTAGCTCTTCTGGTACCCCATGCACAGAGAACCATTTTTTAAGTTGTTCAATAACTTCATATGATGACTGACCTTTTAGCTGTTGAAAGTCTATGTATCCAGAGTAACTGTCACAGATTACTAAATAAATTTTTCCTTTGAATTCAAATAGGTCTGATGCAACTATTTGCCATGGAAGTGTAGGGATCTTTTTAACCAGTACTGTGTCTTTACGGTTGTCTCTTTGGGTTTTTTCGCAAACGGAGCAACCTTTTACTAGCTTTATAATATCATTGTATTGTCCTTTCCAGTAAAGGAATTGCCTTGCCCTTCTTAAGCAGCTTTGTATTCCTAGATGTCCCTGATGAATACTCTTTAACATTTTAGGGATTTGTGATTTTGGCACCACTATTTTATCACCTTTGAAAATAATTCCTTTGAGATGGCTTAGTTCTTCTTTGAAGTTAAAATAATGCTTTAGTTCCGTTGGAAGATCATTGACATTTTCTGGAAAACCTTGCATTATTGTCTTAAGAAGTAACTGTAAATGTGGGTCTTCCTTTGTAGCAAGAATTAATTCTTCTTTAGCATTTAATGACATGGGTAGTATAACAGCTACTTTTAAGTTTTCTTCTTGTTCATATTTAAGGTTAGAAGCATCACAGTCTCGACTAAGGAAATCTGCTAAGGGTATTTCTGTGCCCTTTTTAAATATGACTTTTGGTGAGTATGGTGTGAGGTTGAACATGATGCGTTGCAACCTTGCTGGGGCGGATTGTATGTTTTTCTTAAAAATTGTCTCGAGTGGTTTATGGTCTGATTCCACAGTCAGTTCTTTACCATAGACATACTCATGGAATTTCTTACACCCAAATAATATAGCAAGTGCTTCTTTCTCTATCTGTGGATAGTTTTGTTCGGATTTGGATAATGCTCTTGCCCCATAAGCTATTGGTTGTCCTTCTTGTAGAAGTGCAGCTCCAAGATTTTTTGAACTTGCATCCACTGTTAAAGTAACAGGTTTGTTAACATCATATAGCCGAAGTACTGGTGGACTCTGAAGTACTTGTTTTATTTTGTTAAGTGCTTCTTCATGATGGATTTCCCATATAAAACTTGTGTTTTTATGTAACAAATCTCTTAGTGGATTTGTTAGGTCTGACATGTTTGGGATAAATTTATTGAGATATGTGATCATCCCCAGTAGTCTCTGCAATTCAGTTTTATTTGTTGGTGTTTTCATTGCTTGTATGGCTTCCACTTTGTCTGGGTCAGCTTCTAATCCGTTGGCTGAAACGATATGTCCTAAGAATTTAATTCTTTGTGCTTCCATAATGCATTTATTTTTGTTCAGTTTGAAGCCTGATTTATTTAGTACTTCAATAACTGCACTGACAGTTTTACGTAGTTCCTCTCTACTTTTTGCATGAATGAAAATGTCATCAATGGATACTCTCACATTTTTAAATTTACTCAGTAAGCTTGTTAAAATTTCTTGGAATATTTCGGGGGCTGAGGAAACACCAAATGGTAATCTCTTACAGGAATATCTCCCCCATGGGGTAGCAAATGTTAATATTTTTTGTGTTCTCTCTGAAAGTTTGATTTGCCAAAATCCTTTTGTGCAATCTAATAGTGCAAAAAATTTTGAACCTTTTATGTCAGCTGTAATATCTTCTATAGTTGTAAGTGGAAAGTGACGTCTCAGAATGTTTTTATTTACATCTGATGGATCTATACAGATTCTTATTTTACCTTTTTGTCTGACAATTACCATAGGGCTCACTGCAGGAGTAGGCTCTGTTTCTGGTTTTATGACATCTAACTTTACCATTCTGTCAAGTTCTTGTCTTACCTCATCTCTTATGGAGTGTGGAATTTTTCTGGATGGTTTAATCTCGAATTTCGGATTCTCAATCAGGTCTATGTCATACTCATAATCCTTATAACATCCTAAGCCTTCAAATATATTATTTGCGCATTGACTTTCCTTCAATGTTTTGATTCTTGCAATGAGACCTAATTTCTCACAGGTATCAAGTCCTAAAATTGGTGTAACTTTTTCTTGAACTACTTTAAATACAATGTTAGTTTCTTCATTTTTTATTTTACATTGTAGCTCTGCTTCACCGAGAACAGCCATTTTATCATCTGTGTAACTAATTAAATTTCTTGTTCGACTTGCTTTTAGATTTGCTTTTGTTTTATCCATCAAGTATTTTGGTAAAACGTTGCATTCTGCTCCTGTATCTAATTTTACTGTAAATGTCACATTCCCAACTTGTATTTTTTCTGACCACTTTTTCTTTTCTCTTGTACTTATTGCTGATATGTATACCTCGTCTTCAGAATCTTCAGAATCAGATTTTTCTTCTAATATATTGACTTTGTTTTTCTTGGTATTATGTTTCTTTTTGGTTCTACACATTTTAGCAAAGTGTCCTTTTTTATTGCACTGGGTGCATGATTTGTCAAAGGCTGGGCATTCTCGGCGTTGATGGCTGGTGCCACACCTTCTGCAGTCAAAGTTTTGTTCCTTTTTAGTGTTTTTGTTTTTCACCACTGAGACTTTACTGCTACCTTCAAACTCATCTATTTGTTTGGAGGCTTGTTCACTTGTTTTGCAGATAGTTATTGCTTTTGCTAATTCTAATTTATCTTCTGTCAATAACTTCTCTCTTACTTGGTTGGATTTTATTCCAAACACTATTTTGTCTTTCAACATTTCTTCGAGTAAAGTATCAAATTCACATTTGCTTGCTTGAGTTTTAATTCTGGTTAGAAACTCGTTAAAAGGTTCATCCTCGTTTTGTTCGATCTTGAAAAATATGTATCTTTCGAAGGATGCGTTTGTTTTGGGTGCAAAATATTCTTTGAACCTGTCTTTTATGATTTGCAGGTTATTTTTGTCGGCGTCGCTCAGATTGAAACTATTGAAAATTTCTATCGCATCTGGGCCTATCACTGCCATGAATGTTGCTGCTTGGACCTCGGCTGGCTTTTTATCTAGTTGAATGGCAATGGAATACCACTCAAACTGTTGTAACCAATTTTTCCAGCTCGTTGATTTTTCCGAGTCAATTTGTAGGTTAGCAGGTGGCTTTATTCCAGATACTGTGTCATTCGAAGCCATTTTACAAATTCTTGATTTCCTTCCTTTTCTTTATCATATTATTAACACTTCTGACACCATGTAAGGTTGGGGTTCATGAAAATACGATAATATTTGAGGTAAATCACATTGTATTGGAATCACAAGTTAGCGGTACAAACAAAACATGGCTGACGCGTGGTGAGTGAACGTCAGTGTCGTTTTACAATGTCGACACCAGATGTCTCTACCTTACAAAATGTCACTCAAGCATTTTTTTCTAGAGTTGACACCTCACAGTTTCATGTATCAACCTGCTCACACTTACAAGCTGATACGAGTTGACAATACTTGCGATGAACGTATGGGCACCAACTTTTTAAGCACTTAGTCCTTATGATTTGTTATTAAAAGAGTACGCTAAGAGTTTTCATCATCATCATCAGCCTATGTTAGTCCACTGCTGGACATAGGCTTCCCCTAATGAGCGCCATAGCGCCCTGTCTTCGGCTTGTTGCATCCAGCATCTGCCAGCAGTCTTTCGAAGATCGTCATCCCACCTGGCCGGAGGGCGTCCTACACTACGTTTACCAAGTCGCGGTCTCCACTCAAGAACACGTTTACCCCAGCGGTTATCGGTTCTTCGCGATATATGGCCGGCCCACTGCCACTTCATTTTGCTAATTCTCTGAGCTATGTCGATGACTTTAGTTCTCTGTCGGATGAATTCGTTACGAATCCTATCCTTCAGAGAAACTCCGAGCATAGCTCTTTCCATAGCTCGCTGAGCGACTTTGTACTGGTGGACCAACCCTATCGTGAGTGTCCACGTCTCAGCTCCGTAGGTCATGACTGGTAGGACGCACTGATTAAAAACTTTCGTTTTTAAACCTAGCGGTATGGATGACGAGAAGACTCGACGTAGTTTTCCGAACGCTGCCCAGCCTAGCTGGATCCTCCTCTTGGCTTCCTTCTCGAAATTGTTTTTACCCAACTGCAAAATCTGCCCGAGGTAAGTGTACTCAGAAACAATTTCGAGAAGGTGGCCATGTACGATCACCGGTCTTGGATCAATGTGGCCATTGATCATGATTTTGGTTTTATCCAAATTCATGCCAAGACCGATACATCGGGAGGCTGAAGCTAGACTGTCCAGCATCCGGTTCAGCTCCTCTAGCGACTCCGCCATTAAGACTATGTCATCAGCGAATCGCAGGTGTGAGATGTACTCGCCGTTTTTGTTGATGCCCTTGTCTTTCCAGTCCAGCGTCTTAAATATATCTTCCAACGCGCTCGTGAACAGTTTCGGGGATGTAACATCCCCCTGCCTCACTCCTCTGCGCAGTTGGATCGGTTTAGTCTGCTGGTCCTGTACTCGGACACTCATCGTAGCGGCTTCGTAGAGACATCTCAGCACCTCGATATAACGATAGTCTACTTGGCATCGCTGTAAGGATTGTAGAACAGCCCAGGTTTCAACGGAGTCAAAGGCCTTCTCATAGTCCACAAAGGCCAGACACAGTGGCTGATTATACTCTTCGGACTTCTGTATAATCTGCCTCACTGTGTGAATGTGGTCTATGGTACCATATCCTCCGCGAAACCCAGCCTGCTCCGATGGCTGAAACTCGTCGAGTCTCCTATAACTCGTGAGAATAGCTTATAGACGTGACTTAGGAGCGAGATGGGTCTATAATATACATCCACCAAGTATGCAGATTTGCAAGCTCTTAAGAGTGTAATCCCTGCAGATTATCACCTTTTTTACGACAACTTACCACACCACTAAATAACGAAAATCTTCAATACATTATTTAAGTCTCTGTTGACTGCTCGTAACTCACTTATTCATAAGATTTTTTTTTTAATTGTCTACTCGTAACTAATATTAAATTCATTTTCTAGAAAATACCCCAAATGGACCCTCTATTTTTTGATTTCCTCATAAAAATAAACGAATTATCTACGAACTACATTTTTGTTTTATTTTATAATCATCTCTGGCAGAATCTAGAATGTTTTTTTTATCTACTGACAAATTTGACGTAAAACACTTACGAGGTGTCAACATATGACCATCGCTTTCTTTGTTGGTAATAAAAAACAATAATAGCGGTTTTTTCTATTTATTGTAGGTATTGTAATGCTGCTGCGTTCAGCTGAATCTGTAATCCCACGGGAACACTGCACGCATTGTCAACTATGTAGGTAGATAAAAAGGAGCTTAGTACCTAGTGAAAATACCTACGCTAATATTATGATAACAGGTAGAAAATTTCCTCTATAATCTAAGAAAATTTCATTTAAACCAGTGCAGTCATTTTGAGGACGAAGGTACCTAACAATCAACACATGCACACTATCTAGGTACGTACACTAATTTCCATAATCTCTCTATTTCTAGCTAATTGCTATTTTCTGAATCTTTCTGTCATTATTTTGAAGAGGGTTCTGTTCAAAAAACGCACTTTTTCGTTGTGCTGCTAGCAACACTTTTATATTTATTTGACATTGACATGACAATTTTATTTACATTTTACGTTTACCATCAAAGCAAGCAGCTAAAAATGGCTGCTGGACCGATTGCCGAAAGAAATCAAGGTATTTTAAGTTTTCAGTTGCTTGTTTCTATTATATTACATATTTAGTGAATGAATTGGATCTTTGCCGATTGTATAATTCAGAATAATATATACATTTCAGTACAGTTTTCGCAGTATGTTTGTTGTCAAACAAAGTTTGAGGTTAACGAATTGTTTGATGTTAGATGTGTCGCTTAACTTCAAACTTGGGTAAATCCACTCTAGCCTCTTCCGAGATATTTAAAGAAAAGTGATAACTAACCTAATTTGATGATTTAGGAGGCAGAGTGTTTTTTATTGTGGCAATAATATTGAACAAAACTATTCTGTTCAACAAATTCAATAATAAAACCATTCATTATAGATAAAAATCAATATTTAGTTTGGATTTACCTTAATTTGATATAATGGCATACAATATATCTATTTTTGAAAAAACTCAGTGTGGATTTATCGAATTTTGATTTAATAGATCTGGATTTATCTGGGTTTGAAACAATACGATTAGAACTAGGGATGTGGTAGTGGCAAAATCACGGAGCACTATCAACAGTAAAATGTTTGGTAACTAACTGAATAAAACTAAAAATAATAAAATATGGAAATCTTGTTTTATTCGACAAAAAGAGTAGGTAGCTAACTAATTTAAATATTTTACACAAAAATGAAAACTTCTTCTGAGTCATCTTCTTCTATTTCTTCATTCATTGGTCGCCCTATCACATTTTCACTGTTATGCACTTTTTTGTAATAGTTTACTTACTTAACTGCACCAACGATGCCCAGTTTTGGCCAAAGTGCGTTTCCAGCAACATCTTCAGCATGGGCCAAAACTTCAAACTCCTTTGAAAAAATAAATAAATGTTAGTTCATTATATCATACAAGTAAATAAATGTATGTTCTCGGAAATTTCACACAATTATATTTTTAATTATACAGTGTGCTTAAAGTAACATTGCAAAACATATATGCAGACGACCAACTCCACAAGGCACTAAATTTTAAAACTTACATTTGGTTCCTGTATAACTATACAAATTAGATCGAACATTATAATCCAGCATTATTTAGATCCAAACTTTTCTGTAACAGTACAACAACATAATAATCGATAGGTAATAATAATGGTAAGCACAACACTAGTGCCAACTCAGGATTCCTAACGACGCATAGGTATAGTATTTCAAACTTACCGAATTTTCGCTCTTTCCGCTTTTTTACGGCGAACTTTTATATTATGCTGCTTGCAGGCTTTACTGGGTGACACAATTTGAATAGATTTATCCATGGGAACTCTCGGAATAATATAATAAAACAATAAAAAGCGGGCGTGTACGGTGCTACGGTCGCAGATTTTACGTCGACAGACGGCCATGTTGGACAAACGCAGTTCGCTGATTGGCTCTCATGGACTTACCTAAATTTGAAAAAATCTGTCTCGTGGATCTATCTGACTTTGATAAAATAGTAAGATTTTGACGGCTTATTTCTCATGAACCATGCGGATTTATACACAACTGGTAAAACCGTTCCAAAACTGTTTGTTTACCCTTTCTTTTGACACCAAAATCTACAAAAATTACAAAATTGGATTTACCTGAATTTGAAGTTACGCGACACAGATTTTCCCTTTGATTAAAAAATACTTAAAAAAAAATTATGCCAGGCTAGGCCACTACTTTAACTGCTACTTTAAGTTCCAACAACTTGCTCTCACTCGTTGCTAAGGTTTAGTAACTGACCTGTTTCCCTTGGTATTCTTACATATATTATAATTTTCTTCCTTAATTTTAAAGCTTCATTTAAGTGCTAGTCTTAGTAGTAGTGTTGACCATGTCTTTCCCATCATCACATGACAAATATTCACCTGTTTGTTTTCTGTTAAAATTTTCATAATCAGGCCCAAATAGCTAAAAGTGTGATTATTTTTGCAGATGCAACTATTTACGTGGGAGGTCTCGATGATAGGGTCTCAGAGAGCCTTCTCTGGGAGTTGTTTGTACAATCTGGACCTGTTGGTAAGTATTTTTCAAAGTTCATATATTTATGTGTAAATACTTTTAATTGTGAGAAAGATTTAATAAAATAGTCAAATCAAATGGCCTGAAACAGGTGTTAGTCTGGGGTCTCTAATTTTTCATATGTAACATGTTTACACTATAAATATTTTTATGCAATCTGAACAAATTCTTTTTGAAATAGGTAAATACACACAATAACTAGCCATTAAAAGAGTTCTAATGATATGGTTATACTACTGCATTGAATATTTTTATAATGTTTTTTGCCCTGCTGTGTGATGATCATTAATAATAATGTTTCCATGTACTTTATTTAGGTTATTATTCAAATAATTATTATCTTATAAAGTTAACACTATAGATGTAACCTTTTCAGGGTATAATTTTTATCTGTGTTTGTGTTGGTACACCTTACTAGGTAAATGTTGTGCATGCCTCTTAAAAGTACACATTCTATATGTACTAAGAAACTCTATTATTGTGTTAATTGTTAATGTTTTATTTATGTATGTGTTGTTGGCATTGTCTTAAAGTATATACATAAATAATATTTTCTTTTCAGTCAATGTGCACATGCCTAAGGATAGAGTAACACAAACTCATCAGGGATATGGATTTGTCGAATTTATGGGAGAAGAGGATGCTGATTATGCTATAAAAGTGAGTCCAGTTTATCAATCGGTAATGCAATAATCAGATCTTCTGATTTATAATTATTTATTCTAATTTTTTTGCTACAACTTATAATTCAAATTCTAAGTGGCGAAACTGAGAGCTTTACTGACATCTCAGTGTAATTGTGCATTATCCCCCTGCCTAAACAGGCTAACCTAACCAAACCAGCTCAGCTCCTTGAAGTACCAGAGCAGGAACTTGATGATTGGCAATTTGAATCAGCTTTTCTGTGTGTATAGGGTTGATGCCTCAATGATACTCATCAACCCCGTTTTCCGTCTGGCCTCCTCTGTGACAGGGCAGTGTACTACAATGTGTTCCACTGTCTCCTCTTCTTGGAAGCAGCCGGCTGCTGTCTGTGACGCCACTCTTGAAAAGATGATGGTTCAGTTTGCAGTGATCTGTGATGATACCCAACATCGTTCTTAAGACCTTGCGGCTTATCTTGAGCAACGTGTTTGTGGTTTTCCTATCTTTTCGCCATTCCCATAATTTTAGGTGTTCTTTTTCTGAGTTTAGTTTTATTTGCTACTAGCAGCCCGCCCCGGCTTCGCACGGGTATTTTAAAGAATTTTAAGTTCTTACATACACACATTAGTTATGGTAGTTTATTATTGAAGTTTTCATAGGGATCACTAACTTTAAAATTTTTCTATAGCCTATGATTATCATTCTAATGGTTTTTTTTTTCCAAAAAGGTTTAGTAGTTCCGGAACCTATTCAATTCAGACCACAAACAAACAATAAAACCTTTCCTTTTTAAAATTGTACCTTTACCTCCTTTATTTTTTTGGCATTGACTTTTCTCTCACACCGCTATACCTATACCGCCTACATCGATCGTTTTTCTGAGCCTACATCGCATGGTTCCAATCTTGAAGTTTTTATATTTTTTGACATTGAGTTTCCTCTCGCACCCCAGCCACAGTGGTTTGTCTCCATACAAGAGGTTGGACATAGGATAATAAAAAAACCAAAGTCGTTATTTCAAAAAACTAAATATGCCATCGCATTTGTCTATCAAACGGCAACAAATTATACGATATTCATTTTTTCGATTGGACTTATAGTTTAGGAGATAGCGCAGTTAAACTGTTTTCATTATATGAAAAGCAACATATAAATGTAAATATCTTCCCATTTTGGCCCATTTTCGGGTTGAGATTTTATACACGTAATCTAACCGTGCTAAGCTATATTTTCTCCAAAGACACATGCTGCTACTTTTGTGCACTTTTTGAGATATATCGAAAATTAGATAAATTATAAATTTGGTTTAACGGTATGTTTTAAATGGAAGAAAATGTCTCATAATAAGTTAATTGCCTTGTTATAAACCCTAAACATCTTCAGCAGCCATAAAAACGCGAAAAAACTAATTTGTAAAAAGCGAAGTGAATAAATATTTTTTATAAGCAAAGTCGTTTTTTCATAAAACTAAATATGCCATGGCATTGGTCTATAAAACAGCAACAAATTATACCATATTCGTTTCTTCGATTGGTCTTATAGTCTAGGAGATATCGTAGTAAAACTGTTTTTATTGTATGACAAGCAACATAAAAATGTAAATATCTCCCCATTTTGGCCCATTTTCGGGTTGAAATTTTATACACGTAATCTAACCGTGCTAAGCTATATTTTCTCCAAAGACACATGCTGCTACTTTTGTGAACTTTTTGAGATATATCGAAAATTAGATAAATTATAAATTCGGTTTAACGGTATGTTTTAAATGGAAGAAAATATCTTATAATATGTTAATTGCCTTGTTATAAACCCTAAACATCTTCAGCAGCCATAAAAAGGCGAAAAAACTAATTTGTAAAAAGCGAAGTGAATAAATATTTTTTTTAAGCAAAGTCGTTTTTTCATTAAACTAAATATGCCATGGCATTGGTCTATAAAACAGGAACAAATTATACCATATTCGTTTCTTCGATTGGTCTTATAGTCTAGGAGATATCGTAGTAAAACTGTTTTTATTGTATGACAAGCAACACAAAAAAGTAAATATCTTCCCATTTTGGCCCATTATCGGGTTGAAATTTTATACACGTAATCTAACCGTGCTAAGCTATATTTTCTCCAAAGACACATGCTGCTACTTTTGTGCACTTTTTGAGATATAACGAAAAACTGATAACTTATAAATTTGGTTTAACGGTATATCTCAAAACGACTTTGGTTTTTTTATTATCCTATGTCCAACCTCTTGTATGGAGACAAACCACTGTGCAGTAACGAATTGTGATGTCTATGACAATCCACAACTGACACTGGCGGAGTCGTAGCAAAAGCGGTGCCATAAAAAAAGGAGTTGAAGTTGAGTCACAGCAAAAGCGAGCAGCGCAAAAAAAGAAAAAAAAAGAAGTTGATGTATATCGCTATGGTTTTATTATTGAAGTTTTTATACGGATCTCTAACTTTTTTGAAAATATTTTATAGCCTATGTTCAACACGGAAATTTTAGGATTCTTATGGTGGAAGAATTTTTAAAATTGATCCAGTAGTTTCGGAGCCTATTCAATTCAAACAAACAAACAATCAAATCTTTCCTCTTTATAATATTAGTATAGACAACTTTATATTTCTATGAATTCCTATATTATGTATAATTATTGTCTTCTTTCGTTGATCCTGATAATACTAAGATACTTTTTTTCCCCATTTGTGTGTTAAAACCCAATAAACTAAATTATACTTTTCAGGTGAAGAATATGATAAAACTCTTTATTGTCTTCTTTTGTTGATCCTGATAATACTAAGATAATATTTTCCCATTTGTATGCTAAAACCTAATAAACTAAATTATACTTTATTGTATTCTTTTGTTGATCCTGATAATACTAAGATACTTTTTGTCCCATATGTGTGCGAAAACCTAATAAACTCAATTATACTTTTCAGGTGATGAATATGATAAAACTCTACGGAAAGCCAGTGCGAGTGAACAAAGCGTCAGCCCATCAAAAGAATTTGGATGTTGGTGCCAATATCTTCATAGGAAACCTGGATCCTGAAGTTGATGAGAAACTTCTCTATGATACATTCTCTGCATTTGGTGTTATCTTACAAACGCCTAAGGTACATACAATTTTATTTACTTATTATCTAGCTATAATAAATTAAAGAGTAAAAGAGAGAAAGCATGGTAGACAGTTAAAATAATGGTGTAGTTATAGTGTAACTGTTACACTATAACTACACTGGCTGTCTGTTTGTCCTAAGTATGCTTTGTTCTCTAAAACTACGCGACGGATTTTGATGCGATTTTTGTTAATAGATAGTTGAGTGATTCAAGAGGAAGGTTTTTTTAACAACATTGCTAAGCCGGGCGCGGGTCGATAGTTATAAATAAATAAACTCAAGACTCTTGTGATTGATCCACCTTATTGAGCGATTTGTTTGCTCACACTGCGCCGCCTTACACAGATTTATATATACTTTTAATGTATTTCGTTTTTAAATTTAATGTTTGACGTCTTGGAACATAGCTCTGTTAGTCAAATTGAATTGACAAAAGAAATAAAATAAAATAAATTAGCTAGCAAAGCACTGTCTTAATAAAACATTTACATTTTCAGGTAATGCGAGATCCCGAAACGGGTAACTCGAAGGCATTCGCTTTCATAAACTTCGCATCGTTCGAGGCATCCGACGCGGCGATAGAAGCTATGAACAACCAGTACTTGTGTAACAGACCTATATCAGTGTCGTATGCTTTCAAGAAGGACGTTAAGGGTGAACGGCATGGTTCCGCGGCTGAGAGGTATGTAAAACATTTATCTATTGCAATTTATTTACATTATTATTATCCCATGTTAGTCCACTGCTGGACAGGCTTCCTCTAATGAGCGCCATATTGAAATATTAAAGACTATTTATCGGGTATAATAAAACAATGGGTAAGTTTTTCATTAAAAGACAAAGTACTTTTATAGATTTTCCGGAAAAGTGAGTTTTAGAAAAAATTTATAAATTTCGGATACCTACTTCCTTTAGTCTATAATAAAAAAAATGTATGACGACTATGTGCCCCAAGTTGTTAAAACACCATCAAAAAACGAACTAAAAATAAAACAGGCGCAATCACCTTTAATTTATTTCTTTAAAGTCTACTGCAAAAATACAGCAGAAGAGAATTCAATAGGCCTTTCGCTTAAAGTTGAATTTATAAATATAAAATTTTGAAGTTGTTCCAATTCCAACAAACAAAAATGCACGCGAAGTTACTTACATTGTATACCAAGGGACAGCCAAATGTGATGGAGAATTAAGTCTCATGTACCATCATAATCATCATCCGCGATCTGACTTCTTCCTGCTTTTCGAACCTATGATGTGCCATGTAATTGGTGTAGGAAAGGACCAAAGGGACTGATTCTGGACCCCAAGGTTATAACTAAACTTTAC